>CM075973.1:4304820-4454366 GCA_038048745.1 Coluber constrictor foxii
CCTTTGAGTAACTCAAAGGAGACCTTATATGAAGACTAAGCATATTCCTTGAGGAAGCTTGCTTGATTTCATGCAGACGTTTGATTACCCAACCAGGTAACACCATCAGTGCTAGAAGGGAGCGAGGTATGTGGAGTAGAGAAGGGGAGGAGGAGGAGGAGGAGAAACGGGAGGAGAAAGGACTGTGGAGTCCTTGGTCCCCTCTGAGCTTCCTTGTTTTCTGGCAGATGTTTCGTTATCCAAACTAGGTAACAGTGGTGAAATCCACATTTTTTTTTTTACTACCGGTTCTGTGGACGTGGCATGGTGGGCCTGGCGTGGCTTGGTGGGAGTGGCTTGGGTGTGGCAGGGGATACTTCAAAATCTCCATTCCCTCCCCACTCCTGGGGGAAGGATACTGCAAAATCCCCATTCCCAGACCACTGCAGGGGAAGGATACTGCAAAGCCCCCATTCCCTCCCCACTCCTGGGGGAAGGATACTGCAAAGTCCCCATTCCCTCCCCACTCCTGGGGGAAGGATACTGTAATACCCCCATTCCCTCCCCACTCCTGGGGGAAGGATACTGCAAAACCCCCATTCCCACCCCACTCCAGGGGAAGGATACTGCAAAACCCCCATTCCCTCCCCACTCCTGGGGGAAGGATACTGCAAAACCCCCATTCCCACCCCACTCCGGGGGAAGGATACTGCAAAACCCCCATTCCCTCCCCACTCCAAGGGAAGGATACTGTAAAATCCCCATCCCCACCCCACTCCAGGGGAAGAAAACTGCAAAATCCTCATTCCCTCCCGACTCCAAGGGAAGGATACTGCAAAATCCCCATTCCCACCCCACTCTGGGGCCAGCCAGAGGTGGTATTTGCCAGTTCTTCGAACTACTCAAAATTTCCTCCACTGGTTCTCCAGAACCTGCTGGATTCTACCCCTGCTAAGTAGCATCATCAGTGCTAGTAAAGAGTGGAGTTTGTAGACAGGAGGAAGAGGAGGAGGAGGAATAATAGGAGGATTGTTGAGCCCTTGGGAGCTCTCTGAGTTTGCTTGTTTTCTCACAGACATTTCATTACTCAGACGGCGTAACATCATCACCTAACATTGATGATGTTACCTACTGTGGGTAATGAAAAGTCTACAAGAGAACAAGCAGGCCCAGAAGAGCATGGAGGACCCCTCATGTCAATCCTGAGCAACAAAGATTCCCCTTTATTAGTAGTCATGGCGTGTTTGCTCTCCTTTCATAATGCTAGCGTGTTGGGGTTAGATTTATTTTGTTTTTCGTGTGTTTGCTTGCTTGCTTTTTCCACGCGGCTCACAGGCCTGTATGTAATGCTTTAGCCAGTCTTTTTCAAGGTGGACTCTATGCTGGTCAGTGGGGGTCTTCCTGGATGGCTAACCCAGGCTTCGTCCCCCCAGGGATTGCCTTCCGGATAATTTTGGTTTCAACTTCTGCTAACTTTTGCAGAATGGACAAGAAAGAGAGCTACAATTCTTGCTGGAGGCTCGTTCTCCCAGGTGGATTTTGGGCGAGCACCATACGGCCCGACCTTCTCTTCACGTTGCCAGTAGAATGTGGATCCTGCTTGGCCATGGGGGGTGGCTTTGCAATGGGGGTGTAGAGTCAGGATTGGCCAATCGTTAATTTGGTTTTTCTGCTCGTCTTCCTTCCAAAGTACTATTTTATATTCCTAGTATTTTATGAATATTTTATATTCCTAGTACGATTTGATAGCTTACTAGTAACCTTGACTATCACTAAGTGTTGTATCTTTTTATTCTTGATGAATGTATTTTATTCTCCTTATGTACACTGAGAGCATATGTACCAAAGACAAATTCCTTTTGTGTCCAATCACACTTGGCCAATAAAGAATTCCACTCTACTCTACTCTACTCTACTCTACTCTACTCTACTCTACTCTACTCTACTCTACTCTACTCTACTCTACTCTACTCTACTCTACTCTACTCTACTGCACTCTATTCCACTCCACTCCACTCCGCACTCTACTCTCTACTCTCTACTCTCTACTCTACTCTACTCTACTCTACTCTACTCTACTCTACTCTACCCTACCCTACCCTACCCTACCCTACCCTACCCTACCCTACCCTATTCCTATTCCTATTCCTATTCCTATTCCTATTCCTATTCCTATTCCTATTCCTATTCCATTCCATTCCATTCCATTCCATTCCATTCCATTCCATTCCATTCCATTCCATTCCATTCCATTCCATTCCATTCTATTCTATTCTATTCTATTCTATTCTATTCTATTCTATTCTAAGGAAGACTTTGAGATATTGAATCCAGATGAGTATCAACAGATGTTTATCTACAGAGAGAGAATGATAGATTTAGGTTAGGACTTTAACTTTAACTGGTCTGAGAAGGACTGGACCAAGCTGTGCTGTTGGATAGGTTGAGTCAACAATTATGGAGCTCAGGATGATGTTGATGGAAAGTGCTCTGATTGATGTACAGTGTGGCTTCCAAGCCTATTGTCCTCATGGAGTAAAGACCACATGTTGTATGGAAGAACCGGTCATAATCTGAATATCCAGTAAAGGTGACCTGGGATCATCTCATCACCTTATCCTTTCATGTAATTGGCCAACAATGTTAGCTAAAGCTGAAATGATTGTTATGCTTATTGGATGATGCTCCAATGTTGCGATACTTTGCACAGTGCATCATAGGGATGCTTGGGTGTGCCATAGATCTAGGACCATGAGCACCGCCAATGAGGATTTTGCTTGTTGAGTGCATCATTTGGATAATTAAACTGTGCCTCCCAATATCTGATGAGAGCACATTTATGTCATTGGGCATGGGACATCTCTTGTCCTTCCTGTAGACACCCGTGGCTTTTATGGTCCTTCAAGTGAAGCTCCATCCAATCAAGATCTGTGATTTTCCGCATTGTTCCTCTGCAATACATTGTTTGGAAGCTGTTGGTATGGACTTCAGCAAGAACAAAATTGTCAATAAGAAGAGCTATATATGTAGCTCAAAGTTGAGCCTAGGAATCCTTGGTGTTCTCTGAGCTTGCTGGCTTGCCTGCAGATGTCTCATGACCCAACTAGATAATTGGACCAATTCCACCAGACTTGGTGAATTCCTGGAGTTAAAGGCCACAAGTCTTAAAGCTGCCAAGTTTGAAGACCTCTGCCTTAGACTGTCTACTGTCGACCTCACCCCATTCCTAAGAGGTCTGTAAGGGGCATGCATAAGATCACCGGCATGCTCACCATCCCTGTCCTAATGTCCCTTTTTTATTCGTACCCATTTCATGTATTCATAATCATGTTTATACTTATATTTGTTATCTAATACATGCTTGATGAAATAAATAAAAAAGTCTAACCCCCTGCAGAGGTTTGGCTGACATCCGATCCCAACTATCTTGGCCGTCTGTGGTTAACCAGACGCACACACCCAGGAGGCCCACCACCAACAGAGCTGATACCTTTGGAGGCTAACACATCACTCATCCTCACTGAAAAGCATCCCTGTGCAGGTTGGGGTTGATGTTGGCAAGGGCCGAGCGTTGTGTTTTTTTTTTTTTTCCTGACTGGAGGGTTTTATCCACCACGTCAAATTCTTTGCCTCTCTCACCCTGGAGAGGCAGTGAATGATGACCTCATCTGTATTGACTAGCTTTCTTTATGGCTTTTTTTGTTTTGTTTTTTTGAAATGGAGCTAAATAGATGGCTAAGACGGTCCTGGGCAATGGATACATTATACTGTCTGGCAGAGTTTGAACGTTGGATGTCAGAAAGCTCTGAAGTGTCTATTGATAGACACGTGCTTGTAATTTATTGGCCGGGTTCCTGCGACAGTCTAGGCCAGAAACTCCAAAGCACAGGACAGGTAATTTTTGACTTACAACGGTTCGTTCAGCAATCTTTTCTTTCTTTCTTTCTTTCTTTCTTTCTTTCTTTCTTTCTTTCTTTCTTTCTTTCTTTCTTTCTTTCTTTCTTTCTTTCTTTCTTTCTTTCTTTCTTCCTTCCTTCCTTCCTTCCTTCCTTCCTTCCTTCCTTCCTTCCTTCCTTCTTTCCTTTCTTCCTTTTCCTTTTCCTTTTCCTTTTCCTTTTCCTTTTCCTTTTCCTTTTCCTTTTCCTTCCTTCCTTCCTTCCTTCCTTCCTTCCCTCCCTCCCTCCCTCCCTCCCTCCCTCCCTCCCTTCCTTCCTTCCTTTCTCTTTTTCTTTTCCTTCCTTCCTTCCTTCCTTCCTTCCTTCCTTCCTTCCTTCCTTCCTTCCTTCCTTCCTTCCTTCCTTCCTTCCTTCCTTCTTCTTTCTCTTTTGTTGTGGATCCAGACTGCTCTTGAGGGCGGAACCTCACTGTTTTCAGATCTTCCCCCGAAATCCTTTAAGCTGTTGATCTATCCCCATTCCTCCTTTGAAGGTCCAGCTTTGTATTTCCAATAGATGTGGCTCGTTCTTGGTGTCTCTGTTCATTGCTACATCCTTATGTTAAGATCTTCTATTTTCCTTCCACCTGTCCTCCAGAAACTCAAGAGATCATGAGGGACAGGTGATTTTTTTCTCTCTAATTTATTCCACAAAAATCCTTTGATTAAGGTTGGGTTGAGACGTTATGGCCAACCCAAAGGCATCTATCAGTCTTTGTGCTCATGAGGGGCTTCCCAGGATCCAGTGTTAAGCCCCTAACCATTGTGTCATACCAAGCTTCCAGCATGTTGATACCATCCTGTTTATCCTTCATCTGCAGTGTTAAATAATATCATTGCCTCTTCTGTGTTGGACAGTGTTTTTTCTCTCTCTCTCCCTTGAAAGCCTCATTGTATGGGTGGCCATCAATGGCCATTGTGAGAAAGAAGTTGATGGTCCCAGCTAACAAAGATGCTCATAATGTTCTTTGGAGCTTAGATTCAATAGCGTATACAAAGCTTGGGAAGGCTACCATTCTGTAGAAGCTGCTCTACTTCCATCTTCCTTTTCCGCTGTTTGCTATTGGCTAGCCTCTGTTTAAGGGGGATGCGGTGGCTCAGCAGCTAAGATGCTGAACTTGTTGATAAGAAAGGTCGGCAGTTCAGCGGTTCGAATCCCTAGTGCTGCGTAATGGGCTGAGCTCCCGTTCCTTGTCCCAGCTTCTGCCAAACTAGCAGTTCGAAAGCACATAAAAATGCAAGTAGAAAAATAGGGACCACCTTTGGTGGGAAGGGAACAGTATCCATGCGCCTTTGGCACTGAGTCATGCCGGCCACATGACCACGGAGACATCTTCAGACAGCGCTGGCTCTTTGGCTTTGAAATGGAGATGAGCACTGCCCCCTAGAGTTGGGAATGACTAGCACATATGTGCGAGGGAAACCTTACCTTTACCTTTTTAGCCTCTGTTTCCCTCCTTCTGTGACATCCAGATAGTCAAGCCAATGGTTCCCAGAAGGCCATCTTTGCTGAAACTTCGGTTAGATTGGCATCACATGTGAAACCCAGCTAACAACACGGTTGTGTCTTTCTGTCCATTACTTTGTGGGAATCAGCCATTGTCTTCACATCCTGTGTGAACCCGGTCATCCCTTCAAGACGTTGTTTGCTTGGCTTGAGCAGGATAGGTGAGGCGAACATAGGGATTATGGTCCTTCAACCCAGATTTTTGGGGTTGTATGTACCCAGCGGGAGCTGATGGAGTAGTTCTACCACTAAAAGAGACCACAAGGAAATGGATAAAAGGATCAAACTATTTCAGAACTCTGGACCATCCCACCCTCAAATAGACCTGGAACCCTGGATTCTGGTATGCGATTAAACTGTTTCAATTCCTACCCTCAAAACGATGCTATAGAGCACTGCACATCAGAATAACTAGACACAAGAACAGTTTTTTCCCAAATGCCGTCAGTCTGCTAAAAAAATAATTCCCTCAACACTGTCAAACTATTCAATAAGTCTGCACTATTATTAATCTTCTCATCATTCCTATCACCCATCTCCTTCCATTTATGACTGTATGACTGTAATTTTGTTGCTTGTATCCTTACGATTTATATTGATATTGTTTCCTGATTGCTTATTTGTACCCTATGACTATCATTAAGTGTTGTACCTTATGATTCTTGATGAACGTTATCTTTTCTTTTATGTACACTGAGAGCGTATGCACTGAGACAAATTCCTTGTGTGTCCAATCACCCTTGGCCAATAAAAAATGATATTCTATTCTATTTTTAATAAATGAGAGAATTCGGGCGAAAGGGAGAAATGTCCCCCTTCAGCAAACAAGATCTTTCACTTGTGTTTGGTTTGTAGCTGTCAACTGTCTAGAATTTCATCCCTTCAGCTATGGGCCGGAACGGAAGTTGTAAATGCATCCTTAACAACTCTGCTTGCTGTTCACAGTTGTTTCCTACCGTAGCTTAAAACAACAATCATGCCATCCATTCTTGAGATGGGGTTCCTTTTTTCATGCTTGAGTGTGTCCTTTTTAACCTCATGAAGAAACTCCCTTCCTTCAGAAATGAAAAGATGCTGATCGTTGCTTCATTTTACCCAGCATCCTTTAGATTAGCGGTTACTAATTGGTGGTCCATGGACCACTGGTGGTCTGTGAGGGGGTAGAAATTCCGACTTGGGGTCTGCTTCAGCCTCCTGGTGCGGGGCTTTGGGCAAAGGCTGGAGAGAAGCATCGCTAGTGGCGAAGAGCCGGAGGGCCTTGTTCCAGTGGGACAGCATCATGGTCTGGAACTGGCTGACCATCTCAGCCCACTGAGCCCCCAGGTGCCGGTACCTGGCCTTGCACTCCTGCAGATCTTCCCTCTGCTTGCAAAGCCCGTGGTGTCTATTTTGGAATGTTTTAAAATCCCTCCTCTCACCTCATCTCTAGTCCTAGAATTTTTCTGAACGTGTCCTATCCAAGTTTGAACTAGATCAGTGTTATTAGAATGAACCAATGTTTTGTCAAGATGCTTCAGCAGTCAAGAGTCCATTGTTATCGCATCTCCTCAGATTTTGCCTCTCTAGAGAAATGGATGCAGGAATTGTGCTGTAGTGCGTGGGAATGACCTTGAAAGACTGGGCATAGAGATGCTGTCAAAAGAGTGGTCAGATAAGAGAGGGTCCAGCCTGCAGATGCCTAATGGGAAGAGGAAAAGACTCAGAAGAGACCCTCCCTAGTTTTTCAGACTGTAAAGGAGGTGGTGGGAGAACTCTCCTTTTAAACCTCTAAGAGTCTGTACTTTACTATAGCTTTACTATATGTAATAGTTTTACTATAGTTTTACTATAGCTTTACTATATAGCTTTACTATAGCTTTGCTATAAATGTAGCTTTACTATAAAGTACAATGAATTTATATAGTTGTATTTCTTGTCTGATCTACTTGGTAAGACTGATAATTTCGTATTTGCTGTTCCTATTATTTAAGCCCAAACTCCTTGATGCTACACAAATAGATTTCCTCTTGGTGATTTTAATTGTTTTCATCCTTTGGAGTTCATGGGTTTTGCAGAGATTTGAACCCAGCATTGGGGGAAAGAAGGATAGGAGTCGATGAACGACTCTTTAAAGCCAGTCCAAGAAATGAGAGGCGATGTGAGCAGATTGGTGTTTGGCGGAGTCTCGGTGAAGGATCTGTGAGAAAGTTGGATAGGGTTCTTGGTTTTAGGTTTGACTGAATTCCTCGAAGGTAGAAAAAGTCAGTTGAATTTCTTAACTCGAAAACTTATACTGATATATAATGCTTCCTAACATTATTTTGGAAATGGTTACCGGAGGAATGTAGCTTGCCCATGGTTCTGATGGACTGGAGAAAGTTCAAACCTCAACAAGAGTGAATCCAATCTTTCCCTTGGATTGAAAAGTTTCTCTAGCCTTGGATTGCTCCCCAAATTTGGCTTGATTTCAAGCAAAATTGATTTTTTTTCCGAGTCCGCAATGAAATCTGGATTTTGCAATTAACAACAACAGTGGATGAAAAGTTAGCTAAATAGGACAGTTGGAAGGGCATCCTTCAAAGGGTTCTTAAGGATCAGTTGCCATCAAAGAAGAATCTGTAGGGAAACATCTGTTGAGTTCAACAACAGTGACCTCAAATTCGGCCAGGAATGAGCAGCAGCTACGAGATCCATGAGTCACTAGGGTATCAAACAGGAGTGTAGATCCCACCCATCAGTGAGCTCATGCTCTGAAGGAAGAAATTATATATAATCTAAGGAAGAAAGCACTTTTTTAAAAGGAAAACACAGCCCCTGTGGCAAAGTTGATCAATGACCACCATCTCCAGAAGACAACTTGTGGGAGGGTGTGTACAGTGGTTGGGGGGAGAAAAAGACACATCTAACAGTTTATACTAGGCAGTGGATTGTCATGAGTGATAATACCGCATTCTTACCATGGAATATACAGTGGATTTGAGATCATGGCCTCTGGGAGAAAGAGTTCAACCAAGGATAGATGAATGGTGCTTCTAGAGCAATGTTCCTCGACCTTGGCAACATTTTGAGATGTGTGGGACTTCAACTCCCAGAATTCCCCAGTCAGCATGTGGATTTCAACTGTTGGCTGGGAAATTCTAGGAGTTGAAGTCCACAAATCATACTGTTCCTAAGATTGAGTTGAGTTGCCAAGGCTGAGTCAAGGTTGAGAAACACAGTTCTAGAGAGTTTAGATATCAGCCACCATAAGTTATCCTTTCTATGTGGTCCTAAGGGTGATAGTCCTTTTTCCCTGCATATAATGTAAGGAGATATGGATGGATGGATAGATGTTCCTAGATCCTATTGGGCTCCTGAAAATCTTCAGTAATACTGTCAAAGATTTCCAGAAGTGGTTGCCAATGTGAAATTATTTTATGGAGCAGGAGAGGAATGATTAAATAATTCCTTTTTCATGACTCTAAACTCTTCAAAGCCTGCAGGCCTTGAATCCCACAGAAATGTCATTAAAATGCCTAAATAAATACAATCCTATTAATTTTACGTAGCTGTAATTTAATATAAACGCATGTGAAATCTTGGCTACCGTTTGTCCTTTGGAGGAAGTGCATGAAAATTTAAAGGTGGAACATGAAGAGTAATGTGTTCTGATTTTAAAGAGAGTAATAAAAGAGGTGTCAAAGCCATGGAAGAGTGGTTGACAGTCATCGGTATGCATATCGCAGCTAGATCGAAAGGTTGGCAGTTCAGCGGTTCGAATCCCTAATGCCACGTAACGGGGTGAGCTCCTGTGACTTGTCCCAGCTTCTGCCATCCTAGTAGTTCGAAAGCATGTAAAAAATGCAAGTAGAAAAATAGGGACCACCTTTGGTGGGAAGGTAACAGTGTTCCGTGCGCCTTTGGCATTTAGTCATGCCGGCCATATGACCATGGAGACATCTTTGGACAGCGCTGGCTCTTCGGCTTTGAAACGGAGATGTGCACTGCCCCCTAGAGTCGGAAATGACTAGCACATATGTGTGAGGGGAACCTTTACCTTTAGACCTCTGGAACAAGCTCTGATCAACAAGATGAACATCATGGCATCATTATGCTTAATGATGCCGTGAAGTCAATTGCTCCTCCTAATGATCCCTCATGGAAAGCTACAGACTTCAGCGAAGGGTTTAAAAAAATATTCTCAAAATCAATGAGGATTACAATGCAAATGCCTGCCAACAGGTAAACCATCTTCTGGAGAAGAAGCGGTGCCAACAAGCTTCTTCCATGCTTCCATTGGAAGACGGAAGATAGGAAAAGATTGAGAAAAGTTGGACCTTGCTCGCTAGCAAGGAGAGACAAAGACAAGGAGGAGAAAAGGAATTTGGCAGGCTCTTGTGTACTGGGCAAACAAAAGTCTATTGAACAGCTGAAGGATGGGTCATCTACAGCTGTGGGAATTGTGTAGCCATTTCATTGTGTTTGGGTATGTTTTAAAGCTGTATTTGTTGCGCGCTGGGAAGAAGAAGCTGAGGGAAAACACACAGGGGGGAAACTCACAATGTCGTGTAATAGCTTTTGAAAAATGGGCGAGCAAATAAAACCGTGGCTTCTTTTCTGAGTTAAAAACCCGGCGTTTACCTAATTTTAAGATTCACTGCATTCATTTTGGTTACCATGATGTAAATAAGATGTGGAGACTCTAGAAAGAGTGCAGAGAAGAGCAGGAAAGAGGATTAGGGGACTGGAGGCTAAAACATATGACGAACGGTTGCTGGAACTGGGTATGTCTAGTTTGATGAAAAGAAGGACCAGGGGAGACAGGATAGCAGTCTTCCAATATCTCAGGGGTTGCCCCAAAGAAGAGGAAGTCAAGCTATTCTCCAAAGCACCTGAGGGCAGGACAAGAAGCAACGGGTGGAAACTCATGAAGGAGAAACTTAGAACTAAGGAGAAATTCCCTGACAGTTAGAACAATGAATCAGTGGAACAACTTGCCTCCAGAAGTTGTGAATGCTTCAACATTGGATGTTTTTAAGAAGATATTGGATGACCATTTGTCTGAAGTGATGTAGGGCTTCCTGCCTAAGCAGAGGGTTGGACGAGAAGACCTCCAAGGTCCCTTCCAACTTTGTTATTCTATTCTATTCTCTCACTCTACACTCTGTTCTATTCTATTCTATTCTATTCTATTCTATTCTATTCTATTCTATTCTATTCTATTCTATTCTATTCTATTCTATTCTATTCTATTCTATTCTATTCTATTCTAATCATTATTACTTCAGAACCTTACAATTCGGTTTAAGCAGAAAGCACCTAGCTCTGGTACCTTTACAGCAACTCCTAATGCCATGGGACTTGAGCGCTGCTTGAATTGTGACGAGCAATACTTGAATTCGCACTCCAAGGATCAGGGACCACCCCTACCCACCCCGTTCAAGCCTGAGTTACAAACATTCTCTTCTGTTGATATTTATTATTTGTTCCTCAAACTTTTGCTCTGGGTTTCGCTTTGCTAAATGTGGCCAGACGTCCCTCCACCCTTCTGCATGACCGAGCACTTTGTAAAATGATCTGTCTCTCCAGCAGAAGATCACTTCTCTGGATCTTCTCCGTTAGATCGAAGGTGCAGACCATTTGCAAAGTTTCTTTGGGAGAATATCAGAATAGATTAGACTAGACTAGATTGGAATTCAGAATAGAATTCAGAATAGAATTTAGAATAGGATAGAATAGAATAGAGAACTGAAGAGTAGAGTAGAGTAGAGTAGAGTAGAGTAGAGTAGAATAAGAGTAGAGTAGAGTAGACTAGAATAGAGGAATGTAGAGTAGAGTAGAGTAGAGTAGAGTAGAGTAGAGTAGAGTAGAGTAGAATAGAATAGAATAGAAATTGAACCAATAAATAGAACAGAACAGAACAGAACAGAACAGAACAGAACAGAATAGAATAGAATAGAATAGAATAGAATAGAAGAATGAAGAGTAGAGTAGAGTAGAATAAGAGTAGAGTAGAATAAGAGTAGAATAGAATAGGAGTAGAGTAGAATGGAGAATAGAATAGAACAGAATAGAAGAGAACAGAATTAAAAGAGAAGAGAACAGGATAAGATAGGATAGGGTAGAGTAGAGTAGAGTAGAAAATAGCATAGAATGGAATGGAATGGAGGGGAGGGGAGAGGAGGAGAGGAGAGGAGAGGAGAGGAAAGGAGAAGAGAAAAGAGAAAAGAGAAAAGAGAAAAGAGAAAAGAGAAAAGAGAAAAGAGAAAAGGGAAGGGAAGGGAAGGGAAGGGAAGGGAAGGGAAGGGAAGGGAAGGGAAGGGAAGGGAAGAGAAGAGAAGAGAAGAGAAGAGAAGAGAAGAGAAGAGAAGAGAAGAGAAGAGAAGAGAAGAGAAGAGAAGAGGAGAAGAGAAGATATGGAAGGGACCTTGGAGGTCTTCTAGTCCAACCCCCTGCTTAGACAGGAAACCCTACAACCACTTCAGACAAATGGTTGTCCAATCTTTTTAGCTATTTAATGTTATTAGTGGCTCTGCAAGATAATAAGAAAGAGAAACCTCCACAAATCATTTTAGCTGTGTTGCAAGGACACCGGGGAACAAATTGGCTGAGACAATTCAGTGCTTTGTTGAAAATATCGATCGCTCCATAGTGAATAAAAGATTTAAGAGATCCTCTCATTAGCTCGTTCCTGGGAGATTCATAGATATTTCGATTCTTATGCTTTTCTAGGACCGTTAACAGGGGAAGGCATTTCTTCAAGATTATCTGTCTTTTTACTGGATGAATCAATGCAATGGATTGTGGTCTAAATAAATATTTGTGTATAATAAAAACACTACAGTGAAATTTCTTTCTCTCGTTATATTTTGGTGGTGGCTGATATAAAGCATCCACAGAGGGTTGGAAAGGAAGGCCCGTTGAGTGGTGGTCTCCATCTCAGGCCTCTAGAACCAAAAATGTTTTTTTAAAAAAAATAATAATGATGAAGTTGCAATTCAGTAGCAGATTGGATTGTTCCCACTAGTTGTTTGATTCCAAGCTGCAGGTGAAAAATTAGGAACTAATGCATGTACCAATGATCAGACCAGAGTTGCTTAGATAGTAAGATTTAGAAGGCCAGATCCTGAAGAGGAAACTCAAATGCTTTGGCCACCTAATGAGAGGGAAGGACACCCTGGAGAAGAGCCTAATGCTGGGAACGATGGAGGGCAAAAGAAGAAGGGGACGGCAGAGAACGAGGTGGCTGAATGGAGTCACTGAAGCAGTTGGCGTGAACTTAAATGGACTCCAGAGGATGGTAGAGGACAGGAGGGCCTGGAGGAACGGTGTCCATGGGGTTGCAATGGGTACGACACAACTTTGCAACTAACAACAGCAGCTCAGGGTTGAACTGTGGGGTCCTCGGTGGTCGCTGAGCTTGAAGGTTTTCTTTTCGTGACCCAACTAGGTAACTGCACAAGATTTGCCTATGGGATGTATAAACAAGATTCACTCAGGAACACTGATGATGTTCCCTAGTTGGGTCAGGAATTGTCTGCAAGAAAGCTACCAAGCTCAGCGAGCATCAAGGACACCACAATTCCCTTTCTCCTTCTCCTTGCAAACCTCACTTCCTTCTAGCATTGATGGTATTACCTAGTTGGGTAATGAAAAGTTCAGAGGGCGCCAAGAATTCCATAGTAAGATGGGTGACATATAACTTTAATAAAACAATATACAGTAACAATTATGTGCCCTTCCTTCCTTCCTTCCTTCCTTCCTTCCTTCCTTCCTTCCTTCCTTCCTTCCTTCCTTCCTTCCTTCCCTCCCTACCTCCTGCCCTCCCTCACTTTCCTTCCTTCCTTCCTTCCTTCCTCCCTCCTTTCCTTCCATCCTTCCCTCCCTCCCTCCCTCCCTCCCCCCTTCCCCGTCCCCGTCCCCTTTCCCTTCCTTTTCCTTCCCTCCCTCCTTTTCCTTCCTTCCTTCCTTCCTTCCTTCCTTCCTTCCTTCCTTCCTTCCTTCCTTCCTTCCTTCCTTCCCTCCCTCCCCTCTCCCTCCCCCTCCCCCTTCCCCTTCCCCTTCCCCTTCCTTCCCTTCCTCCTTTTCCTTCCTTCCTTCCTTCCTTCCTTCCCTCCCTCCCTCCCTCTCCCCTCCCCCTTTCCCTTCCTTTTCCTTCCCTCCCTCCTTTTCTTTCCTTCCTTCCCTGCCTCCCTTCCTTGGCTGCCTACTTTCCCCCCCAGTCTTGCACAGTCTTTTGTAAATCACAATGATAAGTATCATAATATTAGACTGTTGGAACTCATTTATTTCAGCGGCTGTTTAAGCTTGTGCTAAACAATAGCAGCATTTTATGGTTCTCAGATTCCTGCTTGGAGCATCCAAATGGCTTCAGATTGCTGGAAGGGCTGACAAATCAACCGAAGATGGGTTTTCGTGTCAAATTCTTGCACAGACAATCCTGAAGAGGGTAGCCTGACCTGTCCTTCAGTTTTACAGACTTGGCTTCAGAGAGATAATTTATATATATATATATATATTTATGGTCGTAATCCATGAGTGCATAAAATCTTTGGGAGACTAATCATATCCACACATCCACAATTTTAGCCAGGCTTATTTAGAAGCCTAAAACTATAATCAAAGAACGATTGTCATTACAGAGGAATTTGGTCTGACTTCATTGTATATGCCAGATGCCTTCAAACATCTCCATAGCGAAACGGCCATAGGTCAAGGCCATAACAGTTACAATTACTGGAGTTATTTCTCTCCAGTCTGACACTCTGACTCAAGAAGTGGGGAGAATTGGGCATTTTTTGCTAAGGTCCAGCTTATTCCTGGCCCCAAATCTTAAGCCACGTTTCTGCAATGTAAGTTTATTTTATTCGTGCTGGTTGGGGAATTCTGGGAGTTGAAGTCCGCACATCTTCAAGTGGCCGAGGTTGAGAAACGCTGGTGGATTTGATTTGGGTTTAATGCATTTGGGTTTACTCAAGAAACTGGCTTTAAAAAAGGAAATATCATGAGTTCAAGCTGATCTGTAGATGTTCTTAAGCCAGAGTGGCGCAGTGGTGAGAGTGCAGTATTGCAGGCGACTTCTGCTGACTGCCGGCTGACTGCAATTTGGCAGTTCAAATCTCACCAGGCTCAAGGTTTGACTCAGCCTTCCTTCCTTCCGAGGTGGGTAAAATGAGGACCCAGATTGTTGGGGGCAAGAGGCTGACTCTGTAAACCACTTAGAGTGAGCTGTAAAAGCACTATGAAGTGATATATAAGTCTGCTATTGCTTGTGGAGGAAGGAAGGAAAGGAAGGAAGGAAGGAAGGAAGGAAGGAAGGAAGGAAGGAAGGAAGGAAGGAAGGAAGCTGTGGTGACACAATGGTTAGAATATGGAATTTCAAGCTGACTCTGCCTACTGCCAGGAGTTTGATCCTGACTGGCTCAAGGTTGACTCAGCTTTCCATCCTTCCGAGGTGGGTAAAATGAGGACCCAGATTGTTGGGGGGCAAGAGTCTGACTCTGCAAACCGCTTAAAGAGGGCTGTAAAGCACCGCGAAGCGGTGTATAAATCTAAGTGCTATATATTTTTTTATAAAATAATTTTTATTGAGTATTTTACATTTTAAAACCAAGCACACCATAGCAAAAAAAAATCAATCTATAGCTATTGGTCTCATATGACCAAAATTAAAGGCTGGCTGAGCCACAGTCATAATTGAGAAGTGATCACCAAAGTGCCTTTTTTTAAAAAAAGCTGGAATCGTGCCGATGCAAAGAAGTACTGACCTAAGATCTATGAGGGCAGAGTTCTACCATGGATTGCACAATGTTATCAGTAACCTCCGGTCAAATATTTCGTGAAGTTGTTGTATAGCTAAGGAGTGACTTTACACTTCTACGTTGGGTGCCTTATATGTTGACAGTAGCAGGTGGGATGGTGGCTGCAGAGGAATAGAATAGAATAACAGAATGACAAAGATAGAAGGGACCTCGGAGGTCTTCTAGTCCAACCCCTTTCTTAAGCATTTGCTGCCATAGCATCACAGGGCATCTCGGGAAATGTTCCAAAGTTCATATAGCTTGATAGGTGTGGTACCACGGTGACGTCTGGATGGAATGATAAAATTGCTTGCTGCTCCCGGAGGTTGTTTTGATCTGCTCCGTAAAGGCTTGAAGCAGACAGTCCATTTTTGGCTCGAGGCCCTCTGGAAAGTCCAAAGTTCACGGCTGATACTATAAAATAACTGAACCAGGGGAGTTGCTGTAATTGGTGAGATAACACGTGTGTAAAAAGGTGACTTTTCCTTCTGACCCAGAATGGGGGGCATTCATTAAACGGACTCGTGACCTCTTCTTGAGGTTCCAGAAGGAACAGATCCAGTCTTGGTCAAGCTTGGGTGGGACATTATGAAAAGCCCAAGAAACTTTTTGTGATAGTTCACAGTGAGAAGAAAGAAAAATGGGCTGAAACACATGAAGAACGGTTGCAGGAATTGGGTATGTCTAGTTTAATGAAAAGAAGGACTAGGAGTGACATGATAGCAGTGTTCCAATATCTCAGGGGCTTCCACCAAGAAAAGGGGGTCAAGCTATTCTCCAAAGCACCAGAGGGCAGGACAAGAAGCAATGGGTGGAAACTAATCAAGGAGAGAAGCAATTTGGAATTAAGGAGAAACTCTTAACAGTGAGGACAATTAATCAGTAGAACAAGTTGCCTCCAGAAGTTATGGGTTCTCCATCACTGGAGGCTTTTAAGAAGAGATTGGACAACCATTTGCCTGAAACAATATAGGGTCTCCTGCTTAAACAAGGTGTCTGTCAGAATATTCATGGCTGGGAAGACATGGCAACAAGGTCAGCCAATGAATAGGCATAGCAACTAAGTCAGCCAATTGGGAGCTGAGACAGACTAGAACCAGGGCATGTCTTAGTCTGCAGCTTCTGATTCTGTGCAGCGAAAGAGAAACTGAAACCAAGCAGTCTGTGCATGCTTGTCTGCTCTGCTGAAATGAAACTCGGAATCTGCTGTTCGTAATTGTAAATTTACTTCATGTATTATTGTGTATATAAAGAAGCTAATGAATCCTGCTGCATCAGTTTATCTGTGTGTGCTTCTGGATTTGATTTTTGCAAGAAACTCTGACAGTGTTGGACTAGAAGACCTCCAAAATCCCTTCCAACTCTGCTATTCTGTTACCTTAGACAACTTTAGAGCTCTAATTTAGCAATATTATTATTTGGCTGTATAGTTTACATCGACGGCTAAGATCTATGCTTGAATATTTTGCACATATTCATCAATGCCTTTTTTTTTTAAATGAAGAATCAGTTCAAAGGAAGTTGAATAATTTGCTCAAAGAGCTTTATTTTTCTTCTTGTTTTGTCTTACTCTGTCTACGTCTTGGTCTCGGCCCCAGCCATTTTGGGGTTGCTTCCTTTTTCGAGGATTATCTGTACTTGGCAAAATCTCTAGAGGACAAAGTGAACCCTACACTGCGGTGTGATTTGGGAAGGCCACAGCTATGTCCCCTTGTTGAGAGCTTGGATGGAAAGTTGTGGGGGGTTTTTTTTGAGGTTCATTGGGAGTTGATGCTAGATTTTAATACCCTAGGACAGTAACCTTTTCAGCACCGAGTGCTGAAAAGATTGCGTGGAAATGTTGCATGTACACACACTTGTCAGGGCCGTGCTCCAGAAAAGCCGAACTTCTGGGTTCTCGTGTGCATGCTCTCCAGGGATGAAATTCAAAAATTTTCCCTACCGGTTCTGTGGGCGTGGCTTGGTGGGCATGGCAGGGGAAGGATATTGCAAAATCTCCATTCCCAACCCACACTGGGGCCAACCAGAGGTGGTAATTGCCGGTTCTTCGAACTACTCAAAATTTCCGCTACCAGTTCTCCAGAACCTGTTAGAACCTGCTGGATTTCACTTTGACGCGCTCCCAATAATCAGCTAGCTGGTGTGCATGCCTAGGCCGGTTTTCAGCATTGCTGCTTGTGCGAAGGGATCACGCTCCGGGAAAGCTGAACCTCTGCGTTCTGGCGCACATGAGCACCCGACAAACAGCTGGCCGGTGCAAATGCGAACACTGGTCTTTGGTACTGCTGCATGTGCAAAGGATAGCTGATTCTGGCATGCGAGCCAGAAACCCGGAAGACAAACAGGCAAGGTCACGCATGCCGGGCGACATGGCTTCATGTGCCACTTTGGACACGCATGCCATAGGTTCATCATCCCAGCCCTAGGAAGAATGTTCCAAGTTCTAAGAACTGTTCAGGTGAGAAAAGGGGAACATTTCTGTACTGATGTGATTTAATGGCGATGCAACCAAAGTGAAATTAGAAATAAATTAGCATAATCCAGAAATATTTGGGAATAGAGGTTGGCATTTTTTTTTTCTTGATGAAAAGTTTTCATTGACCATCATGCTTTTGTCAACCAGGCAAGGTAGTCCACACAACCAGATTACTAGCTTTATCCATTATCGTCAGGTTGACGTAGGAGAAGTAGTGGCAGAACCTGGAGGCAAGAGTCAAAAGAGGGATCCGCCTAGTATCCCTATGTAGCCACAAACAAATCCAACTCATTTTGAATCCTGTGGATCCTTATCTAACTCCTAGCAGGGGCTAACCATTAGCTGATGCCTCACACTTACATTAACAAAACCTTGCAAATCTGAAAGTCTTTTCCCACTCCTTTCCTTTTATTTATTTATTTTTTTGGCAACTGGAGAGGGTCTTTTCTGAAATGTCTCCCACGCCCTCTCTCTCCTTCCTTTGACCGAGATATCGTTTACATGCCAGTTGTCCAATGTGTGGTTCACCCTCCTGTCTTCGAAGATCATTCTTACATACCGTTACACACTAGAATTAATTTAGCTTCTTGGGGAAAAAAGGAGCCCAAGTGTTCTATTTGTAGGACCTGAAATGTCTGTTGCAAGCTAAGAAGCATACTCGCTGCTGATGATGACAATTTGTAGTCAGAGGATGACGATAAATAAGACTTCATTGTCATCCTCAGACTGCAGACTATATCTAACACGTTGCCTGCAGTTGGGTGTGTGTGATACAATATGATACGGATTCCTGTGCTGGACAAGAGTTAAATTAGACCCCCTATTATTCTGTGCTTTTAGGATTCTAGAGAGGCAGGCAGGCAGGCAGGCATAGTGGTGCACTTGTTACAATGCCGTGTTGCAAGCTATCTCTGCCCACTGCCAGCAGTTCGATTCTAACTGGTTCAAGGTTGACTCAGCCTTCCATCCTTCTGAGGTGGGTAAAATGAGGACCCAGACTGTTGGGAGCAAGAGGCTGACTATGTAAACTGCTTAGAGAGGGCAGTCAAGCACTATGGAGTGGTATATAAGTCTTAACTTCTATTGCTATCATCCCTCTGAACATTCCCAGGGGGGAAAAAATTGCTTATAATAATTTCTATCTCCTGTTTTAGAAAAGTCATTTTGCAATTGAAAACCCAACTGGTTCTTCTTCCATCTCTTTCTTCCCCATTCCCTACTTTATCCCATGAAATATTGGTTTCTACTGATGCGCTACCAAAATTGGCATGGTGGTTTTGTTCCTTTGCCAAAATGGCTTCTGTTTTTCTCTCGTATTTCCAGTGGGCTTGAGGATTTCTCTTGGATACCTCTTGATGGTGTTATTGAGTCTAATCTTCTAGAGATGCTAAATCATATTACTTCGGAGTGATGTGGTTCTCAGTTTTTGCAACTCTCTGGAGCCTGTCTAGCTGCTTGAACCGTTTCTTTTGGACAGCTCCAAAAAATCTTCTTGATCTGTTCTTGATGTATTAACAGAACAGAATAACAGAGTTGGAAGGGACCTTGGAGGTCCAAGCAGTCCAACCCCCTGCTTGGGCAGAAAACCCTACAACACTTCAGACAAATGGTTATCCAACCTCTTCTTAAAAACTTCCAGCGTTGGAGCATTCACAACTTCGGCAGGCAAGTTGTTCCACTGATTCATTGTTCTCACTGTCAGGAAATTTCTCCTTCGTTCTAAGTTGCTTCTCTCCTTGAGTAGTTTCCACCCGTTGCTTCTTGGCCTGCCCTCAGGTGCTTTGGAGAACAGCTTGACTTCCTCTTCTTTGGGGCAGCCCCTGAGATACTGGAAGACTGCTATCATGTCTCCCCTAGTCCTTCTTTTCATTAAACTAGACATACCCAGTTCTTGCAAACTATTCCTTGACTTACAACTATAATCGGGACCAGAATTTCCATTCCTAAACAAGACTGTCATTAAGTGGCTTGCCACCGATGTTTTTCAACATAGTTGTTAAATGAATCATTGCAGTTGTTCAGCAAATCTGGATTGCCTCATTGACGATGCTTGTCGGAAGCTGTCTGAGAAGGTTGCAAATGGTGATCCCATCGCCCTGATGGAACACTGTTGTAAAATACATGTCAATTTTTGATCATGTGACCATGGGGGAATCCTGCAACAGTTGTAAGTGCGAGGAGTTAAGTGTAAGTCATTTTTTTAGGGCCTAATTTTGAATTTTAAATGAATGGTTTTAAATTCAGGATTACCTTCAACTGGGGTACAGGTCACAAAAACCACATTGATAAAGTGAAAGATATGGTCACAGCAGTGGTGGGTCCCTCCCGGTTCAGCCCGGTTCTCCCGAGCTGGTAGCGGTGATGATATGACGTCACTGAACCGTTCTGTCCCACCGCGCCCCCCTGCCCCCTGCATTATTCTTACCTTTTAATTGGCCCCACCCCAATCTATTGCTGCCTCTTGATGGCTAGAGGGAAAAAAAAACTGTTTAAACTCTTGCCATGGGGCATCAAAGTGCCGCCCTACAGCTGATCAGTATTAAAAGAAAACAAATGAGTAGACCAGTGCCTGCAAAAATACATGAGTAGATCAGTGCCTGCAAGAATAAATGGGTAGACCAGTGCCTGCAAAAATACATGAGTAGATCAGTGCCTGCAAAAATACATGAGTAGATCAGTGCCTGCATGAATAAATGGGTAGACCAGTGCCTGCAAAAATATATTCTTTGCAGTGCCTGCAAAGAATAAATGGGTAGACCGGTACAGCTCTGCAAGCAGTTAAAAGCCTGGTAGACCAGTACCTCTGCTAAATCCTAAATAATTGTCACATGACCATCAAGCCACGCCCACAGAAGCAGTAGTAAAAATATTTAGAACCCACCCCTGAGTCACACTTCAACCTGTCTGTCCAGATGGACCTCTTTGAAATCGCCTTACAATTTGGAAATCAAGCCCAAATCATATCAGAGAAACGGCAACTTCGTTTGCCCTTCTCCGATACGATATGTGTGCCTAGTTTTCTATCTTGTTCTCATGATTCTTTGATTGACAACGTGGTTGTTTCAGGTGCCGTTCTTTGAAAGCTCACCGTTCTCTGGAAAAATGTTTGTTCTGCAACCGAGAGGCAGCCAAGGCAACTCCAACAGGTTGTGGCGTGTTCTGATTTTGTTCCCAGCTTTTGAAAGAAAAAAAAAAAAAGAAAGAAAGAAAGGAAAATTATGAATAGAGGCTGCATTGTCATGGTGCTGATGGAAAGGTGCAATCATCGTGTATATTTTTTAAGTCTTTCCAGAAGATAGCAGGTATTAAATGGCAGTAATTAAACATCGTAAGTCTAGGCCCTCAGGCTGTGGATCTCCACATTTTTTGAGGGGAGATTTTACTGGCTTTGAAAAAACCACTTTCTTATTTATTTCTCCCACTGCTCGTGGTACATTTCTTCCAAGACCGTGTACGTGACTCTTGCCATTTTAGTTTCACCATCCAATTCAGGCTGAGAGATTGTAACGAAGAAAAACGGAGATGAGAGATTGAAAAAAAAAGAAACCCAAAACCCAACCAACCAGAAAGAGCATTATCATTGAGAATCTCCGTAGACATTTAAATTGGGAGTTTTATCGCCTCAGAAATAGCATTTAGACTGACTTGGGATGGTGGTGGGAGGCCAGAAAAAGCTACGATGTTTAGCTTAAAGAAGAGCCAACGAAGACCCAAGTTTGCAGGCTAGATCAAAGGCAGAGGACTTATTTTTCTGCCATGGAGACTAAGAACTAAACCAATGGGTCCATATTTTAAGAAAAAAAAGGACAATTTGGCCTGGGTTTTTGGTAGAACTTCCTGGTGATACAAGATAATAACAACAACAACAACAACAACAACAACAATAATAATAATAATAATAATAATAATAATGCAGAATATAAAGAAAAACAGCTGGATGACAGATTAAATAGGTGGAAAACCAAAGCTCTGCATGAACAGCACTTGAAAAACATTGAAGGAAAATATAATGACAACTTGACATGGGCATGGCTTAAGATGGGAATCATCAAGAAAGAAACGGAAGGTTTAATACTCACTGCTCAAGAATAAGCACTGCAAACTAATGCCATGAAAGCAAAGATACAAAAATCCACCGATAATGCACCGTGGCAACCAAAACTGCACCGACAGTTTTGGTTGCCACGATGTAAAAAAGATGTTGAAACTCTAGGAGGAGTGCAGAGAAGAGCAACAAAGATGATTAGGGGACTGCAGGCTAAAACATAGGAAGAACGGTTGTAGGAACTGGGTACGTCTAGTTTAAAAAGAAGGACTAGGGGAGACATGATAGCAGTATTCTAATATCTCAGGGGCTGCCCCAAAGAAGAGGGAGTCAAGCTATTCTCCAAAGCCCCTGAGGGCAGGACAAGAAGCAATGGGTGGAAACTCATCAAGGAGAGAAACAACTTAGAACTAAGGGGAAATTTCCCGACAGTTAGAACAATTAACCAAGGGAACAACTTGCCTCCGGAAGTTGTGACTGCTCCAACACTGGAAGTTTTTAAGAAGATGTTGGATAACCATTTGCCGGAAGTGGTGTAGGGTTTCCTGCCTAAGCAGGGGGTTGGACTAGAAGACCTCCAAGGTCCCTTCCAACTCTTATTCTGACTTCATGCAAGTTTTTTTTGCACCAGGAGAGAATCAGCTGTAGATTCACCAAAGCTCATAATATCACTTGTGTCCTGGGGGTACACATCAGCTGTGGTCTATCTGACACCACAAAATAACTGGTGGTTTGGCTCCAGGTTATGAAGAGCTTGTGGCTAGTTGCTTGACTGAAACTCTTTGCTTCATCCCGCCACCTGACTCCTTCTACCACCCTAGAAGTTCAATTCTTGAGTTTCAGCCAAATGACCAGATCAATGCAAATGAAAACAATCCTACGTTTGGCTTAACCTGCTTTTGAGGAATTCAGAGTACACGTTGTGGTAATTGGGGATGTGCAATCAGCCTCACCTGCCTCATAAAGTCTTCTGAAAAGAACATGAAAGGCAGAAACTGTGCCAATTATTATCATACAATAAAAGTTAATAACTTGTGGTTGGGTTCTGCAATAGTCACGTCCCTCTAAGCAGACAAGATGTCCAGAGTTATTTGAGGACAGGTTTCCTTCTTTCACGTCTCATGGATATTCTCTTTTAAAGCCCATAATTGGCCCAGACTAAGGAAATGGGACATGGTGGCTCAGTGGCTAAGACACTGAACTTGTCGATCAAAAGGTCAGCAGTTCAGCAATTCGAATCCCTAGTGCCGCGTAATGGGGTGAACTCCCGTGACTTGTCCCAGCTTCTGCCAACCTAGCAGTTCGAAAGCAGGTAAAAATGCAAGTAGAAAAATAGGGACCATCTTTGGTGGGATGGTAACAGTGTTCCGTGCGCCTTTGGTGTTGAGTCATGCCAGCCACATGACCATGGAGATGTCTCCGGACAACGCTGACTCTTCGGCTTTGAAACAGAGATGAGCACTGCCCCCTAGAGTCGGGAACAACTAGCACGTATGTGTGAAGGGAGCACCTTTACCTTTTTAAGGAAACGACCAGGTTTAGAGAGCGTAAAGGTTCCATGTTCATCCTGCTCCATTCCCACTAACACCACTTCTTTCCAGCACTGACCATGTTCTCTAGTTGGGCAATGAATCGTCTGTAAGAAAACAACTAAGCTCAAAGAGCACCATGGACTCTGTGATGAACATGTAACTGGTAAAGTTACATTTGTTGAGAAATTCTGGATCGGACAAAAAAAAAAGGCTCTTTGCAATTCTTTTTAGCATTATCCTTTGAGGGTGGAGGGTTTTGAATGTGAGCTGTCCAAGGTTTAACCTCCAATGGAAGAAAACATTGGAGCACATCTCTGATTTCCATTAGCCAGTTGGGTGACTGTTGGCCAATCACCAGGAGATGGTGAGTTGTAGTTCTGCCTTAGGTATGAAAGCTGACTGGGTGGCTGTTGGCCAATCACCAGGAGATGGTGAGTTGTAGTTCTGCCTTAGGTATGAAAGCTGACTGGGTGGCTGTTGGCCAATCACCAGGAGATGGTGAGTTGTAGTTCTGCCTTAGGTATGAAAGCTGACTGGGTGGCTGTTGGCCAATCACCAGGAGATGGTGAGTTGTAGTTCTGCCTTAGGTATGAAAGCTGACTGGGTGACTGTTGGTCAATTTCCAGGAGATGGTGAGTTGTAGTTCCGCCTTTGATATGAAAGCTGACTGGGTGACTGTTGGTCAATCTCCAGGAGATGGTGAGTTGTAGTTCTGCCTTAGGTATGAAAGCTGACTGGGTGACTGTTGGTCAATTTCCAGGAGATGGTGAGTTGTAGTTCTGCCTTAGGTATGAAAGCTGACTGGGTGACTGTTGGTCAATTTCCAGGAGATGGTGAGTTGTAGTTCTGCCTTAGGTATGAAAGCTGACTGGGTGGCTGTTGGCCAATCACCAGGAATTGGTGAGTTGTAGTTCCGCCTTTGATATGCAAGCCAGCTGGATTTCACCAGGAGATGGTGAGTTGTAGTTCTGCCTTAGGCATGAAAGCTGACTGGGTGAACTTTGGGCTAATTACCAGGAGAAAGTGAGTTCTAGTTCCACTTTGGACATGAAAGCTGGTTGGATGATTTTGGGCCAGTCGCTCTCTCTCAGCCCAACTTGCTATAGAAATCAAAATAAGCAAACAAACATTCATTCAAAACGAGGACGATTCCCCCATATGGTACAGACAGAAATTCTGCCTCTTTAGTAAATCCAAAATCATCTTCCAATTGTGTGTGCGCGTGTGAGTTGTGAGCGAGTGACGGAGATCAAGATCCTAATCTAATTTAAATACAGTCTGCACCAAAGCCAAAAGGGATAACAAAAATCTGACATCGCTGATAAAATACATGAAACACGATAAAAAGTGCTGAAGTGGTTTCATTACTATGCCACCAAATTCATCTGTACGGAGATGTGAGCGCAAATACTTTTGTCGAAAATTCCTGTTGAAACAAGTCTGATTGTTACTTGACTCCGAAACATTTTCAGACTGGTTTCTCTTGGGAGGTAGCTTCAAAGTCCTCCCTTGCAGATACTACTTGTGTGCAAGATAAATCTGTAAGCCATGATTTGCACAACAAGACCCCACCTCTTAAATAGTCTTCAAAATGCGTTGCCAAATGTTTTAACATCAGGGGAATGTTGTAGACTGTTGAATTGAAGAGTATAACTGTATGAACTCAACTGTATCAGCTCCAAAACTTTTCCATAGCTTTGGTGAAGCTGGGTTCGGGTATCTTCTGATACAAGGAGAAGATCTAGTGTTCTTAGCAGGTTGGAAGAATTTCATACGAGCAAGAGGGGCAAAGTTGGTGATCAATAGAATAGAATAGAATTCTTTATTGGCCAAGGGTGATTGGACACACAAGGAATTTGTCTTTGGTGCATATGCTCTCACTTTACATAAAAAGAAAAGATACATTTATCAAGAATCATAAGGTACTTTAAAACCTGAACTGTTCCTATTGGGTATCTTACCAGAGAAATTTAGTAAAGAAAATACATATTTGATTATACATGTTATAACTGCAGCCGGGATAGTATTTGTGCAAAGATGGAAAGCAAAAAAAATCCATACGGAGGGGGGAGTAATTAAAAAAATATTGGATTGTGCAGAAATGAATAGATTGACTTTGACAATTAAAGAAAGAGAGGAATAGGAATACTTTAAGATATGGGGGCAATTTTATCATTGGTTAGAGAAGAGAAGATAGAGAAGATTGCTCCTGGAAGCATGAAGCCGAGAACACCAGCCTGAAGATGACGAATGAGACTTCGTCGAAATGTCACCAAGACACTTCCAATTTTACACGGGAGAAGACCCGAATAACCAAAGATATAGATAGATAGATAGATAGATAGATAGATAGATAGATAGATAGATAGATGATAGATAGATAGATAGATAGATAGATAGATAGATAGATAGATAGATAGATAGACAGACAGACAGACAGACAGACAGACAGACAGACAGATGGATAGATATGGTAATGTTGTAATGAAATGAGTGAAGAAGAAAGAGGAGAAAGAAGATAGATAAATGTACTACTAGAAAAGCAAGAAATGTGGGAGAAATGTTATAATAAATGAAATGATACTATTAAGATATGATAAATAGTGGAAGAGGAGGAGGAAGACACAAAAGATGCACTCAGATGATACACTGAATGATTGATTATGCGTGGTATGCTTGCTTGTCTATAAAATAAAAAAAAACTTTAAAAAAAGAATCAGAAGGTACAACACTTAATGATAGACATAGGGCACAAATAAGCAATTGAATCATATTAGGAAACAATTAATATAAATCGTAAGGATACAGCAATAAGTTACAGACATACAGTCATAAGTGGGAGGAGATGGGTGATGGGAATGATGAGAAGATTAATAGTGATAGTAGTGCAGACTTTGTGACTAGTTTGACAGTGTTGAGGGAATTATTTTTTTAGCAGAGTGATGGCGTTCGGGGAAAACCTGTCCTTGTGTCTAGTTGTTCCCTATAGCGTCATTTTGAGGGTAGGAGTTGAAACAGTTTATGTCCAGGATGCGAGGTTAGGGTTAGGTTTAAAGGAAGAAGGTTTGTTCAGCACCTGGTTGAAATTGTGCATGGTCCTCAGGTCTCTAGATCAGGCCTTCTTGTTGGAGACACTGAATCAAAGAGGTGGGAATTGGGTATGAAAGAGAGGACAATTCATGATGTGTGACTGACCATTTTTTCCCCCAGTAGGGAGATGAGATGGTAGGTGGGACACTGTGTTGGGCTGGGCTCAGTGGTGAAATCCAATTTTTTTTACTACCGGTTCTGTTGGCGTGGCTTGGTGGGCATGGTGTGGCTTGGTGGGCATGGCAGGGGAAGGATACTGCAAAATCTCCATTCCCACCCCACTCCAGGAGAAAGATATTGCAAAATCCCCATTCTCTCCACACTCCTGGGGGAAGGATATTGCAAAATTCCCATTCTTACCCCACTCTGGAGCTAGCCAGAGGTGATATTTGCCGGTTCACCGAACTACTCAAAATTTCCGTTACTGGTTCTCCAGAACCTGTCAGAACCTGCTGGATTTCACCCCTGGCTGGGCTGGGCTGAAGCCCAGCCTTGGTGGGACCCATGCTAAAAATAGGTGGAGTTGTCTATTCTTCTGGCTACGTTCTCCCCACTTCTCATATTCTCAATGACCTTTTCCTCCTCTCCCCATTTTCCTCTTTTGGAAAGATTGCAGGAAGAGGTAAAGTCATGTCCACAAAGGGTCTCAAAAGGTCTGCCATTTTGGAAGCTCACCGAGAATGCCTTCAAATGTAGCCGAGCCTACAGAAGGACCATCTTAGTTTTGTTTGAAAAAATGTTGGTGCCTTTAGTGTTGCTACGAAACGTCTGGCACTGTAAACAATAATACGAGATTTTTGAACGGCCCATTTGAATAATTTACGGAATAATTATTACTAAAAAAAAAAAAGAAAAGAATTTCAAAATCACCATTCATGGTCCTGGAAGAAAGAACCAGGAAGTCAAAATGTTGATTCCCCGTGGGGAAAAAGAAATTGGCTAAAGAATAGAATGGTGGTTAAATGTCACTTTTTTTTTTGAATACCCCAAGAAAGTAATCCTTCCTCTGAAATCCTGAAAATTTGACATCTCTTTTTGTGTGTGTATTATAGGTTATGACGATGCAGCCGAAACTAACCTGATCTCCCGCCCCATCCACTCAGCCAAGCTGTTGCAAGAA
Source organism: Coluber constrictor foxii (assembly GCA_038048745.1). Lineage (NCBI taxonomy): Eukaryota > Metazoa > Chordata > Lepidosauria > Squamata > Colubridae > Coluber > Coluber constrictor. Next base: position 4,332,262 of record CM075973.1, read on the forward strand.
AACCATCCTAGAACTATTCGCAGAAAAAGAAGCGTTGGTAAGAATTTTATTTATTTTTTTAAATGCACCAAGGTGTGTGGGGAATAATCTTTGGAAGGGCTTGGTGGCTGGTGTAGAATTTAATTTAAAAAAGAAAAAAGCGTGAGAGAGGAAAGATATTTTGCAAAACAAATAGAAAAGAGAAATGCACCCTATTGTTTTTATTTTTATTTTTCTTCAGTAGCTCGGTCACTTTCCAAGGGTTATAATATGCTGAAAAAATGCCTGACATTCAATTTTCATGTTCCTGCACGCTCCGGGTGAAATCCGAGCAAGGGAATGTGGTGCTGGTAGTTCTTTTATAGTTCACGGATTTGCAACTAACTGGGGTTCTTGTTATTTCTGAATGAAATAACAAGACTTCCCCTCTTGTGAGAGAGATTGCTTGCTGACCCTTTGTGTGATTCGTGGCTCACTTTCCCTTCCGTTGGGAAAAGGCAGATTTTCTGCTTCTCTGGGTTCTCTGTCGGATCTCAGTTTTCTCCCAGGACAGACTGTGGTTCCATAATTCATTTTATTCCTTGGGGAGTCTACCTGTTGTACATCTGCCTGGATTTCACGCTTGCCTTCTTTTCAAGCGGGATGTTGAGATTGGGTTGAGGACATAGGTAGTTTGTCGATTTATGGCTGCAATTCAATCAGAATTTCTGTGGCTAAAGAAGGCAGTTGGCTAAGTGTGTCACATCCCATAATACAACATTATGAGGAGGAAGAGGATAGGTAAAGGTAAAGGTTCCCCTCGCACATATGTGCTAGTCGTTCCCGACTCTAGGAGGTGGTGCTCATTTCTGTTTCAAAGCCAAAGAGCCAGCGCTGTCTGAAGAAATCTCTGTGGTCATGTGGCCAGCATGACTCAGCGCCAAAGGCTCATGGAACGCTGTGATCTTCCCACCAAAGGTGGTCCCTATTTTTCTACTTGCATTTTTTATGTGCTAGGTTGGTAGAAGCTGGGACAAGCAACGGGAGCTCATCCTGTTACACGGCACTAGGGATTCGAACTGCTGAATTGTCGACCTTTTAATTGACAAGCTGTTGATCCACTGAGCCATAGATCTAGTTTAATGAGAAGGAGGACTAGGGGTGATGCAATAGCATTGTTCCGATATTTGAAGGGTTGGCACAAAGAGTAGGCCAACCTATTCCCCAAAGGACTTGAAGGCAGGACAAGAAGTAACAGATGGAAACTCATCAAGGAGAGAAGCAACCTAGAACTAAGGAGAGATTTCCTGATAGTGAGAACAATTAATCTGTGGGACAACTTGCCTCCAGAAGTTGTGAATGCTCCAACACTGGAAGTTTTTAAGAAGATGTTGGATAACCATTTGTCTGAAGTGGTGTAGGGTTTCCTACCTGGGCAGGGGGTTGGATTGGAAGACCTCCGAGGTCCCTTCTAACTCTGTTAATCTGTTAGATGATTAGGAAGAGGAAGAGGAGGAAAGGGAATAGCCTTTACATACCTTCTTTCTTCTGTAAAACTCCAGGGCATCCATTTGATTGTCCCCTAGATGTATCTTCAAAAGAATCCTGTGGGATGAATTGGGCTGAGGAACAGCATCTTTGGGGATCAAGTGGAAACTTGAATTTGGTTCTTTCCAGGCCAAGACCAACATCTTCCATGAGCCTTTCCAATTTTAGGAACTGGTTTAGCCACCTATTTATGTCAAATACATTCACTGCCAAAATATACAGGGATCACTATGATGAGGAACCCATCTCAAGGAATGACTGGCCACCAGAGTGGAAAAAATAGTAGTAACAGAGAAGTAACAGAGTAGTAAAGTCAAATATAGTTGGCTGCAATAAGAAGGGAAATTACTATAAATATATATATTTCCAGACCTTTCGCTGCTTGCTCATACAAGTTGGGATATTGTTCCCACCCAACTTTGGGAAGCAGCTTAAAACTATGAAAGGATGGAAGAGGACAGAAGTTTCCTGAATTGAATGTAAGAGAAGAACAGGAGAGCTGGAGGGCGGAGTGAAAGGAGTCATCAGCCTAGCATCCTTGCGTTGCCACAAATGATCCCATTCCAACCCCTCCTGAATTCAGTTGACTTTTATCTGCTGCCGATTTAGCGTTGAACTATAGTTGATGAGATTCTTGTCTATAGGCACGAGCAATAAATATTGTGAGGTGCAATATTGATATAGGATCTCTGATTCTTTGCACCTGATTTAAATTGATAAAATAGGAACACGGGCACCCAATATTAAATAGCTATCCGATTCCTTTGGATTTTCCCTGCCTGTCTTCAAGAACTCTGGTCAGTTTTTGGCAAATGAACCCAGAAGTGGCCAAGTGCTCTGTTACGAGTCATAGCGGCGCTGTGGTTAGAATGCAGTACTGAAGGCTACTTCTGCTGACTGCTGGCTGCCAGCAGTTTGGCAGTTCAATTCCCACCGGCTCAAAATTGACTCAGCCTTCCATCCAGGGGTGAAATGCTCCCAGATTGGACTGAACCAGCTGATCTGGAAGGGATTTTTCCCTGTGGTTTAGCGATCTGGTAGCGATCGCTGCCCGGGTGTCATTACTTCCTGGTTTTAACCAGGAAGTAATGTTTCTTTACCTTCTGTGCATGTGAGCGAAGCGTGCGCACAGGGAGCGTGCACTTCCAAACCGGTAAGGAAAGTAATTAGATTTCACCCCTGCTCCCATCCTTCCGAAGTTGCTAAAATGAGGATCCCGATTGTTGGGGGGCAAGAGGCTGACTCTGTAAACCGTTTTGAGAGGACTGTAAAAGCACTGTGAAGTGGTATATAACACTGGTGGGATTCAAATTTTTTTACTACCGGTTCTGTGGGCGTAGCTTAGTGGGCGTGGCATGGCTTGGTGGGTGTGGCAGGGGAAGGATACCCATTCGCTCCCGATCAGCTGGGACTCGGGAGGCAGAGAATATGGGGGCGGGGCCAATCAGAGGTGGTATTTGCCGGTTCTCTGAACTACTCAAAATTTCCACTACCGGTTCTCCGGAACTGGTCAGAACCTGCTGAATACCACCTCTGCAGTAGTATGCGCAAGAACCAGTAGTAAAACCGGCAGAAAGCTCTGCCCATTGCCCAGGATGCCATCATAGGCGATCTGCGCATGCACAGAAGCTTCTGCACATGTGCAGAAGCTTGCTGCGTGCGTGATCCCATTGCGAACCAGTAGTAAAGGTAAGTAAGACTCACCCCTGTACCTCTGGTACATAAATCTAAGTGCTATTGCTATTCTTGAGTCCCAACTCCACATCACGCTTCTTGTTTCACCTTTCTACAGAGGAAGCCATTCCTGCAGTCTGCAAGACGCGGACGGTGATCTACGAGATCCCTCGGAGTCAAATTGATCCGACTTCTGCCAACTTTCTGATATGGCCTCCCTGCGTGGAAGTGAAGCGGTGCACCGGATGCTGCAACACCAGCAGTGTAAAGTGCCAACCCTCGCGGATACACCACAGAAATGTCAAGGTGAGGGGAAGCAGAATGCTGTCTTAGCGGGGTTGGCTAGCTCATGTCTGTCCTTGCTCTCCTTTGAAATAATATCCAGAGTAGCAATCGTTCACATTTGCTGTTGGGAAACTCCCAGCTAGGTAAGAAGGAGGAGTCAAGAAGGGAACTAGCCTTGAATCCTTGCACAGCTGCAAGAGTCATAAACCTGAACATCCCCTCCAAATTCCATGAAACCTTATCTTCTTGTTCCCAGAGAAGGCAAGTGTCATGGGCGGCGGGCAAGACAATTAACTAACTAACTAACTAACTAACTAACTAACTAACTAACTAACTAACTAAACAGGTCCCCCAAAACTCCATGGGGCAAATTAGAAAAAAAAGGTCACTCCATCAAATCCCAGTGAAACAGCAGGTTTTTAATTCACAAATGCAATTTTTCCATCTAACGTGCTTATTGTTAGTTAGTCGTGTCCGACACATCGCGACCCCATGGACAACGTTCCTCCAGGCCTTCCTGTCCTCTTACCATCCTCTGGAGCCAAATTTAAGCTCACACTGACTGCTTCAATGACTCCATCCAGCCACCTCATTCTCTGTATTCGTAGGCTTTATGTGTATTTCTCTTTAGCCAGGTTCTTCCTACATAAACCAAGATTTTTATGCAGCCCTAGTTCAGTGAAATCACAATCCGCTAGGCTTTTTTTTCTGGCAGCCAGCAAACCCTCTGCTGCCGATTGGGAGACTAAGATAGATCTATTTCAGGCTTATAAGCCCTCATCAGTTAGCCACACCCTCATCCCATGTATCCTCCCTGTAAGGGTACAGTATTTGTTTTCTTTCCTTTTCGTAGGCTTTATGTGTATTTCTCTTTAGCCAGGTTCTTCCCACGTAAACCAAGATTTTTATGCAGCCCTAGTTCAGTGAAATCACAACCCACTAGTTTCTAGGCTTTTTTTTTTACTTCTGGCAGCCAGCAAACACTCTGCTGCCCATTGGGAGACCAAGATAGATCTGTTTCGGGTTTATAAGCCCTCTGTCAGGTTACAATGTCATGTCAAATAAATTGCATTTCCAAACAAATAGCCTTTGATCATTTCAGTGATTTCACTGAACTAAGGCTGCATAAAAATCTTGGTTTATGTAGGAAGAACCTGGCTAAAGAGAAATACATACATACCTACATATATATGTATGTATGCATGTATGTATTTATGTATGTATGTATGTATGTATAAATAAATTGGCAATTGGGAGACAACTTTTACTGGGGCATGGGGCGTACTGCCATCTTTGGGGAGTTACCCCCTAGCCCTGATTTCTGGGTGCCACGGCTTCATAATCCACGTGCTTTCCCCTTTTCTGCGCTAGCCCTTTCCAATCTGTGAATGCAAGCAGAAGGCCAGACAGGAAACACCTTAAACATACAACCTGGGAGCGAGATAAGGTAGCTATTGTGTGCTCAAGTGGCCAATCCTGACTTCCTTGAGGTCAACCGCATTTCAAATTCTTTTCAAAAAATCTTTCCCTTCCTTTCTTGGCGGTTTCTTTTCGTAGGGAACCAGCCGCCACTGTCATTTTTTTCCCAGGGTGGAATTCAAATATAAGTGTTTGGACGGCAGACTGAAGGGGGTTCAACGCCTTCTGATGGTCGTTTCTGGGAATCAGTGAAGAATTAGGTTGTGCAGATTAATTGTGCCTGCATTTGTGTGTGTGTGTGTGTGTTATGTATTTAAGGTGGTGTTTTGCACCTTCTGGAATTAAGTTATAACCCTGGAGGCGTAGGAAGGTTAAACAGCAGGAGGACACCGGATTAAGTTCTTCTTAAAGACTCCCACAGCCTTGCTGTGAAATGATAACATGACTCAGGGAGATCTTGAATGTTTTTTAAAAAAATAAAATAAAATCCCTGCTTAGCCAGCTTTCCTTCATTAAATATTATCTTGGCTAAATTGGGCTTTGGATTGGGGAAGCATTGGAGTGGGGTGATAATCAAGGTAAACAAGCCGGATATGGGTTTGAGAAAATTGATGGCATTGTTCCAAGTGAGGCTAAACCTTCTTGGAGAAAAGGATTTTGATCTGTGATCGGGGTGTGTGTGTGTGTGGAATGCGGTCGTAAGTGCAAGGACTAGTTGTAAATCACTTCTCTCGGTGCTGTTGTAACTTTGAACCATTGCAAAATGAATGCTTGTAAGTCGAAAATTACTGTATGTACAGTCTAAAACGTCCCTTAGAGGCAGGGATGAAATCCAGCAGGTTCTGGAGAACCGGTAGTGGAAATTTTGAGCAGTTCAAAGAACTGGCAAATACTACCTCTGGCTGGCCCCAGAGTGGGGTGGGGATGGAGATTTTGCAATATCCTTCCCCTGCCATGCCCACCAAGCCAGACCACGGCCACAGAACCGGTAGTAAAAAAAAATTGGATTTCACCACTGCCTGGGACACCTTATATTCGCCTTCATTCATGGGTGAATTCCATGTTAGTGGTTGGGACAGACAGTAGGAAGATCTAAATTTAACTTCTGCATCCAATCCCTATCTGTCTGTTTGCTCAGGAGGACCTCTGGCATGATGGTCTGGAGGAATAAAGTTCTAGATGTATCTTCATTTGGTTATCTCAAGTGCATTGATGTACACTCTTGGCCTCATTGTTAGGAGAAAATTACTGTATGTACAGTCTAAAATGTTCCTGGCAGGCAGGAATGAAATCCAGCAGGTTCTGATAGGTTCTGGAGAACCGGTAGTGGAAATTTTGAGCGGTTCAGAGAACTGGCAAATATCACTTCTGGCTGGCCCCAGAGTGGGATGGGAATGGGGATTTTGCAGTATCCTTCCCCTGGAGTGGGGTCGGAATGGAGATATTGCAAAATCCTTCCCCTGGAATGGGGGTGGGGGTGGGATGGGGATTTTACAGTATCCTTCCCCTGGAGTAAGGTCGGAATGGAGATATTGCAAAATCCTTCCCCTGGAATGGGGGTGGGGGTGGGATGGGTAATTTACAGTATCTCTCCCCTGGAGTGGGGTGGGAATGGAGATTTTGCAGTATCCTTTCCCTGGAGTTGGGTGGGAACGGAGATATTGCAAAATCCTTCCCCTGGAATGGGGGTGGGATGGGGATTTTACAGTATCCCTCCTCTGGAGTGGGGTGGGAATGGGGATTTTGCAGTATTCTTCCCCTGCCACGCCTACCAAGCCACACCCACCAAGCCACTCCTCATGGAACCGGTAGTAAAAAAAAAAATGATTTCACCACTGCTGGGAGGTTATAGTAGTGCTTTTCATAAAGTTTCTTGATAGATTGCACAGGTGGTTCTCGACTTACGACCTCAGTTGAGCCTTAAATTTCTGTTGCTAAGCAAGCCCCATTTTACACCTTTTCTTGCTATCGCTCTGAATAGAATAGACTAGAATAGAATTCTTTATTGGCCAAGTGTGATTGGACGCACAAGGAATTTGTCTTTGGTGCAGATGCTCTCAGTGTCCCTAAAACAGCGTGGCAGGAGGGCGTGGCACTTTAAAATCCCCATTCCCTCCCCACTCCAGGGGAAGGTTACTGCAAAATCTCCATTCCATCCCGATCAGCTGGGACTTGGGAGGCAGAGAATAAATGGGGGGGCGGGGCCAGTCAGAATTTTTACTACCGGTTCTCCCAACTACTCAAAATTTCGGCTACCGGTTTTCCGAAACTGGTCAGAACCAGTGGTGGAATTCAACCAGTTCTCACCACTTCGGGAGAAACGGTTGTTAACTTTCTGAGCAGTTTGGCAAAGTGGTTGTTGGTAGAAATCATTGGGGCAAAGAACCGGTTGTTAAATTACTTGTATCCCATCAGAACCTGTCGAAACCCACCTCTGATCCAATGGAAGGACCAATTAGATGTTTTTCCTCCTCCCCTCTCACCTCTTTGAACAGCAGACTTCTCTGGCGCTGTAGCAATGGTAGGGTATTTTTGGAGAGCCTTTGCTGTACGGTTACAAATAGCTTTTTAGAAAATAGCTTGGGGGTTGAGTGCATGTTTTGCAGGCAAAAGATTCCACGGTCCATCCTGAGGTCTTCAGATGGGGCTGGGAGATGTGTCTGAAACCCTCGAGAATGTCTACCATTTATGGTTGATCATGCTGGACCAGATAAACCTAAATTTTGCTTGCTATAAAACATCTTCTCCAGAAGCTTCAAAAATTTTAGCAACTGGGTGGGCATGGCCATGGTGGGCGTGGCCATGGTGGGTGTGGCCTAGTCGGCCTCGTGCACCACAGCAAGGGCTGTTTTCACTCTCCCCTGGCCTCCGGAGGTCCTCCAAAGCCAGAAATGGGCCCTTTTCTGGCCTTCTGGAATTTTTGGGAGGCCTGTTTTTCACCCTCCTTGAGCCTCCGCGTGGGCCCTTCACTTACCTGGCATCCAAAACGCGCTGCGTGTAGTCTCCTGGGGGGTGGGGTGGGGCAGGATAGGCAATGCCAGCCAGGAGTGGGATTTGGGGGTTCGCCGAACCACGTAGAATCTTCGCTAGTGGAGACGAACCCGTAGCATCCCACTCCTGATCTTCTCCTGTTCTTCGCTTGTCTGTCTCTTGTCTGGTTGTTTATGGATCCCTGATTTTTGTTCATAATAAGAGGGGAAATGGGATTTTCTAAGAAAAGGCTCCTTGGATGTCCTTCTCGGTGCTATGTTTTTGGAAGCAAACTTCTGAGAATCAATCCCAGTTTACTCTTAAGTCACGCCTGAAAAAAAATAACAATAGCCTGCTGCAAAGGTCTTGAGAAAAATCCTCCCTTGGCTTAATGTTAATTAAAAAACGAGGAGTTAAATGAGAGTGGTGTGTTCTTTGTCAGAGTTGTGACCTTTCTGTCACACCAGTGGCTTCCAAAAGAAAATCCATGTTTCTTTCTTGGATGACTTAAACGCGCTCTCTCTCTCTCTCTCTCTCTCTCTCTCTCTCTCTCTCTCTCTCTCTCTCTCTCTCTCTCTCTCTCTCTCTCTCTCTCTCTCTCTCTCTCTCTCTCTCTCTCATCTTTGATATAATTAATTGTTTCACATGCTCTTTGGAATGCCACTGTTTGGGGTGGGATGGGGGGATGAATGGGGCCTGTGTCCCATAATCCTGAAGATTCTCTTTTGGGGTCATGCAGAAAGTGATCAAGATTTCTGTTTTGCTTCTTCCCAGAAGAGAGTGAAAAGCTGGCCTTGTTCTATTTCCCATCGTGTCAAGTTTACGTTAAAACCCTTCTACTTATTTAATTTTATATCCGGAAGCAGAAGGCCTTCCGTTTCGTAGTTTGGTTTTTTATTGACAAGATGGGGGAGACAATTGGTCGTTCCTCAGTGGACTTCCAGTGAGTTAGGAAGCCTTTACATTGAGAAGAAAAGCTGCTAGGCCAAAGGAAGAGATGGAAAACAAATGTCTATAACACCTTTAGTCCATCATATGATGGAGGAGGAGGAGGGAAGGGGAAGGAGAAGGAGAAAGAGAAGGAGGAGAAGAAGAGGAGGAGGGAGGAGGAGAAGGAAGGAGAAGATGGAGAAGAAGAAGAAGAAGGAGAAGAAGAAGGAGAAGGAGAGGAAGAAGGAGAGGAAGGAGGGAGGAGGAGGGAGGAGAAGATGAAGAAGGAGAAGAAGAAGGAGAGGAAGAAGAGGAGGAAGGAGAAGGAGACAGGAGGAGAAGATGGAGGAGGAGAGGAAGAGGAAGAAGGAGGGGAAGAGGAAGAAAGAGGGAGGAAGAGGAGGAAGAGGAAGGGAAAGAGGAAGAACATTCTTTTTTTCCTTCTTCTTTTTCTCTCTGGGACCAGGAGAGTGACGAGTAGGGGAAGGTTGAGAAATACAGATTTGAGCAAGACTGGGAATGGGCTAATGTGTGAAAAACCAATCGAGAGTGAAAAATACGATTCATGCAATTCTCCGCAACATGGACTTACGAATAATGCAGAGCCAACTCTTGTCTAAATCAATGCAGCCTTTTTTTTTATGAGTTGGACCAGTTGAATTCTTTTATTCACCTATTTAACTCATCAGAGAGTGATCCCATGTGGAAACCAGAAGGAATTTTGTAACAGTGAGAATGATTAATCAATGGAATAGCTTGTCTCCTGGAGTTGTGGATACTCCATCGCTGGAGGTTTTCAAGAAAAGATTGGACACCCTACAACTGTGTTGGCATTTTTTTGGCAGCTGCTGCACACGGCTGGCTCCTATTTAAATGGTTGTCCACTAGGACTCCAAGATCCCTCTCACAGGTACTGCTATTGAGCAAGGTACCACCTATACTGTACCTCTGCATTTTGCTATTCCCGCCTAAATGCAGAATCTAAATGCAGAACCATCTGGTGTCCCTAGAAAGGTGAAGAGAACTTAAGAAGAATTCTTAAGATGAATCACTTCATCTAGCATTTATTCAGAAGTTCCGGATGAAGGCAGGGGAGAGGCTCAAAGCATAAGCAACAAAACCGAAGAAAAACAGTTCCTAAAAATAACACCAAAAAGCCACAACCACAAATTGCCCACTTAAAATCTTAGGAGAATAAAAGCATTTCCATTCGACTGGTCCAAGTCATCCAAAAAAAGAAAAGAAAAAAAGGCTGCATTGATTTAGACAAGAGTCGGCTCTGCGTAGCGTAAATCCATGTTGGGGAAAATTGCATGAATCGTATTTTTCACTCTCAATTGGTTTTTCACACATTAGCCCATTCCCAGTCTTGCCCAAATCTGTATTTCTCAACCTTCCCTTACTTGTCATTCTCCTGGTCCCAGAGAGAAAAAGAAGGGGAAAAAGAACGTTCTTCCTCTTTCCCTTCTTCTTCCTCTTCTTCCTCCCTCTTCCTCCTCCTCCTCCTCCTCTTCCATCTCCATCTTCTCCTTCCTTCTCCTCCTCCCTCCTTCTCCTCCTTCCTTCCTCCTCTTCTTCCTCTCCTTCTCCTCCTTCTTCTTCTCCATCTTCTACTTCCTTCTCCTCCTCCTCCCTTCTTCTTCTTCCTCTTCTTCCCTCTTTGTCTTCCTCCTCCTCTCCTTCTTACTCTTCCTCTTCACCCTCCTCGTCATCCTCCTTCTTCTCCATCTTCTCCTTCCTTCTTCTCCCTTCTCTTCCTCGCTCCTCCTCCCCTCCTTCCTCCTTCTCCTCCTCTTCTTCTTCTCCTTCTCCGTCTTTTCCTTCCTTCTCCTCCTCCTCCTCCTCCTTCCTCCTTCCTCCTCCTCCTCTTCTTCCTCCTCCATCTGATGTAGGTCCAGGTCTTAGTAGCTAAATTAACAACTACTCTCTATTTATCCAATTGTCTTTGAGTAACAAGATCCCTCTACAACTTCCCCATCCAGCATATGATTCAAAATGCTGTCTTTGGTCCTGCTTTTTTGAGAGGAGAGATGAAGGCTGTAAATCCCTCTGCTTTTCCAAACATCTCCATCAGTTAATTCCTTTCTCCCCAAAATGTAATCCAGCCGTCCTTTCTCGAGATGCATTAGGCAAACAAGCCAGGCTGCTCAGCTGTTCTCTTTTGTGCCTCTCTGGCTTTGTGTTGTCTATTTAAACCCCAACAGAATGTCGAAACTTTGGCCCTCTGACCCCTGCCATTCCTTTTGGAATGGCTGAGTTCATTTGACTGTCATTCCCATCGTGCTGTGGTTAATCCGCTCTAGTCTTCCAGCAAGAAAATATCTTTGTAAAGAAGGGCAGGCCAGTTCTAAAAGGTCCTTCCTTAGTAAGTAGGGGGAGATCTGGTTTCTTGAGAAGAAGGCAACGTTTCAAAGGCCCTCCAGTTATGCGAACTCTCAGGAATGGTTACACAACCAAGGTAAAGATTAAGGAATCCATAAGACTCAGAATTGTCTTATGACAATAGGACAATTCCAAAGAATCGAGGTGTTGTGACCTAGGCTTCCTGAGTCATTAAAACACACGAGTAATCCCCAAAACCTCTTTTATTGCAACAGCTGTGAATTACGTTCATTCACAGCTGAGTCCCAATTAGTTGCAAAAAGTCTTTCAGGATAATCACCAACCTTTATCTCCCTTGACACGCTGCCAAAGACCTACTTGGCAAAGGCACACAGAGTCCAGAATCAAACAGAGATACTGATTGGGAACAGAATGAACAACATTGCTTTCCTGCAAATGGTCCACGTGCCTGTGCTCCTCTTTTAAGCCTTATGGGGAGGGGCCAATCATCTCCAGGCCTTACTCCCGAGTTGTTCATACCTTCTGGCAGCTCTTTCCATGAACGCACTAGGTACAGGCTCCTTCTGTTCCTCTGCCTCTCTGCTGTCCGACTCTGGAGGTTCCAGAGTCTGTGCATCACTCCCAGATGTCCCTGGCCATATCTCTGCCTCCAACTCAGAGCCCTCATCCGGGCCTTCCCCAGACTCCAGGACTGGCCCATGTTTCTCCCCAGCTTCCTCACTATCCGACTCTGCTGCCAGCTCTGCAGGCTGCTGGTGGACCACAACATGAGGCCTTTGAACTCTGGCGCTGGAGAAGACTCCTGCGAGTCCCTTGGACTGCAAGGCCATCACACCGGTCAGTCCTAGAGGAGATCAACCCTGACTGCTCTTTAGAAGGCCAGATCCTGAAGAGGAAACTCAAATACTTCGGCCACTTAATGAGGAGGAAGGACTCCCTGGAGAAGAGCCTGATGCTGGGAACGATGGAGGGCAAAAGAAGAAGGGGATGACAGAGAACGAGGTGGCTGGATGGAGTCACTGAAGCAGTTGGTGTGAGCTTAAATGGACTCCAGAGGATGGTAGAGGATAGGAAGGCCTGGAGGAACGTTGTCCATGGGGTCTCGATGGATCAGACACGACTTTGCAATTATTAACAACAACAACAAAACTCAGCAGCCCCAGAAGAAAAATTAGGACCAAGAAAGGATAATATTCGTAGCTCAGGGTTGAAATCAGGAGTCCTTGGTGCTCTCTGAGATTGGGTGCTTTCTTACAAATGTTTCATGACCCAACTGGGTAACATCATCAGTCCTAGAAGGAAGAGGGTCTTGCTTCCTATTTATATGCTCCCTGTCAAAACAAGGCACTAGTGTGTAAAAAAGGAAAAAAGAGCAAATACCTCCCCTCTCTTATAGCACTGATCATGTTACTTAGCTGGGTAATGAAACATCTGTAAGAAAACAGGCAAGCTCAGAGCAGCAAGGACTCTTAAAAAATTAGGAATCCTCTACAACATAAATGCAAGGACAACTGTTATGTAGAACAGACCAACAGAAGACTCATCCGTGGACACCAGTTAGCGGTCAGAAGACAGGATCAAAGTACTTTACTTTCACGACACGTTGGACAGATTTCACTATAGTTTCAACCGGGAAACTCTGAGCATCCTAGATGGTGGTGAAATGTAAAATTTGTGGTTCTGTGGCGTGGTTTTGTGGTGGTGGGGTAATGTGACTGGGTGGGCTTTTTTTTTAAACTTTTAAAAACATTTTTTTCTACAACCTCTTCGGCTGAAGAGGTTGTAGAAAGAAATGCTTTTAAAAGCCTCTGACGATCCCAGCTGAGCCGCACGATCATCAGAGGCTTTTTTTTTAACTTTTAAAAGCATTTTTTGGCCAAAGAGGTTGTAGAAAGAAATGCTTTTAAAAGCCTCTGATGATCCCAGCTGAGCTGTGCAATCATCAGAGGCTTTTTAAAAAAAACTTTTAAAAGCATTTTTTCGGCCGAAGAGGTTGTAGAAAAAATTCTTTTAAAAGCCTCTGACGATCCCAGCTGAGCCGCGTGATCATCAGAGGCTTTTTTTTTAACTTTTAAAAGCATTTTTTCGGCCGAAGAGGTTGTAGAAAGAAATGCTCTTTAAAGTTAAAAAAAAAAGCCTCTGATGATCGTGCGGCTCAGCTGGGCATGGGGATGAGGGTGGGGGCATTGTCATTGCTACCGGATCAGGCGATCCAGTCCGAACTGGGAACATTTCACCTCTGAGCCTAGATGAAGCCAAGTCCAAAATCGCTAGAGAATTCCTGGGGGTGGGTGGGGGTGGGGGACCAGTATTCCACAATTTTGGCCACTACTGTAAATATGTATAACATACTCTTTGCTGCTTGCTTTCTGGACCGTCGTTAAAGCATGTTTTCCTATAATATATTTATATGTTTGACTTATGTTATAGTCAATGGTTTTACATGAGAGTTGGTCAATCTTGGGAGAGAGAAAAAAATTGCGGGCATCACAACCTCATTGGATTGCGATTTATTTCGAGTGTTGCAACCTTCCGTGCAGATGGACTGCATCGCTGAACATGCGACGATAGACTGAGCGTGTTACATTTTGCATCAGACTCTCTTGTCTGGTGTGAAAGTGTTTTATTTATCTCTGGAGTTCTGTCTGGATCTTTGTTGGCCGAGGTCTTGCTCTGTGTTTTATTGTAAATGAGACAACTTAGTCATCCTTTTGATGTTGGATGACTCAGAGTGGCACTAGATTCCTTTCCTTCTCTATTTTCATGTTGTCAGGCTCTGACCGAGAAAATAGGTAAATGGGCATCAAAGCTTGACTGACAGGTCAGTCACTCTAACCAAATCGGTCTACCCAAAATTACCAGTTTGGAAAGGGATGCAAATAGCAATAGGACTTATATACCGCTCCACAGTCCTTTACAGCCCCCTCTGAGACGTTTACAGAATCAGCATATTTGCCCTCCACAATCTGGGTCCTCCTTTTACGGACCTCAGAAGGATGGAAGGCTGCGTCAACCTTCAGCCGGTCAGGATCGAACTCCTGGCAGTGGGCAGAGATAACCTGCAACTCTGCTTTGTAACAACTGCACCACTATGCCTTCCTTCCTTCCTTCCTTCCTTCCTTCCTTCCTTCCTTCCTTCCTTCCTTCCTTCCTTCCTTCCTTCCTTCCTTCCTTCCTTCCTTCCTTCCTTCCTTCCTTCCTTCCTTCCTTCCTTCCCAAGCAATAGCAGACTTATATACCGCTTTACAGTGCCTTTACAAACCCCTCTGAGAGGTTTACAGAATCAGCATATTTGCCCTCCACAATCTGGGTCCTCATTTTACTGACCGCAGAAGGATGGAAGGCTGCATCAATCTTCAGCCGGTCAGGATCGAACTCCTGGCAGTGGGCAGAGTTAGCCTGCAATAACTGCATTCTGTACAACCACTGTGCCACTACGCCTCTCTTTATCTCCCGGGGATCAAAAGGGCAAGCACTTCTGCCCTTAGAGAAGTTGGTTACTCAACAGTTGCAAAACATCTGGATGAACTTCCAGTTTGAGTTCTAGGGAAGCGGTTTCTCTTTCAGATGGCTAAGAGTTGGTGACTTTTAATTACTTCTCCAATCTGTCTTTTGAGGCGACAGGGTTTGTTAATCATCTCAAGCTTCTGTCTGCAAGGCCAATTATGAGAAAAATGTTGCCTCAACAGAGTGGGAGTCATCCTGGCCTTCGGTATTTGCGCAACTCTATAAGGATTTATAAACATGGAAAGGAGTAGAATGGTATGTAGGAATGGCCTTGAGAGGAGGAAGAGCCACAGGCTAGACAATAATTGGATAAGAGGCAGCTGAGACCACAGAAGGAATCGGGGCATGGTAGAAGGAACCCTCACTAGTTTCTTGGACTGCAAAGGTGAGGGGGTGGGGGAAAGAGACTTCATATTTGCTTTCTTTCAGATTCAGTGGGTGTGGCTTGGTGGGCATGACTTGGTAGACATGGCAGGGGAAGGATATTGTAAAATCTCCATTCCCTCCCCAGTCCAGGAGAAGGATACTGTAAAATCTCCATTCCCTCCCGATCAGCTGGGACTTGGGAGGCAGAGAACAGATGGGGATGGGGCCAGTCAGAGCTGCTATTTACCGGTTCTCCAGAACTGCCCAGAACCTGCAAACTACCACCTCTGGTCCTCATTTTACCCTCCTTCGAAGGTTGAGTCCACCTTGAAATTGATGTAAGCTTTTCAAAATAGTCTGGACAAGAAGCACACCCAGGAATACGAACTCTGTCTTTATTGTAAGGTTACATGAACAGAATCTTGCAATACACCAATTTGATAGACTAAGCAGGAATGGTACGTGGGAATCAACCTTAGGAGACAGGAGAAAGAGCCATAGATAAAACACTGGTCAGATAAGGGACAGCTTAGCCCAGGGAAGGTATTAGGATGTGGCAAACATCTCAAAAGGAATCCTCCCTAGTTTATTGGACTGTAAAGGAGGGGGGAGGGGGAGAAGATGGATTTTCAAACTTGCAAGAATCTGTTCCTACAACCTTACAATAAAATTAGAGTTGATACTTACGGAGGAGCTTCCTGCCTGGAGGACTACCTCGCAAGGCTGATAAAGAGTCTCTCTGTGTGTGTTTCAGTGAATCCATAACCCAACCAGATCAGTAAAGAAATAAGACTGCTTTCCTCTTTGGTTTTCCGTTTTTGATTTATGCCTGTTAAGAGTCTAACCTTGAGAGGTAAGGTGGTTGGCTGAATGTAGGTTAGGATATGCAGTATTTTGCAACATCAAATGTGACTTTGGATCGATTCAAGGCATGTTGGGTGCCTAGGAAACCAGATTTAGAAGGAATCTTCTTATTGGCATAAGGAGAAAATGAATCTTACAGTTTTCCTCAAAAAAAAAATGAAAAAAAAATGAAAGATTGCAAATGCATGATGTGCAAATGTGACAGTGAACATGTTATGAATTCTCTTGCTTTTCAAAATACATCCACCCAATACTGGTAAACCATCTGTCACACAAGTCCACATTTCAGGATAATAAACGTTGGTCTCTTTGCCATTTTTTTAAAAGAAAAAAACCACCTTTTTTCAAGCATATTCAAGGGTATCTCGCCTGCCAAAATACTCCAGCTGCAAAGAGCACTTTAAAAACAATTTCACTTGAACCAAGGAAGTTGTGCGGAGCTACGAAGTCAACCCTGAGCAACCATTGGCTAAATGCCACACACTTCATCAGTGCCCGCCAAGTTATCTTGGACAATATCCGGCTGATGAATGATCCCTTCCTTTTCCAGAACATTATGCCAACAAGCTCTTTGTAAGAAGGGTGAGGAAAAGTTTGGGGGTAAAACGGAGGCTTTACAAGATCCCAAGTCCAAGTTAGAAAAATTCCACTTAAAACCCAAGAAGCTTTTTTTTTTTTATTGGTGGTGACAACAACAGGGGTGTGAAGCCATGGCTCTCTTTCCCTTTGCTTTGACTCTTAAATCTCACTCTCCAAAAAAGTTGTTTTGGGGAGCAGTTTCCTCATAGCAGATTATTTTATCGCTGATTTGGAAAGGAAAAGTGTTATGGAGTTCAACAGTTTCATACCAGATCATGAGGGTTAATTATTTTGTTTGCTTCCTGGTGAGTTTAGGGGATACGCCCTGCAAATCGTGAACAATACACACACAAAACCACGAAGTTCTTCTCCAGATCAGTGCTCCAAATCTTGTTCTTGGCTACTGTTTGGCTGAACAAGTTCCTGAATATTATTATTATTTTTTTGTCAACCCGTAGGTGGCCAAAGTGGAATATGTTAGAAGAAAACCCAAATTAAAGGAAGTTCTGGTGAAGTTAGAAGAGCATATGGAATGCACTTGTACAATGTCAAATTCCAATCCAGATTTTCGAGAAGAAGAAACAGGTAGGTTGAAGTAGATTAAGAGACTGAAATTGATGGTGTTGGATGTGTTTTCTCGTTCCCCAGGGCTCTCGAGCACTAAACCCCTGGAAATGAGAAACACATGATAACCACAGCGATGGAAGAGACTTCATATTGCTTAAATGTACATGTTATGAATTTCAGCATGGAGGATATGTCTTTTTCAAGACTAATAAGTCTTGTGCTCAATTCTGGGCCTTTTGAGAAGGATTTAGACGAGCTAAAATGGACACCAAAAAGATGGATAGGGATGGGGAAATTAAATTTTTCAAGGAAAGATGAAGGAATTGGGACGCAGGAATGTAGAATCTGGGTTTGGTGTTCTCTTAATGATGACCCATAGATTTGAGGGATGGGGAGGAGCTGGTATTTAATTATTTTTTAATATATTGATTGATATTAAAATCAATCAAGTGGAGGGTAGCTTGGTGTTCGCCTTCTCTTTTTCCTGCACTTTCTTTTTGTTGTTCTGTTATGATTACTAGTATTATTTCTCATGTGCCTTATAAATTTTATAATGTTTTGGGCAGATTAGTTTCTGATGAAGTATTAAAATTGACTCCCGATCTTTTTGTTTCGAGAGTAGTCAAACCCAACTGAGATATATCAGATAAAATAACTTTAAATCCGTTTATTTGCATGTCAGGAGGATTAAAATTAACCCCTGGGATTATCTGATATTAACTGCAGATAACCATGAGGTGCAGTGGTTCTTCTCTGAGAACAATTTCTTTTATTCCTTTGCTTCCATAAATCCCTTTATGGCTTATTTGTTCAATATACCAATGCTGCCATTATGTCAACAGGCAGACGTAGGAAAAAAGGTAAAAAACGACGGAAATTGTTAAAACCCTCCTTAAAATGGAGCCCATGACCAGGTACGAGCCATATGGAAACTGCCTTTAAGATCACAACCAATAGAAAATAAAAAATAAAAAATTGGACTATTATTCTTCCCATATTTGATCATTATTTTAAGATTTTGGGCATTGGCTATTGCCGGGAGTGATCCAGCAATCAAATGTGATTGGCTAAACTCAGCCTTTTCTCTTTAAAGCTACCTCTGCAGATGTTTCATTCTGAAGTTGCTATCCTTGGTGCTTTAAAAATGATTGATTTGGAGGCTAATCAATGCGGATTCGTAATTATTGTTGATTTCAAAGGTATCAGGTTGTTCTCGAGAACTCTATGGATGGAAGTCCATTTTTCTTTTGCTGGATTTATTTTATTTTATTTTTTGCAGTGGTTAGTTTGCTGGCCTGTGGCTGGCTAGAGGTTTTTAAGTGATTCTTTTAACCAAAAGAAAGCTAGGTAGGAAACTGACATGCCACAGAATAAAGCCACAGTCTTGGGAAGATTCAATCATTTATAAAAATGGGCCCCACCAATAGGGTTCCATCCCTAATTTGAAAAAATAAAGATCGCTAATGAATGTTACTGTCAGGGTTCCGACAGGGTTACTCAGTGGGGGCCCATTTCCCTAAAATATGGGGATAATTCTAAATGCGAGTTGTTGAATGTCTCTTAGAACAGGGGTCCCCAACCTTTTGGACCTCAGGGACCACTTAATTCATAATTTTAAATCCCATTGACCATTAATATGTTCTGCCTAATGACCGGCTGGGTGGGCGTGGCAAGGCGGTCATGTGACTGGGTAGGCATGGCCAACTCAATGGCCAACTCAACGTCAATCACATCAAGGGGCGCCTTGCTGGCCTCTACTCACGCTTTTCCTGCCAGCCACTCCTCGCCTCCCTGCCCGGGCTCCTTAGGGCCCCAACAGGGAGCTAAACAGCCACCATGAGAAAACAGCTGGCTCAGTTCAAATTGGATCTGACCGAGAAGGAGGCTCAGTAGAAATACCTCACTAAGGACTACGAGCATAGGCTTTCCAAGTAGAGGGAAGACCTACAGGAGTGCAAGGTCAGGTACCGGCGCCTGGAGGCTCAGCAGGCTGAGATGGTCAGCCAGTTCCAGGACATGAGGCAGTCCCACTGGAACGAGGCCCTCCGGCTCTTCGCCACCAGTGGCGCTTCCCTCCAGCCTTCGCCCAAAGCCCCCCCACCAGGAGGCTGAAGCAGACCCCAAGTCAGAATTTCTGACCCCCTCTGACCCACACAAAAAGACCCCAAAGGGGGAGACTCTCTGCAGCAACACAAATGTTCCCTGCACGTATCCATCCCAGGGGCTGTAGTTTGAGGACCCCTGATTTAGTGCAATATAAAAAATGCAAATATTTTTTCTGCAGATCACCAAAATTTTCTCCCGGACCACCAGTGGTCCATGGACTACCAGTTGGTGACCACTGTCTTAGAAGACTCAATGGGGTAACCTTCTGATTTGGGAACATTTTTACCCTCAAGACAGGAGGTTCATGAGATGCCCTCAACATTTCAAATCCATGCATCCCGCTTCCCCCCCTCTCTTTGCCTCATCATCTGGCCCTCCAACCTTAGGATGGTCTTCAGATTTTAATTCTCAAGTCAGGTGAATGAAATTGCCAGCTTTGGAGCGTGGAAAAGGGACAGACAGACAAACCCAGAATTGATGGATAGAAATCCCGTTTTTC
Source organism: Coluber constrictor foxii (assembly GCA_038048745.1). NCBI lineage: Eukaryota > Metazoa > Chordata > Lepidosauria > Squamata > Colubridae > Coluber > Coluber constrictor. The sequence continues at coordinate 4,351,877 of CM075973.1, forward strand.
TAAAGATTTGGGAAGGTTTTTAAACTTGAGGTCCAGATGATGAGGTAGAGAAAAGTGGGTAGAGATAAATCTTTAGCCTGATTTATGATCTCCAGCAAATAATGATTAGATTCAATGATTCTTTAATTACGGATGTCTTTTTTCTTTCTTCTTTTACAGATGTCAGGTGAAAATAAGCTAGAAAAGATTTCTTTCCGGGACTCGAATGTGCAGGATCTGTTACATTCCTGAACCTACGCTGTATGGTGCTTTCTGGATAAATACTTCACTCATCTTCCTATCCGGGGGGGAAAAACTGGTTGAGAGAGAGAGAGAGAGAAAGAGAGAGAGAAAGAGAGAGAGAGAGAGAGAGAAGAGGGGGGGAGGGAGAGATAAACACACAACCACACACACAGACACACACAGACATCCACACACACTTCACCAGAACACACAAGGGACAAATGTATAGTTGTTTAAATATGACACCGCAGGAAGTATTGTAGCCGTCTGCAAAATAATACGACGTTTCCCTATCCATGACATCGAGAAACGGTGACGTGAATGGAACGAGAAGAGGACGAACAACAAGTGGACAGCAGACTTCCTAAAATAAAACTGTCAATGGTGCTTTTATTTTATTCCCCTCTTGTCCGTTTTATTTTTTCTCGAGAAATGTGCCTGAGGCCATGATGCTGACGGACGGATTCAAGATGGAGTTTGGAGGCACACACACACACACACACAAACAAACAACGGCAACAACGATGACAACCATCAAGAACAGGAATGTATCAAATTGCCAGGGCAGAATCTAGAGTGGGTTTTTTAAATTTTATTTTTAATTTTCTTTCTTTTTCTTTTTTTTGGCTTGGTGATTTAAAAGCCTATTAAAAAAAAAATCCATCGGGGCTCCTTAAGTGTTTGTTTTATTTTGGGTTGTTTTTTTGGTTTTTTTTACACCATCAAGTTATTGAGCTCTTCTTTTTATTCTTTTGCCTAGCATTTTATTATCTCTCTCTTTTTATTTTTATTATTATTATTATTATTTTTTTGGACTACATTTACCAATAATCCGATATAAGAGAGACTGGTGTAGCAGCAATGAAATGGGATCATGTGAGACTACGGCATTTTTATTTCTCCTAGCGGGGTGGGGCGGGGCGCAGACTAATGAAATGTATTAAAATAAAAATGGTATACCTATGCATAATTTTCTAAATGTTTCTTGGTTTGTCTACCCTTTTTTTCCTTTCTCCCCGGCCTCTTCCTTTTTCACAAATATATTATTTAAAGCAGGTGTTTGGGGTTTCCCACCCACCCCCCCACTTCCCTCTTCAAAGAGTGGCCGAAGAATTAGCAACATGGTGGAGAGGCTTCATTGGGTAGTCTCATGGCCGCCATCTTTTCTTGGAGAGTATAGTCACGGAAGATGGACAAACAATTCAGTTAGAACAATTAATCAGTGGAGCAGCTTGTCCCTTGAAGTTGTGGGGGCTCCAACACCAGAGTTGTTGTTGTTGTTGTTTTTTAAAGAAGAGATTGAAATGGTATAGGGATTGGAGTAGAAGACCTCCAAGGTCTCTTATTCTGTTATATCCTGTTAACTGGAAGGGATTGGCTGTACTGTTGATCATGTTAACTTAAATTTCATGGCTTGAGAACGGAGCCCAATCGGGAGGAAGATTATTGGACGAATAATGCTAACTCTTACCTAATTCTAGAGAACGCCAAGGTGTGTCTTCAAATGAACCCTTAATTCTCAACGGGGTGCAGAGGTTCCATCAATTCCTTGTTTTTTTCTTGAAGATACAGAGTTGGAGGATAATTTTTAAGAATGTTGACAATGTTGGCTTACGCGAGCTTTAGGTTATATGCAAGTCAAACCAAACCAAACCTTTTTTTTTTTTAAAAAAACACAAACGTATTTGAGTCGTCCACAAATACTATTGTGGAAAACCAGCTCATTTTGCCGATTTCGTCTGTTTCAGTGGTGTGAGATGTACTAAATTCTTCTTGTTACTCATACTGTATTGATATCGCTGTGGCCTGGAACAACCTTGCTGGAAAACATAAAATTCTTTATTTTTGGTATTAAACAAAGAGAAAAAAAATGCTTTATGTGTATTCAAAAATAATAAGTGTTTTCTTTTTTTGGGGAGGAGGGTTAAAGGTGATGTTTGTATTTTTTTAAATCTAAAAATAATGGTTTTCTATACCCAAGAAATCCTGTTTTGTTTTCTTAAGCCAGAACATTAAAAAAAAAAAGTGAATGAGATTGGGATATGTATTTTATGGACGTATTTTTCTAGCAGCGATAGCTTATTTCATTTAAAGTATATTTATTTTCGTTAGGAGAAGGAGAAAACATTTAAGTATGGTGTCCTATATTTCCAAAGGAGAAATGGGTTGGTTGTACGTGAGAACGTCTGACCTAATGGTAGTGGATCTTCCTTGGCCTGCTTTCCGCCACCACTGGTAGAGATGCTTCCATCGAGGACAGAAATGGGATGAAGTCTTAGTTCAGTTCAATGGGCCTCGGGTTCCTTTCTCGTTGATTTTGGCTCAGATCACTCAAGGTCAACTTTCCTCTGAAAATATAGGACTAAATAATATGAGTTTATGATAGCCCAGCTTGCCAGCTTCTTTTTAATTGGCTGGATGACCTCCCTTGACTTGGGTTATTGTGTCTGGCACTGTAGAGAAGAAACCTCTATAGAGGTTCTTTTGTTAGACCTTTTCAACTGAAATAGCTTCAGAGTTTGATGAGGTTGGGAGAAAGGGTTGCTGATGAACATTGCAGCGATGGAGAGGGAGGCTTTTTTGACCAGGAATTCATGATAGAACAAGACCTTTCTCTTGGTAGCTACCTCATGGTTGTGCAGATGACAGAAAAAGTCCATGGTCCATGAGAGCATGTTTCTAGGAGTTAACCATAGGGGACTTTGGACCATTCCAGGACACAGGAACAATAAAAGATGTTTAATGGCAGACTTCCTGTGGAATAGGACCTATTGTCAGCGTTCCAGAAAACCCCCCAACTCCAAGTAAAAACTCTGAAGCAAGCATTCTAAGTTCTATTTATTAGAATAGGTAAACTGGCACATCTGGGAAAACTAGGTCTGGGTTTTCCCTCAGTAAATCAAAACCCCCCCAAACCATCCCCTCACTCCTCAGTTGATCACATGCTCCAATCACCATCCGTCCCATCCTTCTCCAGATGCAGGATTGCCCTGACCTTGACTGACAGGAAGAATGCTATTATGTCTAAAGACAACCCCTCTACTAAATCCCCCCTCCTACTTTCCCACACATGAGAAGGTGGCAGCATGGAAGCTTCTGGCCTAATATGGCTTCCAAAACTGACACTTACATTGTACAGTAAATGTTGATATCCTTTCTCATAACCATCGGAATTCTAGGCTTAATTTCCCTATCTCTTTTTTCGTACTGGAGAAGGCCGAGAAATAAGCAGAACCAGTACGGGATGGTGCTTCTCGGAGTTTGACTTGATTTGGGGAATCTGGAACAAAGTCCCCAGCCATCCATGAAGCTTAGAGTCTGGCTTATGACCCATCTTTCTTTCTCTCTCAATCCAGTCTACTTCGTGGGGATAAAATGAAAGGAGATGATGACTTTTTAGACAAGAGGTCTTCAGATTTGGCAGCTTTAAGACTTGTGGACTTCAACTCCCAGAATTGTCCTGGGAGTTGAAGTCCACAAGTCTTAAAGCTGCCAAGTTTGAAGACCACTGCTTTAGACTCTTCTTGAGGAAAGTCAATGAATAAAAGCTGAATTAAGCCTGGAGAGTTGAGATTTGAGATGCCTAGAATAGTCAGAGACCCATAGAAAACTCAGACTTTCCCATTATTGCAAAGGGGGCCATGGAGAACTCAGATAGGTAATTATACATTGGAGTTGTGTTTTTCTCTTCCCCTCCTGCTCTTGCGTAACTTTGTTATCATTGCGTTGGTTGTCCGAAATCTTACCAAAACAGTTCCAAAGAAATGGTCACCACCATGTCCCATCACCTATGTCTGAATGGAGGGACCTGTACTGCAGATAATTTTTCTGTTTCCAGTTTGTGCATTCAGATGTGGATGTGTTTTTATGTGTCCAGTGTTAAACAAACTCCCTGTCCCTCCGTGGACGGCAATATGACTGATGTTACCTTGATTTTATTCTTCATCAACGTTGGATTTGGTTGCTGGTTTTAGTTATTTTTTTCCTCTCTCGGTGTTAAAATTGATCAAACAAACTCACGTTTATTAAAGTAATTTGAATGAAAAGGAGGTTTTCCTTTTGACCATTGCTTAAGACTTCAAAGTCCCATTCATTCAAAATCTGGACCTGTTGAGAGAGGAAAATACCTTACTAAAAATATGTGTGGGTGTTTTCCTATGAGTGTAACTCTCGGTGTTCTGTATGTGCTATGTGAACAAGGCAAAACTGTATAAAATGAATTTATATATTTATGGTTGAAATGGTGCTGTTGCTTTGAACTTGATTTCGCTGCCCTTGAAACATAACAAAACAGAATCTTAGCATGCCACACATTCATTCATTTAAAAAAAAAATACAGGAGGCCAAAGATTTAGAAAGATATCAATTTCTTCCTCGTGAAACTTGAAATCAGATTGAGATTGCCCGTAATTTTATAGTAGTAAAGTCCATTGATTCTGGTGGGGGGGGGGAGGAAGGAAGGAAGGGGAAAAAGAAGGGAAGGGGAAAAAGAAGGAAGGAAGGAGACAAGGAAGGGGAGAAGGAAGGAACGAAGGAAGAGAAGAGGGAAGAAACGAAGGAAGGAAGGAAGGGGGAAAAAGGAAGGAAAAGGAGAAGGAAGGAGACAAGGAAGGAAGGGAAGAAGGAAGGAAGGGAAGAAGGAAGGGAGGAAGGAAAGAACAGAGGAAGGAAGGAACAGAGGAAGGGAGGAAGGGAGGAAGGGAGAAAAGAAAGGATCCTGTGATCTCCCGTTAGAAAGGATCACTGTGAACATCAGTGGCTCATTCAGAACTGTCTAATTGTGAAAAACAAACCAATGGGAAAATCTAGGTAGATTCCTATAATATCTTTTCACTGCCCCTTCAGATCAATTCCAAATCTGGCTGGGCAATTCTGGGACTTGAAGTCCACACATCTTAAATGTCAGTGGAGAATCTCAAATCCTCCAGGTCATGGTTGTCCCAACATTTGGGCCTGGACTCACTTGTTTTTGTTTTTTTTTCCTTTGAAAACCAAGTTCTGAAGAAACTTCTTGGATGAGAAGCAAAATGTTTCTGAAGAGAAACAACAAGGAAGTCCAGTTGCCTTTTGGGAAAAGTGCCACACATCTTAAAGCTATCAAGGTTGAAAAATTCTGGTTCTACGTAAGGCAACAGCCATACCGACATCCTTGGCTGTTCCTTCCCTCCCCCAAGCAAAACCAGGGTTAGCTTTTTAGCTGAAGAAGAACCCAACTCAAAACGCTGAACAAAACGAAACCAATACCCTCTTTAACTCAAGAAGACTTTCCCTGATAAAAATAAACCTAAGTCTTTTGTTATCGGTCCTTTCGCTCAATTAGTTGGGAGACCAGTTTTGCATATTGCTTTGTTTGGTTTCCCGGGCTGGAACGAAAGTCTATACTTGTACATCTGGCATGGCTTGTGTGAAATAAGAATTCAGTTCCCAGGAGCCCGGCTGGGCCAGGCCCGGAGGTCTCATATTACGATGCATTCTACAAATTTTGGCCAGCTCTGCGCTTCTTGATAATTTCACGCAATGCTCAGGGGATTGAGGGGGTTTGTGCGTTCGGCGATAGAGAGGTTCTCACAGTGAGGATTGCTGCCTGAGATCCTTTACTCCTTCTCTTGCCCCCCTCCCCCTAAACCCCCCACCCCCCAAAAAATTTGAGTTGGGCAGCATTTGATCTGCCACCGGCTTTCTCATTGCGATGCTGCCAAGAAGGAAGGACATGCTCAAAAATATGTTTCTTGGGTTTTTTAAAACTGGAATTTGTGGACGCCCCAGAAATATGCAACTTGTCCATGCTTATGGACACCTAAGGCAAAGCCTGAGCATCTCTGTGTCAAGATGTCATCAGACTTGGGGGTACCCATCATCCTAGTCCATTATTGATGACTGTTGATGGGACATCTGGACAGCTTGCAGTGTTACCTTGGCGAAGTCTTAAAAACACCTTGGTGAAGGACATATGGTGTCCTTAGTTGTTTTTTAAAAATTTTATTTTTAATTAGATTTATACGCCGCCCTTCTCTGGAGACTCAGGGCAACTTACAATGCGTTAAGCGATAGCCTTCATACTTTTGTATATTTTAATACAAAGTCAGCTTATTGCCCCCACAAACTGGGTTCTCAATTTACCTACCTTAGAAAGGAGGGAAGGCTGAGTCAACCTTGAGCCTCAAACTTGCAATAATTGCAGACAGCTGGATGTTAATAACCGGCTATCTAGACTGTTGAGCTATTTGAGGCTCTAGTTATATTTCTTCTTCTGTCAAGCATGGAAAAATCCAGACTTAAGCTCTCAAATTGGTCTTGGGAATTTGGTACAAAGTCCTCACCCAACCATGAAGCTCACAGTCTGGCTAGGACCTCATCTTTCTTTCTGTCTCAATCCAGTCTACCTAGTGGGAATAAAATTAAATCTGAACCACTAGAAGTCAAAATAGCGGTAATAAAAGTCAAAGAAAAGATGGTTGACCTATTCTTCAAAGCGCCAGAAATCAGGAGAAGAAGCAAGGGATGGAAACTCATCAAGGAGAGAAGCAACCTAGAACTAAGGAGAAATTTCCTGATGATGAGAACTATCAGTGGACCGAGTTGCCCCCAAAAGTTGTGCATACTCCAACACTGGAAGTTTTAAGAAGACATTGGACAACCATTTGTGGTCTGTGAGTAGGGGGTTCAACTAGGAGACCTCCAAGATCTCTTACAATTCTCTTATTCTGAATTCAAGATGGGCTGGACTTCTGGATGCCAAGGGATTTGAGACTGATGACTTGTTTGACTCCTCCCTCGGGCTCAGCCTAGTCATTTCCTATTTTTTCCTTGGAGAGGACTATCTCACTTTCAAATAGTCCTGCTGGTAAAAAAAAAAAAACTCTGCATGCAGAGGTGTCAGAAGGGTGGATTTAGTACGTATCAAGATGGCATCTACAGCTGTAAACGTAACAATCCACGACTTGCAATTTACAATGTTTAGCAATCCTTCAAAGCTATGATGGCACCGAAAAAGGTGACTTACGCCCGGTTCTCGAATTTACAACGATTGCATCCTCCCTAGGGTCCCATGATCAAAATCCAGGTCCTTCCAACCAAATGGTTGCAGTGTCACACACCTAGTGGAAGGAACCTTGTTAGCTGGAATTTCGACGATCAAAACATAGGTATTTCCATGTTACAGCTGCATTATTTTGCCATGATATCCTGCAATGCTCATTCACTTGTTCCCTGGCTTTAAATATAAAACAGCAATACACTCTAGGTTTAGCTGCTGCCTAATTCATATATTGCTGCATTTTATGCAACAATGTGCAAATATTAATATTAATGATAATCATCATCATCATCATCATCATCATCATCCTGATGTATCGGCAGATTATGCGAGCAGATCCCACCTTGCTGGGATCTGCTCGCATAATCTGCCGATACATCACTCAGTCCTAAATGCTTGGGAAGTGTTCGACTAGTGATTTGAGATACGAAATCCAGAATGGTCATCTTGTTTGCTGTGTATACTGTCATATATAATAATAGAATTATAATCTTTAGGACTTCCAATAATTGATACCTCACATTCTCAGCGGAGTTATTTTGTTCCAGTTCCCTCACCCAGGGCAGTTTTTAGAAAGTTGAATGAACTTTCCAAATGATTAAGCTGGCTGCCAGTAAAAGAAATTACATTCTTTTGCAAATATGGACAGCGTGAGATGGAATGGGAGGGGGAGGGGGGAATAGACATGCTTTATCAGAACTTGCAGCTGTCTTCAGGTAATTAGAATTTCATGGTCTCGGCGTTGCATATGTTCCATCAGGATTCTACGGTTTTCTTCTCTGGGTGTCTGTGAAAACAGGCTTTGTACACAAGTCTCTGTGTTTTAACATGTCTCTCCATATATGGATGGGTCTGTCTGTCTGTCTGTCTATATCTCTTACATCATCATTATCTATCTCTTACATCATTAACTATCTTCCTCCTCCTCCTCCTCCTCCTCCTTTATTCTATCTATCTATCTATCTATCTATCTATCTATCTATCTATCTATCTATCTATCTATCTATCATCATCTACTTACCTACCTACCTACCTACTTACCTAGTCTTTATCTTTCTCTGTAATCTATCAATCATCTATAGCTCTATCTATCAATCATCACCTATCTATTATCCATCCATCCATCCATCCATCCATCCATCCATCCATCCATCCATCCATCTATCTATCATCTATCTATCATCTACTTACCTACTACCTACCTACTTACCTAGTCTTTATCTTTCTCTGTAGTCTATCAATCATCTATAGCTCTATCTATCAATCATCACCTATCTATTATCCATCCATCCATCCATCCATCCATCCATCCATCCATCTATCTATCTATCATCTATCTATCATCTACTTACCTACCTACCTACCTACTTACCTAGTCTTTATCTTTCTCTGTAGTCTATCAATCATCTATAGCTCTATCTATCAATCATCACCTATCTATTATCCATCCATCCATCCATCCATCCATCCATCCATCCATCCATCTATCTATCTATCATCTATCATCTACTTACCTACTACCTACCTACTTACCTAGTCTTTATCTTTCTCTGTAGTCTATCAATCATCTATAGCTCTATCTATCAATCATCACCTATCTATTATCCATCCATCCATCCATGCATCCATGCATCCATGCATCCATGCATCCATCCATCCATCCATCCATCCATCCATCCATCCATCCATCCATCCATCCATCCATCCATCCATCCATCTATCTATCTATCTATCTATCTATCTATCTATCTATCTATCTATCTATCTATCATCTATGAAAATTTATATGGCTGCCCAATTTACTCTCAGTGACTTTGGGTGGCTGTGGCTTACAAGGATAAAAACACAATGTAAAAACAATACAACATCGTTTAACCATGCCTTGATTAGCAATGGAAACTTTAATCCCAGTTGTAGTGAGAAGTCAAAGGACTGCCTGCAGGGCATTTTTTTTTTCACCCACAAAGCAAATCTAACTTTCAAGTTTATGGTCAAGATTTGGCTTCCTTGTTCTATCTCTGAAATAGCTTCTTGCAGGCATCTGTTTTATCCCCCTCCCATCTGTTTTATCTTTGCAACTCAAATGCTTGTTTGAGTAAATGGAGGTGGTTTCCATGACTGTCAAACACCCATATTTTTTGGGGGAGGGGGGTGTACTGCGGTTAACAGCAGGATTTGCAGCGTGTCTAAAGGAAAATATTGCAAATGTTCTGAGGCGAGAAATATTTGGGGGTAGAGCCATGATATATATAAGTGTTTTTTCTATCGAAGCACCTGGTCTACCCCAATATGGGAGGAAGCATACTGCTTCCCTTTCGCCTTTCAGCTCCAATCCAGGAACCCTCAGGCAGTCGCTATCACGACAAACTATTTTGTGTTAAATTTATATTTGTTGACAAAGAAATAAAGTGAGACTAGTATAGATCTATTTCAAGCTATTTAGCTCTCATCAGCTAGCCAGACCCTTCTGGGAATCGAACTTGGGCTGCTTGCATATTAGGTAGATGTATTAACCTCTGAGCCACAAGTTCTCCTCCCTTTATCAGCTGAGCCAGGGGAGAGATTAAGTGTTTTTTTCTGTTGAAGCACCTGGTCTACCCCAATATGGGAGGGAGCATACTGCTTCCCTTTCGCCTTTCAGCTCCAATCCAGGAGCCCTCAGGCAGTCGCGACAAACTATTTTGTATCAAATTTATAGTCACTGATAAAGAAATAAAGGGAGACTAATAGAGATCTATTTCAAGCTATTTAGCTCCCATCAGCTAGCCATACCCTTACTAGCCCAAGTTTGAATCCGAGTAAGAGTATGGCTAGCTGATGAGAGCTAAATAGCTTGAATAGATCTATACTAGTTTCCTTTTATTTCTTTATTGGAGAATATATATATATAGTGCTCCTAGAAGCATGAAGCTGAAAAACACCAGCCTGAAGATGACGAATGAGACTTCGTCGAAACGTCACCAAGACACTTCCAATTTTACGTGGGAGAAACCCTCCTCAAAAATAGAGCATAGAAATCTGAAGACTTTAATTTCTTTACAGAGGCTGTAAGGCTTCCCCCTTTTTCTTCAAATCCCCAAGTAAAATTTCCACTCCTGGAGTTGCCCCACACATAAAGGATTTCCCACGCCTGTGATTAATTTTGGACAAGGATAAGTAGCCTATTATTAGAATCCTAGCTCTAATCGAAAGGGTGGAGTTAAATTTGGATGGTGGCTGCGTTCACAGAAAGTTCCATCTGAGGTTGTAGAAAAACAGTAGTTTTCATGGAGACAACCCAACTAACTCGGATTAAGCAATTCATAAACTGGAACCTTTACAAGACCTTAACATGATGGGACGGAGACATGAGGCTGGAAGCTGCTAAAGATATCATTCACCTATTAGAAATACATCATTCAAAGTCATTGTGGGCCATTCAGTTCTATTCTTCGCCCCCTCTTGGCAATAGAGGAACACCATTGGATGACCCAACAAAAGCTCTTCTGTACTCAGGACACTGTTGTTGTTGTTAGTTGCGAAGTCGTGTCTGACCCATCACGATCCCATGGACAACGTTCCTCCAGGCCTTCCTGTCCTCTACCATCCTCTGGAGTCCATTTAAGCTCACGCCGACTGCTTCAATGACTCCATCCAGCCACCTCGTTCTCTGCCGTCCCCTTCTTCTTTTGCCCTCAATCTTTCCCAGCATTTGGCTCTTCTCCAGGGAGTCCTTCCTCCTCATTAAGTGGCCAAAGTATTTGAGTTTCCTCTTCAGGATCTGGCCTTCCAAAGAGCAGTCCGGGTTGATCTCCTCTAGGACTGACCAGTTAGGTCAGTGTTTTCAGCATTGGCCATGTTTAGGGATATGGACTTCAACTACCAGAATTCTTATCAATGGCCACGGTGGCCATGGAATTTGGGGAGTTGAAGTCCACAAAACTTGGTCAAGCTTGGGAAATCTTGCTCTATGCTCAAACGGAGCTCCATTATTGATTGAACACCCCATGCTACATCAGTGATGTTAACTCTCAACTAACCTATCTCCAAATTTTTCTTCCCAATAAAAGGTTTTGGGGAACAAAAACGAAATCAGCAGAGACTTGGCTAATCTCTGCTGACCGAAGGGCTCCAACCCATCATGGGATTCTCCTGTCTTGACAATTAAATATCCATTGACTTATTTCACATTTTCCCCAAACTTGAGAGTAGGACAAGACTTAATGGACAGAAGCAGGGGTGGGCTTCAAAAATTTTAGCAATGGGTTCTCTCCCTGGTTGCTGGGTGGGCGTGGCCATGGTGGGTGTGGCCTAATTGGCCTCCTGCACCATGGCGGCGAGGGAAGGGAGTATTTTTGCCCTCCCCGGGCTCCAGAGGCTTTCCGTGAGCCTCCGGAAGGCTCAAAAATAGCCTCCCCAGTCTCTGGAGGCCCTCTGGAGGCCAGAAATGTGGGCCTGTTTTTCACCCTCCTCAAGCCTTTGTGTCCCTGCATCCAAAGCAGGCTGCTTGGGGACTCCTGCGAGGGGCGGGGCAGGGTGGGTGGGGCCAGCCAGGAGTGGGATTTGAGGGTTCTCCAAACTGCACAGAATCTTAATTAGAGGTTCTCCCGAACCCCTGTGAACCCCCAGCACTGGACAGAAGCTTATCAGAGAGAGATCTCACCTAGAATGAAGGAGAAATAATAATAAGAACAGAGTTGGAAGGAACCTGGGAGGTCTTCTAATCCAACAGGCTATCCTATACCACTTGAGACAAACAGTTATATAACCTCTCTTCTTAAAAAACTTCCAATGTTGGAGCACCCACAACTGGCAAGCCATTCCACTGATGAATTGTTCAAATTATCAGGAAATATCTTCATAGTTCTAAGTTGCTTCTCTCCTTGATTAGCTTCCATTTCCTGACCGGAAGAACATTTCATCACTGGAACGGCTTACATCCAGATGTTGTGGGTGCTTCATCACTGGAGGTTTTCCCAAAAAATGGACTGGGCAACCATTTGTCTGAAGTAGTAGGAGGTTGAGCAGAAGGTTGGGCTAGAAGACTTCCAAAGGAGGGGTAAAATCCAGCAGGTTCTGACAGGTTCTTGGAGAACCGGTCGCGGAAATTTTGAGTAGTTCAGAGAACCAGCAAATACCACCTCTGGCTGGCCCCAGAGTGGGTTAGGAATGGGGATTTTGCAGGATCCTTCCCCTGGAGTGGGGTGGGAATGGAGATTTCACAACATCCTTCCCCTACCACGCCCACCAAGCCACGCCCACAGAACCGGTAGTAAAAAAAAAAAATTGGGTTTCACCACTGCTCCCAAGTGCCTTCCAGCTCTGATATTTTGTCGTTCTTTGGCTCAGCTGGTAGTGAGACAATAAATCTGCAGAGACGGAAAAGCAAGGACCTCTTTGTAGAATCATGGGGCTCTTTCCCATTTGTTTGTTTTGCTCCAGCGGGTCAGCCTTGGCAAGGCGCTGCTGCGAAGACGTAAATGGGAGAGTCTTCGTGGTTCCTTAGCAACAGGTTGCCTGTCTTTGAACAACTTGTTTAAATAGACAAGAGGGCCGGTTGCCTTTCAACTATTGGTGGCAGCAATTTCTTCATATAGCTTGGCTTTTCATGCTTTCTCGCTTCCTGGCTCTTTTCTTAGGGGACTGGAGGCTAAAACGTATGAAGAACGGTTGCAGGAACTGGGTATGTCTCGTTTAATGAAAAGAAGGACTAGGGGAGACAGGATAGCAGTGGTCCAATATCTCAGGGGCTGCCCCAAAGAAGAGGGAGTCAAGCTATTATCCAAAGCATCTGAGGGCAGGACAAGAAGCAATGGGTGGAAACTCATCAAGGAGAGAAGCAACTCAGGAGAAATTTCCTGACAGGGAGAACAATTCATCAGTGGAACAACTTGCCTCCAGAAGTTGTGAATGCTCCAACATTGGAAGTTTTTAAGAAGAGACTGGATAACCATTTGTCTGAAGTGATGTGGGGTTTCCTACCTAAGCAGAGGGTTGGATTAGAAGACCATGGAGGTCTTCTTGTCCAACCCCCTGCTCAGGCAGGATACTCTAACCTAGGTGTCAGCAACCGGTAGCTCTGGAGCCGCATGTGGCTCTTTCATCCCTCTGCTGCAGCTCCCTGTCGCTCAAAATATGCGTCACAATCGCCAATGTGAGACACCTGCTGGCATTCAATTTGTTGAGGTTTTCGATCCCCCGGTAGGCCAACCATGGCTAAATCGAAGAAAAGAAATTTTCAGAAGAAAACAGAACTACATATGCTAGTTTTGTAGCCGCTCAGGAAATAGTCAGGCACGGGAAGGGTTTTGTGGCTCCCGGTGTTTTCTTTTCTGTGGGAAATGGGTCCAAATGGCTCTTTGAGTGCTTAAGGCTGCCGACCCCTGCTCTAACCCATTCTGGACAACCGGCTGTCTAATCTCTTCTTAAAAGCCTCCAGTGATGGAGCACCTACATCTTCTGAAGCAAAAGCTGTTGCACTGGTAATTATGACTACTTGGGCTACTACTTGTTTCTCCGTAACTTCCTAGGGCAGGGGTCCCCAACCTTTTGGACCTCAGGAACCACTAAATTCATAATTTAAATCCTGTGGACCACTAATATGATCTGTCTAATGACCGGCTTGGTGAGTATGGCTAGGTGGTCATGTGACTGGGTGGCCTTGGCCAACTCGATGGCCAACTCAATGTCACTCACATCGCGGGGCACTCCAGTGGCCTCTACTCACCCCTCTCCTGCCAACCACTCCTCGCCTGTCTGCCTGGGCTCCTTAGGGCCCCAACAGGAAGCAGTTGTTGGAGCTGTGCAGCTACCACGAGAAAGAGTTGGAAAAACAGCTGGCTCAGTTGAAACTGGATCTGACCGAGAAGGAGGCTCAGCAGAAGCACCTCACTGAGGACTACAAGCAAAGGCTTTCCAAGCAAAGGGTGCAGGCTTCCCTGCAGGAGTGCAAGGCCAGGGACCGGCACCTGGAGGCTCAGTGGACTGAGATGGTCAGCCAGTTCCAGGCCATGAGGCTGTCCCACTGGAATGAGGCCCTCTGGCTCTTCACCACCAGCGACCCTTCCCTCCAGCCTTCGTCCAAAGCCCTGCACCAGGAGGCTGAAGCAGACCCCAAGTCAGAATTTCTGCCCCCTCTAACCTGCACAAAAAGACCCCGAAGGGGGAGACTCTCTGCAGCAACACAAATGTTCATTGCATGTATCCGGCCCAGGGGCCGTAGTTTGAGGACCCCTGATTTAGTGCAATATAAAAAATTTATTTATTTATTTTTATTTAAATTTGATTTATATGCCGCCCTTCTCCGGAGACTCAGGGCGGCTTACAATGTGTTAAGCAATAGCCTTCATACTTTTGTATATTTATACAAAGTCAGCTTATTGCCCCCAACAAACTGGGTCCTCACTTGACCTACCTTAGAAAGGATGGAAGGCTGAGTCGACCTTGAGCCTGGCGAGGATTGAACTCAGAGAAATTACAGGCAGCTGGTGTTAATTGCTGCCTTTAGTAGGAGGCATTAGCCCTCTACGCTACACAGGCTCATACAATGCAAATACTTTTTCCGTGCACCACCAAAATTTTCTCATGGACCGCCAGTGGTCCACGGAGCATCAGTTGGTGACTGCTATCCTACGACACAGCACAATCCTTGGGGGTGGGTGGGTGAGTGGGGGGTCTCTTATCCTTGGAAAGTCAGGAGACGCCAGGGACTTGCAAGCAACTTCTCTGCCTTCAGGATCTAGTAAAATCATCTCCTCCAGGGTGGAAGAGAAAACAAAAGACATTCCTTCTCGGTGCAGACAGGCTGTTATTTCCGATAATCTATCTCATCATGGTTGCCTAGAGGCATGAATTTCGCAGTGTTTATGTTTTGTTTTGGAAAATAAAAGAGTTTTATGATCTTCACCCAGCTCGTAATGCTCTCCTTATTACTCCGCAGCCCTTGATGATAATTTGCAACTAACACACCCATCCAGGCTTATCATCCTGCCGATGTCAGCATTTCATTCCATCGGGGCCACACCCTGTCCATCCCTGGCCCTCGCTTCTTCTCGGCATATTTCTGCCAGACCTGGAGATAGAGGGGTGTTTCCCCCACCTTCCTTTAAATTATATCAGCACAACTAACATTCCCATGGCAACATGTTTTTTGTTTTTCTAAGGGGTTTTTGCATATTGGGGGGATTATGATTAGGGAGGGAAGGAGGGAGGAAAATAGGAAAGAAAAGAGGAAGGAGATGGAAATGAGAGGGGAGGAAGGAAAGAAGAGAGACAGAAAGAAGGAGAAAAGGAGAGAAGTGGAGAGAGATGGAAGGGGATAGAAA
This sequence comes from Coluber constrictor foxii, assembly GCA_038048745.1. Taxonomy (NCBI): domain Eukaryota; kingdom Metazoa; phylum Chordata; class Lepidosauria; order Squamata; family Colubridae; genus Coluber; species Coluber constrictor. The sequence continues at coordinate 4,367,438 of CM075973.1, forward strand.
AGGGAAGAAAGGAAGGGAGGGAGGGCAGAGGGAAGGGTGGAGGGAGGGAGGAAAGACAGAAAAGTGGAAGGAGATGGAAATGAGAGAGAAAGGAAAGAAGGGAGAAAGGCAGTAAAGAAGGAAGGAAGGAAGGAGACAAGGGGAGAGAAATGGAAGGGGATAGAAAATGAATGAATGAGATGAAATGAGAGAGGGAAGAAGGGAAGGAGGCAGAGAAGGAGAGAGGGAGGAAAGTAGGGGAAAAAAAGATGATGGAGATGGAAATGAGAGAGGAAGGAAAGAAGGGAGAAAGGCAGTAAAGAAGGAAGGAAGGAAGGAGACAAGGGGAGAGAAATGGAAGGGGATAGAAAATGAATGAATGAGATGAAATGAGAGAGGGAAGCAGGGAAGGAGGCAGAGAAGGAGAGAGGGGGGAAAGTAGGGGAAAAAAGATGATGGAGATGGAAATGAGAGAGGAAGGAAAGAAGGGAGAAAGGAAGGAAGGAGACAAGTGAAGAGAAATAGAAGGGGGTAGAAAATGAATGAATGAGATGAAATGAGCGAGGCAAGAAGGGAGGGAGGGAGGCAGAGAAGGAGGGAGGGAGGAAAGTAGGAAAGAAAAGAAGGAAATGGAAATGAAAGAGGAAGGAAAGAAGGGAGAGAGACAAGTGGAGAGAAATGGAAGAGGACAGAAAATAAATGAATGAGATGAAATGAGAGAGGGAAGGAAGGAAAGAAGAAAACATAACCATAAAGCTAATCCGACCATCAGTCTAGCTGGTGACTCTAGAAATAAATGAGCCCTAATAAATCTACTCACTGATTGCACAGACACACTGCCGTTGTCCCCTCATGCCCACATCCCGAAATTGTGTTTGTCGTGCGCTTGATTAGCAGCCAAGCCACTTGAGTGAAGAGGCACATTGTTTACCAAACAACCACTATTGAGTTTCACACGATCCGCTCCCTTGGATGTCAGGGTCCTTCACTTCAGCCGCCCGCTGCCTGAAAGCCATTTGGCTGCTCGGGTACCTGTCTTGAGTGCTGTCACGTTGAAGGGCCCTGTGACTTCCAAGTGTGTGTGTGTGTGTGTGTGTGTGTGTCCCCATGTGTCCATGCAGGAGAGGTAATTTTGAGAAAAGCCACCAAGCTCCAGGCAAGTCACCTGTTTCTCAGGGTATCAAAACCTCTCCGTGCTTCAGTAGCACGAAGAATATGCTGAACTTCATGTTCTCTTGAGAACATTATATTATATTACAGCACAGTCTTAAGAGCTACTAAGAGAACCAGCCTAGACATAAGGAGAAATTCTCTGACAGCACAATCAACCGACGGAACAGCTTGTCTTCAAGAGCTTCACCACTGGAAGCTTTCAAGAAGAGACTGGAATAACAGAATAACAGAGTTGGCAGGGTCTTGATTAGCTTCCATCCATTGTTTCTTGTCTTGTCTTCTGGGGCTTTGGAAAATAAATTGACCTCCACTTCTTTGTGGCAGCTCCTCAAATACTGAAATACTGCTATCCTGTCCCTTGTCCTTCTTTTCTCTAGATTAGCCAAACCCCATTCCTGTAAGTGTTCTTTATCTCTAGCACCTTAGTTGCTCTTCTTTGCACTTTTCCCAAAGTCTCAACATCTTTTTCATAATGTGGTGACCAAAATTGGATGCTGTATCCTGATGTGGTTTAACTAATGAGCCTGGTAGCTCAGCAGACTAAAAGCGTTGTGATTAACACCAGCTGTCTGCAATTACTGTAAGTTCGAATCTCACCAGGCTCAAGGTTGACTCAGCCTTCCATCCTTTCTAAGGTGGGTCAATTGAGGACCCAGTTTGCGGCGGCAGTAAGATGACTGTATAAATATACAAAAGTATGAAGGCTATTGCTTAATGCATTGTAAGCCGCCCTGTCTCCGGAGAAGGACGGCATATAAACAAATTAAAAAAAACAAAACTAAAGTTGTCTCTAAATTCTAAAGTAAAGATAAAGGTTCCCCTTGCACATATGTACTAGTCGTTCCTGACTCTAGGGGGCGGTGCTCATCTCCGTTTCAAAGCCGAAGAGCCAGCGTTGTCTGAAGATGTCTCCATGGTCATGTGGCTGGCATGACTCAACGCCAAAGGCGCACAGAACGCTGTTACCCTCCCACCAAAGGGGGTCCCTATTTTTCCACTCACATTTTTTGCCTGCTTTCGAACTGCTAGGTTGGCAGAAGCTGGGGCAAGTCATGGGAGCTCACTCCGTTATGCGGCACTCGGGATTCGAACCGCTGAACTGCCGACCTTTCGATCGACAAGCTCAGCATCTTAGTCACTGAGCCACCGTGCCCCTAAATTCTAAAGTAATCACATCAAAATGAATACTATGCAGTTTGCAGTCACTGGCTAAGAACATACAAAGCTACAGTTCTCTTTCTCCCCCCCCCCCCCCCCAAATTAGTGCATGCAAAGATGACTTTTCCCTTCCAGGACGGACAAATTAAAATAATCAAGATCCCAGACTCAACTTTTTTTTTTTAAAGGTTACTGTAGGGAATTTACAGATTTCTCCAAAATGCCAAAGCAAACACTGCACTATCAAAGGTTATGTTTGGGGGGGGGTGGGATGGGGGGAGAGGGAAACTGGAGATTTCTCCGAGGACCAGCTAATAGCATATTTCATATTTGTTTATTGCTGTTTGAAGGAGGGCTAAAGACTGCGGAGTGTGTGTGTGTTTGTGTGTGCGACTTTGAATTTCTTAATTTGTGTTTTTTTTTATATCAAAAACTGTCTTAAGGATTGTCGTAGGCTGGACTTGATTTGTCCTGTGTGGTCTGGTGTAGAACATTACATCACTGTATATACCTGTGATGGCAAATCTATGGCACGCGTGTCACAGGTGGTACACGGACCCATATCGGTGGGCACACAGGCTTTGTCCTAGTTCAGCTGCAGTGCACATGTGCGCGCCGGCCAGCTGATTTTCGGGCCTTCTGGGCCCACCGGAAGTCAGGAAACAGGCTGTTTCTGGCCTCCGGAGGGCCTTGAGGGAGTGGGGAGTGGAAAAGGCCCATTTTTTTGCTCTCCCCAGGCTCCAGAGGCTTTCTAGGGGGTGGGGCGCATTGTATACAGGTGTGGGCACACACACGCGCGTGACCCCTTCCCCATGCTCCCTCTGCTTTTGGCACACGATGGCAAAAAGTTTAGCCATCACTGGTATGTACTGCGTTTTCCCCAAAACAAGACATCCCCTGATAATAAGCCCAATCAGGCTTTTGAGTGCATGCACTAAAATACCCCCTGAAAATAAGCCCTCCCTTAAAATATTTAAATTTATGCACAGCCAGTCCTCGCCATTTCCTCTGGTTAGGGTTAGAGAGACAGAGCTGGAAATCAGGTAAGGCTGATACTAAATAGCCTATTGCCCCCAACAATCTGGGTCCTCATTTTACCCACCTCGGAAGGATGGATGGCTGAGTCAACCTTGAGCCAGTGAGATTTGATCCGCTGATCTGCTGAACTAGCAGTCAGCTGAAGTAGATGCAGTACTGTGCCCTAACCACTGTGCCACCTTGGCTCATAGGGCTGGAAGAGGTGGGTGTGGCTTGGTGGGCGTGGCAGGAGAAGAATACTTCAAAATCTCCATTCCCTCCCCACTCCTGGGGGAAGGATATTGTAAAATCACTATTCCCACTCCACTCTGGGGCCAGCCAGGGGTGGTATTTGCTGGTTCTCCTACACCATTTCTATCAGATGGCTGTCCAGCCTCTTCTTGAAAGCTTCCAGGGATGAAGCTCCCACAACTTCTGAAGACAACTTCTGTTCCATCGATTGTTCTCACCGTCAGAAAATTCCTCCTTATTTCCAGGTTGAATCTCTCCTTGATCAGTTTCCATCCATTATTCCTCGTCTGGTCTTCTGGTGCTTTGGAAAATAGCTTGATCCCCTCCTCTCTGTGGCAGCCCCTCAAATATTGGAATCATGCTATCATGTCTCCCCCCTTTTTAAAGAGGTTTCTGGCTAATTTGGAGATCAGAAAGAAGCATGCTTTAAAACCTATCGGCGTGTCCAAAAGGGAGCTCTTACAGTCCTCTTGAGCCAAGGGAGGTTTTAAAAGAAGACAGATAGCTTGAAAACTGGCTGCAAATGGACAGAAACAGCACAGGACACTGATGTTCTTGACACGGTGTGGATTTATTTCCACCCAGCTCTTGTCAAGAACGAAAAACACTCAGTGGGGAACAATCTCAGGCCAGTAGATGTTCCTCTTCCAAAACTCATTTCTCATGAAGCAAAAAAGCAAACTGACATTTGAAAAGGGTAACCGCCCGGCTAGCAATGTCTGGCCTCTTTGGGGAGCAGATGTCTTTCCACATCAGCTCTGATGAATTTTGGCTATTAAGAGAAAAGGTCAGTGGCTTCCATCGGTAAACACGCTTGTTTTGAAAAGCATGACAAAGCTCTCCAGATACCTGCTGAGAAGGACCATACCACCTCTCCCGATGTCAGGCTCTCTGTTTTGCCAGGGTTGTGATTAGACATCATCTTTCTGGGTTCCTACCCTCCAGTCTCTTCTTGAAAGCTTCCAGTGATGAAGCTCCCATAACTTCTGAAGGCAACTTCTGTTCCATCGGTTGATTGTTCTCACTGTCAGAAAAATTCTCCTTATTTCTAAGTTGAATCTCTCCTTGATCAGTTTCCATCCATTATTCCTTGTCTGGTCTTTGGGTGCTTTGGAAAATAGCTTGACCCCCTCCTCTCTGTGGCAGCCCCTCAAATATTGGAAGACGGCTATCATGTCTCCCCTGGTCTTTCTTTTCACTATACTAGCCATGCTCAGTTCCTGTAACCATATCACATTGACGGGAAGACTCTGTTCCTGGGGCTCAGGAGAGGTGGAGACTGTGAGTCACATACTCTTTCGATGTTCCTTTTACACAGAGATTAGGAAAAAAACATATTCTGCCAACAACTGCTAGGTATCCTGGCCATTCTGACACCACCTATCTCCTGTGGCTCCTGAAGGATGAACAGTCCATAACTACAGCGCAGGTAACCAGATTCTCTGCACAGCAGCACTGGGGATTTGTCGGAAATGATCAAGACGCGAAGGAGAGTGTATGAAGTTGTTCCCTGCCAATTGCTTCAGTCGGCGTTCCTCCTTAAATAAGGGAGTGGCCAATCAGCCCCAAGCCTTACTTTCGAGGAGACCACCTCCTGAGGAGCCACTCCTGCCTTTTGGCAGTTCTGCGTGCCTGTGCATCGAGAAGAGGCTCCTCCACTTCATCCTCTTCACTTGAAGGAGTTTCTGGAGGTTCTGAAGGCCCTGGCTGAATTCCCGCCTCTGGCACCACATCTTCTCCAGCCTCCTCATTGTCCGACTCGGGTGCCAGCTGCACAGGCTGCTGGCGCAGCACCACACCAACCTCCTCGCTGTTGGAATCAGCTACTAGCTGCATAGGCCGCTGACGGGTCACAACACCCGTTGACTTTGCTTGTCAGAAGGTCACAAAAGCGGGATCACGTGACCGTCGTAAATATGAGTCAATCGCCAAGTGTCTAAATTTTGATCACATGACCATAGGGATGCTTCAATGGTCCTAAGGGTGAAAAATGGTTGTAAATCACATTTTTCAGGGCTGTTATAACTTCAAATGGTCACTAAACAAAATAGTTGAGGACTATCATTACAAAATCTAAGACCCAGGATATCCCAACCTTGGCAACTTGTGGACTTCAACTCCCAGAATTCTCTAGCCAGCTAGTCAAGGCTGGCTGGGGAATTCTAGGAGTTGAAGTCTACAAGTCTTAAAGTTGCCAAGGTTGGACATCTTTGCCTTAAGATTCTTCCTGGAGTCAAGCAGTTCCTTTCTTTCTCCCCCAGAATTCCATTTCATCTCCACTATTTTCCTTCAACAGCAAACATGCCAGCTTCCCCCTCCAACCCTGGAAGAAAATAAAAGCGAGATAAAAATAACTTCCCATTTTTCAACCACATCACCATATAAGGCCTTTTAAGGGTTTTCAAGATTTCTTTCGGGTTTGTGGCTCCCCTCCCCCCCCCAGTTCAAATGAGATGACTTAAGGAGCCACATCCTCCCACACTGATAAATAGACGACGGTGGTCAGTGAGTTTGTGTGAACATAAATAATAAAGGCTGGTTATTATTGATACCCATGCTATCCTTAAAAAACTTCAGCTGGAAGAGAGCAAAGGACGTTGCAGATGTTTCAATAGCTGTAAAAGGACAGTCAAAAGATAAGATCTGTTGAGCTGCATAATCTGGGCTCCATAAACAGAGGGATAGAATCAAGATCACGTGAAGTGTTAAGACCGTTTTATAAGGACTTGGTAAGGCCACACTTGGAATCCTGCATCCAGTTTTGGTCGCCACGATGTAAAAAAGATGTGGAGACTCTAGAAAGAGCGCAGAGACGAGCAACCAAGAGGATTTTAGGGGATTGGAGGCTAAAACATATGAAGAACGGTTGCAGGAACTGGGTATGTCTAGTTGGATGAAAAGAAGGACATGGGGAGAAATAGAATAGAATAGAATAGAATAGAATAGAATAGAATAGAATAGAATAGAATAGAATGGGATGGGATGGGATGGGATGGGATGGGATGGGATGGGATGGGATGGGATGGGATGGGATGGGATGGGATGGGATAGAATAGAATAGAATAGAATAGAATAGAATAGAATAGAATAGAATAGAATAGAATAGAATAGAATTCTTGATTGGCCAAGTGTGATTGGACACACAAGGAGTTTGTCTCTGGTGCATACGCTCTCAGTGTACATAAAAGAAAAGATACATTCGTCGAGAATCATAAGGCACAACACTTAATGATAGTCATAGGGAACAAATAAGATGATAGCAGTCTTGCAATATCTCAGGGGCTGCCCCAAAGAAGAGGGAGTCAAGCTATTCTCCAAAGCACCTGAAGGCAGGACAAGAAGCAATGGGTGGAAACTCATCAAGGAGAGAAGCAACCTAGAACTAAGGAGAACTTTCCTGACAGTTAGAATAATGAATCAGTGGAACTCCTTGCATTCAGAAGTTGTGAATGCTCCAACACTGGAAGTTTTTAAGAAGAGGTTGGATAACTTATTTGTCTAAAGTAGTGTTGGGTTTCTAGCCTGGGCAGGGGGTTGGGAGGGACTCTGGAGGTCTTCTAGTCCAACCTTGTCCTTCCCTGAGGTGCTTTGGAGAATAGCTTGACTCCTTCTTCTTTGTGGCAGCCCCTGAGATATTGGAACCCTGCTATCATTTCACCCCTAGTCAGTGGTGAAATCCAATTTTTTTTTACTACCGGTTCTGTGAGTGTGGCTTGGTGGGTGTGGCTTGGTAGGCATGGATACTGCAAAATCTGCATTCCCTCCCCACTCCTGGGGGAAGGATATTGCAAAATCTCCATTCCCACCCTACTCTGGGGCCAGCCAGAGGTGGTATTTGCCAGTTCTCCAAACTACTCAAAATTTCCGCTACCGGTTCTCCAGAACCAATCAGATTCCTGCTGGATTTCACCCCTGACCCTAGTCCTTCCTTTCATTAAACTAGACATACCCAGTTCCTGCAACCGTTCTTCGTATGTTTGAGCCTCCAGTCCCCTCATCATCTTGGTTGCTCTTCTCTACCCTTCTTTCTAGGGTCTCAAGGACCTTCTGGTTGCAAGAAAAAGACTCGCTTTACCTAAGGTAACAGTAATGGAGTTGGAAGGGACCTTGGAGGTCATCTATTCCAGCCCCTGCTCATTCAGGAGACCTGTTCTAGGGATTCGAACCACCGAACTGCTGACCTTTCTGATTGACAAGCTCGGTGACTTTTAACTAAACCTCGGGGGTATTTCCCCATAAATACAATCTCTGCAGGACACCAGAGAGGCTAACGTAAAGGGAATAGGACTTTCCCCCACCACTACGGCCCCTCCTGCTATTTTAGTTATAGCAGGTGCTGCCTCCTTCTCAGTTCTTTTCCCCCACCCCATCTCCCTCCCTTCTGGAGGACAAAATGAGATCTCCATCACCATGAAATTGCTACCTGCGGATATAATTTTATTTTATTTTATTTGCACCGCAACAGAAAATAACAAGACAGATGCAATTCATTTTCACAACTATTCAATGTTAGTGCACATCGCTTGTGGCTGGGCAAACTTCGACGATCCTAATGCAGTTTGGCGGGGGTGGGGGGGAAACAAAAACCCAGGTGGCTTAAAAAAGAAAAAAAATCCATTTTCTGTAGGCTTCAAGCAGAGCACACAGCCTGAATTGAGACGCAACTGTCTCCTGGCTGCGAGAAAAGGTAGCCGAAATAAAAAGCTATGAAAGAAAATGTCAGCCTCGGAATGCAAGAAAGTTATTTTTCTCGCTCTTTTCATTCCACTCCCCCCCTCCATTTTTTTGGTTAATCCGAAAGAAAATATACATAATTATCCATTTCAGGCCTTAGCAACATAGAAGGGAGGATTTCCCAATTATAACATAGTCATGGTTTTCCCAGTTGCAATGGTTGGCTGTGAAAGTTGGACCATAAAGAAGGCTGAGAGCCAAAGAATGGAGGCCTCTGAACTCTGGTGCTGGAGAAGACTCCTGCGAGTCCCTTGGACTGCAAGGCAATCCAACTGGTCAGTCCTAGAGGAGATCAACCCCGACTGCTTTCTAGAAGGCCAGATCCTGAAGAGGAAACTCAAATACTTTGGCCACTTAATGAGAAGGAAGGACTCCCTGGAGAAGAGCCTAATGTTGGGAACGATGGAGGGCAAAAGAAGAAGGGGATGACAGAGAACGAGGTGGCTGGATGGAGTCCCTGAAGCAGTCGGCATGAGCTTAAATGGACTCCAGAGGATGGTAGAGGACAGGAAGGCCTGGAAGAACATTGTCCATGGGATCAAAACATATTCCAATTCGCTTGGTTGGGTTTGGGGATTACAGCTTTGATCTGCTGAAGTCCGTGAGAACATTCATCCATCCATCCATCCATCCATCCATCCATCCATCCATCCATCCATCCATCCATTCAGAACTCAAGATGATGAACACATCCAACACAGGTTCTTCCTTCAATTTTCCCCACAACAACCATCCTGTGAGGTGGATCGGGCTGAGTGAGAGAGAATGACTGGCGCAAGATCACCCAGCTGGCTCTCATGGTTAAGGAGGGGGCTAAAATTCCCGGACTCCTAGTGATTGGCCCAAAATCACCCAGCTGGCTTTCAGGCCTCAGGCGGGACTAGGACTCACCGTCACCTGGTCATTGTCCCAAAATCACCCAGCCAACTTTTGTGTCTAAAATAGGACTAGAATTCACCATCTCCTGGTGATTGGCCCCAAATCACCTAGCTGTCTTCTTCCTTCTTCCTTCTTCCTTCTTCCTTCTTCCTTCTTTCTTCTTCTTCTTCTTCTTCTTCTTCTTCTTCTTCTTCTTCTTCTTCTTCTTCTTCTTCTTCTTCTCCTCCTCCTCCTCCTCCTCCTCCTCCTCCTCCTCCTCCTCCTCCTCCTCCTCCTCCTTCTAATTCCTCAGCAAACAGCCTTGTGTTTTTTCCCCTTTCTTTCTTGTTTTTCCAAACTCTTTGCTGGATTAGAGCTTCTACTCGCCGTTGTTTTGTTGCTGGAGGAGAAGGAATGCGTGCCCTCCCTCCCTTTTGCTCAAAACTGCCTTGCTCCAAAAACTAAATGGAGGCCTCTTTGGCTCTTTCTTCTCTATAAATTGCCTTTCCTGCCCTCACTTTAGCCCCGCAAAACAAACATCAGTTCCTATCGCCTAGTCAGGATGAGAACGCTGAAGGAGAAGGAACTCAAACACTCATTTCTCTTGCTAAACCAACAATGTAAAAACCTTTAATCTTTTCTGTTGACGAGGGGAAAGAACCAGGTTTTTCTTTTTTTTTCCTTTCCTTTCTTTTTTTCTTCTTGCCAATGCTAAGTAGCAGGTTGCTTGGACGGCTCCCATCGGCCGTTTCCAGCTCCGGCTCCTTCAAACATCACTTCGCCATTAGTCCTGCGTTAGTAGTAAACATATCCTTTATTTTTCCTGGCAGATCAGAAAAGCCCACCCAAGTTTTAGCTCAGAGTCAGAGCTGGTTCTGCAGTAGGAAAACAAGAGACGGAGTTTATAATCATAATCATAATCATAAGTTTATTTGTCACGCATATATAAGATAACAGGTAAAAGTATAAACATAATTTGAATACATGAAAAGAGGAAGAGTAAAAAGGAATATTAGGACAGGGATGGTAGGCACGCTGGTGTGCTTTTGCAGGCCCCTTACAGACCTCTTAGGAATGGGGTGAAATCAACAATAGACAGTTTAAGGTTAAAGTTTGGGGAGTTTGGGGAAGAAACTACAGAGTCGGGTAGTGCATTCCAGGCATTGACCACTCTGTTGCTGAAGTCGTATTTTCTGCAATCGAGATTGGAGCGGTTTACCTTGAGTTTGTATCTATTGTGTGCTCGTGTATTGTTGCGGTTGAAGCTGAAGTAGTCATTGACAGGAAGGACATTGTGGCAGATAATTTTATGTACTATGCTTAGGTCAGACTGAAGTCGGCGTAGTTCTAAGTTGTCTAAGCCCAAAATTTGGAGTCTGGTGGCATAAGGTATTTGATTGCGGGCAGAGGAATATTTTACTCTTCTTGTAAAATATCTCTGGACTCTCTCGATTGTATTCATGTCTGATATGCAGTGTGGGTTCCATTTTTAGGATTTTTTTAAGGATTATTATTATTTTTTTTAGCAGTTTTAGATTTTTAGCATTCATTTTTAGGATGAGGCGGGCTTCTGCTGATCTTCGGGGCTTCCTGAAATCAACAACCACCTCAATGGTCCCATAAGACATGTCCTCTTGAAGGGCCCATCTCTCCACCATCTCTCTCAGTTTCAGAAGCTTGGCCAGCCAGATGTTTTGGTCCATTCAAAAAGACAAGGAAGAGGTTGACCATCTGTTCCCCGTGTTGCTTACTTAGCAGAGAGCATGTCAAGTTGGGGAGCTGTGATTTAGGAGGCTGCTGACAGCTGTAAAACCAACAGACATTGAACATTTTAGCCTTCCGTGAAGCTTCTCAGTCTCTTTCAAAGTCTTCTAAGCTTGGCGACCAGCCTTGGCAGAATTTTTTTTTTACAGTTCGACTTCATGTTGTGTGTATTATAGAAGCCAAACAAGCACATTGGCTTCGGAAAACTTAATCTTGTGAGGCATAATTCATCAATGGTATGACTTGGGACTCAACCTGAGGACAACATTGAAATATCTCAGGGTTCTTCAGAAGCTGCAGAACGAACCAAGATCTGGACCTTCACTGAATTGAGTCAATGAAATGGGGCAAAACTCACTTAAAAACTGTCTCACTTAGTAACAGAAATGTTAGGCTCAATTGCAGTCCTATGTCAAGGATTACCTGCATAGGTAATTATTATTGAGTCTGTCATCTGCACCTCCATAACTGTCTGGTTTGGTTCTGCAACCCAACAAGACAGACACGGACTTCAGAGGATCATTAGAACGGCAGGAAAAACAAGGGCTACCAACCTGCCTTCCATGGAGGAACTGGATACTGCATGAGTCAAAAAGAGGGCTGTGAAAGTATTTACAGATCCCTCGCATCCTGGACATAAACTGTTTCAACTCCTACCCTCAAAACGACGCTATAGAGCACTGCACACCAGAACAACTAGACACAAGGACAGTTTTTTTCCCGAACGCCATTCACTCTGCTAAACAACTAATTCCCTCAACACTGTCGAACTATTTACTAAGTCTGCACTACTATTAATCTTCTCATGGTTCCTATCACCCATCTCTTCCCACTTATGGCTGCATGACTGTAACTTTATTGCTTGTATCCTTACAATTTATATTGATATTGTTTCCTGATTGCTTATTTGTACCCTATGACTATCATTAAGTGTTGTACCTCATGATTCTTGACGAACGTATCTTTTCTTTTATGTATACCAAGAGCGTATGCACCAAGACAAATTCCTTGTGTGTCCAATCACACTTGGCCAATAAAGAATTCTATTCTATTCTATTCTATTCTATTCTATTCTATTCTATTTCTATTCTATTCTATTCTATTCTATTCTATTCTATTCTATTCTATTCTATTCTATCCTATCCTATCCTATCCTATCCCATCCCATCCCATCCCATCCACATCCCATCCCATCCCATCCCATTCCATTATTCCATTCCATAGCTGAAGTTCATGAGGTCTAGAAGCTGTAAACCCAAATGTTGGATTTAGTCTATCCCCTAGTCCAGGCTGGAGGGTGATGGGAGGGTTCCTTGGAGAAATTGAGATTATTCTACCTTCCTTCTCTCATCTCTCAGAAATCAAAGATGATGTAGAGGCCTAGCTGACCCACATGGAGTCTAATTTAGTCACTGGCATAACTATTTGCTAGCGTGTTTATAGAAACCAATACCCTTCTCTGCCACTCCCCGTCCAAATGCCGACTCGGTTCAAAATATGTCTCCTCCTTGCCGTCTGTCTGAAATGGACTCTCTGCCAACAGATACTCTTCCTTGGCGGTTGCATCCCTGCCCACCACTCGCGTGAGACAGAGACCAGCTGGCAAAGTTTGTAGTCAGTGATTTCCCCCACCACCACCCCCGCGCCCCCCCCCAAACCTCCAAGGAAAGCCGGACTTCATTCAAGGGAAGAGCGTAAGCTTTCTTTACAGCTGAGATGGTGTGTTTGGCTTCTACCTCCTTGAACCCTGCCCTTTCCTGCATTTGGCTGTTTTCAAAAACAGCTTGAGCCCAATTATTCTGTTCACGCCTTAGTTTAAATCTATAGTCCTATAAATAATTTTCTGTGGAGTCAATCCTGTCTATCTTCTCTCTCTCTCTCTCTCTCTCTCTCTCTCTCTGTATCTTTTATCTATCATCTCTCTATGTGTGTCTCTTGTCTCTCGTCTCTCTCTCTCTCTCTCTCTCTCTCTCTCTCTTATCTATCTATCTATCTATCTATCTATCTATCTATCTATCTCTATCTATCTATCTATCTATCTATCTATCTATCTATCTATCTATCTATCTATCTATCTATCTATCTATCATCTATCTATCTATCTCTATTTATTTATCTAGCTATCATCTCTCTCTCTGTCTCCTCTCTGTCTGTCTGTCTCTGTCTCTCTCTCTCTCTCTCTCTGTCACTCTCTCTGTATCTCTCTCTGTCTCTCTCTGTCTGTCTGTCTGTCTCTCTATCATCTCTGTGTCTCTCTCTCTGTCTCTGTCTCTGTCTCTGTCTCTGTCTCTCTGTCTCTCTCTCTATCTATCTATCTATCTATCTATCTATCTATCTATCTATCTATCTATCATCTATCTATCTATCTATCTATCTATCTATCTATCTATCTATCTATCTATCTATCATCTATCTATCTATCTCTATTTATTTATCTAGCTATCATCTCTCTCTCTGTCTCCTCTCTGTCTGTCTGTCTCTGTCTCTCTCTCTCTCTCTCTCTGTCACTCTCTCTGTATCTCTCTCTGTCTCTCTCTGTCTGTCTGTCTGTCTCTCTATCATCTCTGTGTCTCTCTCTCTGTCTCTGTCTCTGTCTCTCTGTCTCTCTGTCTCTCTATCTATCTATCTATCTATCTATCTATCTATCTATCTATCTATCTATCTATCTATCTATCTATCATCTATCTATCTATCTATCTATCTATCTATCTATCTATCTATCTATCTATCTATCTATCTATCTATCTATCTATCATCTATCATCTCTCTCTGTGTCTCTTGTCTCTGTCTGTCTCTGTCTGTCTCTGTCTTCCTCTCTCTCTCTCTCACACACACACACACATCTCTCTCTCTGTCTCTCTGTCTCTCTCTCTCTCACACTTTCTCTCTCATCACCGTCTGCCATCCATTTAATCTGTCCACCCACCCACCCACCCACCCACCTTTCCTTCTCTTTAATCTCTCTTCTGTCTGTCTGTCTGTCTGTCTCTCTATCTTGCTATCTTTGTGCTCTAAAGGGGCTTTTATTCATATATTTATACACGAGGACCCAGATTGTTGGGGGCAATTGGCTGACTCTGTAAACTGCTTAGAGAGGGCTGAGAAGCAGTGTGAAGTGGAATATAAATCTAAGTGCTATTGTTTGTGAAGGGAGGGAGGAGGAGGGGGAGGGAGGGAGGAAGGAAGGAAGGGAGGGGGAGGAAGGAAGGAAGGAAGGAAAGAAAGAGGGAGGGAGGGAGGGAAGGAAGGAAGGAAGGAAGGGAGGGAGGGAGGGAGGGAGGGAGGGAGGGAGGGAGAAAGGAAGGCATAATGGTACAGTTGTTACAATGCAGTGTTGCAGGCTAATTCTGCCCACTGCCAGAGTTCGATCCTGACCGTCTCAAAGTTGACTCAGCCTTCGTTTCTTCCGAGGTGAGTAAAATGAGGACCCAGATTGTTGGGGGCAAAAGGCTGACTCTGTAAACCGCTTAGAGAGGGCTGCAAAGCACCATGAAGCAGTATACAAGTCTCAGTGCTGTTGCTGTTCCCTTGCAGGTTCTTAGTTTGGCTGGCTGCTCATGACACAGCCACTGTCTATCGTTTCTCCTCCTCCCTTTTATGCTGCAAGGAATACAGAAATCCCATATGCTCTATTTTGGGAAGAGTCTGATCTTTTTAACTTCAAAATTCAAAATAGTTGCAGCATGGGTGTGGGGAGAGAGGGGGGCAACTCCCAAGAGGGGAAAAAAAATCTTGGCAACCTTCTGCTGCTTTTTGCTCTTATTCAGGTCCGATGAGCACTGGCTTCTATTTTGAACGGCAATGTTTAAAGATAGACTTGACCTATTAAGACGTTGTGGAATCCCCTGTCAACGATATGCTGTTTCAGCATTCCAAAGACCGTCTCATGAACAGATGGAGGCCTGGTGGAAAAGAAAAGGGGGCAGAGATGGTAAAAAGGAAGGGAAAGAGGTGGAGCCTGCTCCAAGACTCTTGCAAAATCAGTCTCACGAGAAAAATGTCGCCTCTAATCTGCAAGTTCCTTGCAAGACAGCCCCAAGAGGCTAGGCCAGTGTGTTTCTCAACCTTGGCAACCTGAAGATGTATGGACTTCAACCTTGGCATTTGAAGACACGTGGACTTCAACCTTGGTCACCTGAAGACATGTGGACTTCAACCTTGGTCACCTGAAGACATGCGGACTTCAACCTTGGCACTTGAAGATATGTGGATCTGGGCACCTGAAGATGTGTTTAACAACCGGTTCTCTGCCGGCTGGGTAGGCGTGGCTATGGGAATCATGTGACTGGTGGAAGTGAGTGACAGCGAGTTGGCCACACCCACCCAGGTTTTGTGGCTCCCAGTGTTTTCTTTTCTGTGGGAAATGGGTCCAAATGGCTCTTTGAGTGTTTAAGGTTGCAGACCCTGCCCTAAGCTTTTACTAGGTATGGCTTATTTATTTATTTTATTTATTTTAATTTGATTTATATGCCGCCCTTCTCCAGAGACTCAGGGCGACTTACAGTGCGTTAAGCAATAGCCTTCATACTTTTGTATATTTATATTTATACAAAGTCAGCTTATCGCCCCCAACAAACTGGGTCCTCAACTTACCCACCTTATAAAGGATGGAAGGCTGAGTCGACCTTGAGCCTGCCTGGGATTGAACTAGCAAGTAATTGCAGCAGCTGGATCTTAAATGCTGCCTTTGTAGGAGGCATTACTCCCCTACGCTACTCAGGCTCTAGGGCAGTGATGGCTAACCCTTTTGCCGTCGCTTGCCAAAAGCGGGGGGAGCACAGGGGGGGTCATGTGCATGCATGCCCACACCTATAATTCAATGCCCCTCAGACCCTACCCCCCTGTGCATGCGCGCACGACCTCTCTGAGCTCTCCCTGCATGTGATGGCAAAAAGATTACCGGTGGGCCCAGTAGGCCCATTTTTCACCTTCCTCAGGCTCCAGAGGCTTTCTTGGAGCCTGGGGAGGACAAAAATGGCCTTTCCCACCCCCCAGGAGGCCCTCTGGAGGCTGGAAAAGGCCCGTTTCCTAACTTCCGGTGGGCCCAGAAGGCCTGAAAATTAGTTGGCTGGTGTGTGCATGCATGCTGGAGTTGAGCTAGGGCAATGCTTGTGCGCCCACAGATATGGCTCCGCGTGCCACCTGTGACATGCGTGCCATAGGTTTGCCATAATGGGCTTAGGGCCTTTTCTTCATCTAAGCCTGGATCCTGGCCATGTCTGAGTCACCCTCGGAAGAATTTCCCTGCTCCTCTGATGTTCTGCTCCCTCTGATGTTTACTAAAGACTTTGGGAAACTACTGTCTTGGGAACAGTGTCCTTTAAGTAGCTTTCCCATAAAAGAAATCCCACAGATGTGACTTAGCGTTCCTTCCCGTTTGTTGTCGACGCTACAAACACTGGCGGCTTTGTGCTTTGTGACTTGAAAGCGAGCCGAGCGAGCATTTTTTCCTCATTTCCCAATTAAACCATCGACAGTAGCAGGCGGGCTCGTCGCCCCCTTCCTTTCTGCAGTGCACAAATCCAGCTCGCTTGGAAGACTGCTGCTCTCTGTTGAGAAGTTGTGTAACCAGGGCTTAAAACCTTGAGCATCGACCATTAATTCTAATCTGTCGTACTTTGGCTGCTTAATTTATACGTCTGCTGGATGACTCGGGGGCTCAGGAATGCTTTAGAAGCTCTAGACCCCGCGCAGATGACAGAAATGAAATGTGTATGTATGTGTACGTGTATGTGCGAGCTTGCAAAATACCTGCAATGGCCATGGGTTAGAAGTAAGCTTTGCTCTCGATGAAAAGTCATTGACTGCCCCTAAACCAGCGGCGAAGGCCATTCAATTGACTTTGGGTCAAAGCCAAGGGCATGCAACACAGAGAGATTAACCGAAGAGTCTAGAACAAAACAGTCTTTTACATCTTCTGGACACTTGGACAAAGCTGGACATTTGGACAAGGGTGTCCAACCTTGGCAACTTTCAGATTTGTGGATTTCAACTCCCAAAAATTCCCCTGACACTTCCTTCTATATAAACTATTTATCAACCCGGTTTGCATTCTGGAAATGTAGCTGTGTTTTTTTTGGTAACCATAGTCATTGGAATGCCAAAAAATAAATAAAATAAATACTTATATATTCTTGTTCCGACGCATAATGGAAAGGCAGCGAAATTCACACAGTTCAGCTTTTCATCCTATCCTTAGTTTAGCCCGAAACACAATAGACGATGGAAACAATTCAGCTCTGCTTGGTTCAAACAATAGTTGAAATATTTCCCAAGTTTTAGTCACCTGATGTTTAGAAGGACATCAAGATCTTTGTCTGCATCACAAGGAAATTTTTTAAAAAAAATTATCAAGGAGCTTAGAGAATATTTTTTTTAAGGAGAAGCAAAAGGAATTGGGTCCATTTAGTGGGAGGAAGAAGTTTATGTTGCCCATTGGTGGTCAGATCCAAATATTTGAAGAATCATCAGATGATAGGTGTGGGAGCAAACTTATTTTACATTTGTTGCACGAATATGGAACTTTTCAGCTTTTAGGATTTCAACTCCCAGAATCCTCAAGAATAGCTGGGAGATTCTGGGAGTTGATGTGGTCAGGTCCAAATATTTGAAGGATGATGAGATAGAAGATATGGAAGAAACCAGGGGTGAAATCCAGCAGATTCTGACAGGTTCTGGAGAACCGGTAGCAGAAATTTTGAGTAGTTCTGGAGAACCGGCAAATACCATCTCTGGCTGGCCCCAGAGTGGGGAGGGAATGGAAATTTTGCAGTATCTTTCCCCCAGGAGTGGGGAGGGAATGGAGATTTTGCAATATCCTTCCCCTGCCATGCCCACCAAGCCACGCCCACCAAGCCATGCCCACAGAACTGCTAGTAAAAAAAAAATGAATTTTCACCACTGGAAGAAACATATTTTCCATTCTTACACAAATATGGCCACTTTCCAAATTTAGGGTTTTCAACTCTTTGGATTCTCAGGAATGGCCACATTTAGCTGGGAGATTCTGGGAGTTGGAGTTTGCACACCTTATCCCAGGGAATGTGGGTCCATAGGCAAGGCACAAAGAGTGAGAATTGGAAACCTAGGAAGAATCAGAACAGAAAAAAAAGCTTGTGTCGTGGAACAAATTTCTAAAGAAGATGGCAGATGATTTTTGTCGGTGGTTTTTAAGTAGCATGTGGATGGCTATTGATCTGCTATATGACTCTGTTTGCATTGTACTCTTAACCTGCTCCTTGCAAAGTTAAGTGCTCACTTGGTTAGATTTAACATCGTTTTTTTGTGTATCTCTGCATGTGCCTTCGCATTTTTGGACGTATGCCACCTATTTTCTTTTAAAGTTCAATCCGCTGTGCAAATGTTGATTTGTTAACCTAAGTACGTGAGTTTCATGCTCACACTAGTTTTCTCCCTCCCCTCCCCTCCCCTCCCTCCCTTCCTCTCCCTTTCGCTGTAGTAGAAGAGTATCTCTTGTTACGTCTCACTGCGGCTCACCTTCTGCGTGTTGAGATGGTTTATAAGCTTCTGAACTTCTCATCATCTCTCTCAATGGAACACAGGTTCCACTCTGTATTTTCTGGCCCGGGGGCATCTATTTTGAGAGGTGGACCTATCCTTGGTCTCCTTGTATAAATAGGGATACATTTACTGTTTCATTTCATTGAGGAGAAGCGAAGGACACCTTTGCTGAAAGTGGTCCAAAAAAAAAAAACCTGGCTATGCTAGGTTCTTACTTAACCAGGTGGAGGCATCTGAATGTTCTTCTCTTAGACCACCAGAAATGTTGATATGATGTGGTTCCTTGGGATTTTTCCTTGAGATTATGTTGCTGAAGCTAAACAGAATGCAGACAGATATGGACTTTGTAAAAGGTTGCCCGTTATGGTTGCAAATCAAGTTGAGGTTCCAGTTTGGCTGGGGGAGAACTTCTGTCTTTCTCTCCCTCATTCTCAGACATGTTGCTTGGCTTCAGACAGTGTGCTAAACTCCCAAGGTAGGTGAAGAACTCCTGAGTTCCCAGAACAGATGATGTTCCATGAAATACGGTGGTTGAAACTGATGATCTGGCTTACACTATCCGCTAAGTATTTGGTGGTTTCCAAAATACGTTGAAACATGAAGAACCAATTCCATTTGAACCCAGACTAGCAGATTGTGTGAACATGGGTTAGCATTAGGGTTACCTAATTAGATCAAGTCCACATGTGAAGGTCTAATTAAACTGATTTATTGTTACTTTTGTCTATGCGCAGAAATCTTCTCAACTAACAGTTAACACCTGCTTGGAGTTAGGTATGGATCAACGGAATTCAAGGGAAGTTGGACTTAGTCCACTTTGTGGCTACTTAGGGATTCTAGGATGATCCCCCTTTTAACTCCATCCCCAGGTTCTACCACTCCTTCCCCTACATTGACAACTCATGAGGGCAACTTTGGGAAGGTCTTGTGGGCCTTCATCCATGCTTGAGACCTGTTCTCAAGTTTTTGCATGTGGCCTTCTTCAGATTCACCTCAGAACATTCTCCTTCCCTTTCCTCCAGAAGTTTGCTAGGTTGCATCCAGGGAGAATCGATCTGCCTACCTTCTTTGGAAGAAGATCAGCCAATTTGGAATACATGGATTGCTGTCTTCAGCCTTAGGCACTGGGAGAGGATGTATGAGTCACAGTTTCTGAGGATGGTTGGCAGCTCTGGGGGAATGTTAGATGAGGAAGCTTGAGTCACTTGAACTTCCTCTTCTGCTCCAATTAAGCAATGTTCGAGGTCGCCCTTAAGTCATCTTGGCAATGAGAAGGATTGCCTTCTTCCATGCAGGAAGGGGCAAATCAAGCCTTGACTAGATTCAGTCAACCCCAGGCAGCTCATTAAGCACATCTGAAGCTTGCAATATGCATCCTGTCAACCAGGAATTCCAGCATGGACGATGGAGAGAAAAAGACTTGGGCTTACATTTAAGGTTATGAGGATAGAGGCAGAGAAGAGGTCCACAGGTGTCTGCTGATCTTCTTCTTGTTGTGCCATATCCATCATCGGATGTTGGCAATCATGTTGGCGATCCTATTTTTGATCAACAGCCACACGAAAAAGTGCTGCTGAGTTTTGTCCCAACCGGTCCCTTAGTTTTTGAAGCTATTGAGGTTCTTCTTCTGCCTGGACCTCCTTTGCCTTTCCCTGGAGATCTTTCCCTGGAGGATGAAGTGAAGGATGCCATATTTTCTGGATGTCGCATCACATGTCCGAAATATTCCAACTTTTGCTGTTTTATGGTTTTGATTTCTCTTGGCTTTTCCAGGCGGCTTATCCCCTCCTCCTTTCTGAGGACTTAAGAATTTAAGGATGGTATATTAATATCCTAGGAATCATGTTTATTCTTTCCTGGATTTGTCAACTGGTGAGACCACTGCAGCTGCCAAAAAAATGATCATAGAAATATATAATAAAAATGATATATCTGGAATGATATAGGGTCTCCTGCTTGATCAGGAGGCTGGACTAAAAAACCTCCTCCTCCTCCTCCTCCTCCTCCTCCTCCTCCTCCTCCTCCTCCTCCTCCTCCTCCTCCTCCTCCTCCTCCTCTTCTTCTTCTTCTTCTTCTTCTTCTTCTTCTTCTTCTTCCTCCACCACCTCCTCCTCCTCCTCCTCCTCCTCCCCTCCTCCTCCTCCTCCTCCTCTCCTCTTCCTCTTCCTCTTCTCTCTTCTTCTCTTCTTCTTCTTCTTCTTCTTCTTCTTCTTCTTCTTCTTCTTCTTCCATATCTGTCATCAGATGTTGGCAATCATGTTGGCGATCCTATTTTTTAGCCACACGAAAAAGTGCTGTTGAGTTTTGTCCAAACCAGTCCCTTAGATTTTTGAAGCCATGATGTTCTTCTATCTGGACCTCCTTTGCCTTCAATCTTTCCCTGGAGGATTAAGTGAAGGATGCTGTATTTTTTCTGGGGCTCTGAAATATTTTAACTTTCGCTTTTGATGATTTCCTTGGCTTTCCCAGCTGGCGTATCACCTCCTCATTTCTGATTTTGTCAACCCTACCTATACGTAACAGCTGTCTGTAAATCCACATTTCAAATGCTTCTGGTATCTTCAAGTGGCTTTCTGTCAGAGACCAACTCTCTAGAGCAGGGTAGAAAAGATGTAACATCTGGCAAGGTTGATTTTCAATTTTAGGCTTATGTCGTGACTGCAGAAAACTGCAGATGTCTGCTGTCAGTGGTCTCTTTTGACATATATCAATACAGCTGGAAGGAGCTTTATTGTAGGCATAGTGACTATGGTGCAAGAGCTGAAGAAGCAATGAATTTTTTTCTGATTCCCCCCCCCTCATAAACATATCTTAAATGTACAGTTTCTTATCTAACATACATATTTTCTTTTAACTTTCATACTAATATAAGCTTCATCCTAAACCATTTAAGTATATTCGGGGTTGCATTTCATCTCCCTTGTTTTACAACAGTCCTTCTTCTCCCTCTCCTCTCTTTGCTTTCCCTCCCAGCTGCTCTTCTACTTTCTTCCTTCCTCCTCTCTTTCTCCTTCTCTTCTACCCTTTCCCCACACCTTCCTCCTTTCTAACCTTCTCTCCTACTCTTGTTTCCCCATATCTTTCTTCCCCTCCTTTTCCCTTTCTTCTTTCCCTCTCTCTCTTCCTGTCTTCTCTCCTCTATTCCTCTCCATTCTCTCTCTATTGTTGTATTCATTTTCAATTTAGTATTTTCCAAAGTGGTATTTGAGCAATCCCGATTTTTACTTTCTTTTCAATTACTTTTTCATTTACTAAATGCAGACATATCATCATAAATGTACATTATTTAATAAAAAACAATGAATTCTGTGGACCAGTGTGGCTGCCAAGTGTCCAGTTGACGGGTTGCTAAATGTCCAGTTGATGGGCTGCACAACCACAATCATGACTGAATTGGGAGGGAGGGGCAAAATCCAGTCCTGCGTTCCACCAACTGGAAGAAAGTTCCCTCAAATCCATCACCATCACCTCTATCTTCTTCATCATCTCCATCTCTCTATCTCTGCCTCCATCACCTTTTCTTCTTCATCCTCTCCATCTCCATCACTCTATCTTCTTCATCATCTCCATGTCTCCATCTCCATCACCTCTATCTTCTTCATCATCTCCATCTCCACCGCCTCTATCTTCTCCATCATCTCCATCATCTCCATCTCTCTGTCTCCATCTCCCTCTCCATCACATCTATCTTCTTCATCATCTCCATCTCTCTAACTCCATCTCCATCACCTCTATCTCGATATCCCCAGACTCACAGACACACATATGCACACATGTATATTTGCTCCACAAGAGTAAATATTTAGCTTTGTTTTTAATCACCAGCTTTGGATTTTTGGAATGTTTTTTGAAAATTAAGAACCCGTCTCCCTTCCAAGGCCCCCCCTCCCCCCCACATTGGCTTGATCAGCCTCGATTAGGAAATGCTGTTTGATATGTTGCTGAATCTTTCGCTTTGACAGGGGACCATCCAACTTTCGGCATGTGGCATCCCCCTCGAGCCATTCCCAAATCATCTCATTTTTACAGCTGCATGTAACATCACGTTTTCTTCGCTGTATTGGAAGCTTTGGAAGAGAGCAAAGAACAAGGAGGTGGTTGGGGCAGGGGGGGAAGGAGGTTGAGAGAGAACGAAAGCAAAGGCCTATCCCTTAATTAAGAAAACCAACACATCAGACTGTTGGGTAATTATGGCTTTAACTACAGCTCTCACACAAGGGACTTAAACCAGGCAGCGTTTTATAAGGATAAGTTAATTAATATTTATATATTACCTGGAATGTGCAACATGACCAAGAACACACTGAAAACAGGATTATGAAAGAGCGACGTTCTGAAGAGGTTTTTCACACCTTCCCAGCAAGTTCTTATTCTTCTACTCGGGCCGTTTGATGCAACAAATTTTGTTTTGGGTGGTTGGTTGGGTGCCCCCTTTTTTTGTGGTGTCAACTGACTGCTTTGACAATGAGTTTCTCTGCCTTGCAACTTCTCGGAAACTCGGAGTTTCCAGGTGCTTGAAGGTTTCTTTTGAATGTCTCTTGTGTGTGTGTTGGAGATGGATTTATTGCTGGAAGTAGGGAAGCATGTGGCCTATGTGGCTGCTTGCTGTTCCACATCTTTCCATCATCCCAGAGCCTCCCTAGCATAATCTGTCATAACTGCCTGGGAGGAATAGCCTGTGTTTCTTTGAGATGCCCTGAAGGAAGCAAGGAAGTTGCAAACTAATGGGGAATGGATACTACATGGAGCAGGGGTCCCCAACCTTTCAGACCTCAGGGACCACTAAATTCATAATTTTAAATCCCGTGGACCACTAATATGATCTGCCTAATGACCGGCTGGGTGAGCATGGCTAGGTGGTCATGTGACTCGGTGGGCGTGGCCAACTCCTCGCCTCCTTGCCCAGGCTCCTTAGGGCCCCAACGGGAAGCAGTTCCTGGAGCTAAGCAGTCCCCATGAGAAAGAGTTAGCAAAGCAACTCAGTTCAAATTGGATCTGACTGAAGAAGAGACCGGACTGCCATCTGTCCGAAATGGTGTAGGGTCTCCAACTTGGGGTGAAGGAGATTGGACCAGGTGACCTACAAGGTCCGTTCCAACTCTGTTAATCTGTATTTGTATCTTGAGCTTGGATACCTTGATAAATAGATTCTTTGGAGAACTCTGGCCCAAGACAATTCACTGATGGCCTAGTTTTGGACTCTCCTCAGTTCGTCTGCTGATTCAGTTCCTTCACTCTCAAGATCAAAGTTATTCTGGTTCACTTCTTCTTCTTCTTCTTTTTTTTTTCAAGGGAGGTAGCCTTTTCCTTATATCAGATTTCTCCACATCTTTCTGGAAGCGTCACAAAAGAAGAAGAAAAGATCTGAGAACATCTTTGACCGTTTGACAGCTGACATTTTGGTGGTTCCAACTCTTTTCCCATCCTCCGTGGCCTCCTTCGGGTGCCCTTAAACACAGTGTCTTTCTTGTGCTTAGGCGCAACCATTGAGTAAATTTCTCAAACCACTAATTATAGGGAATGGAATCCCATCTCTTTCATCCTGGGAGCTACACGGCTGCTGGAAGGAATCAAAAGGGAAAACATGAGGCATTGAAATGCTCCAACAGCTTGCTGATGTGTGTTGGCATCGGGAGCGATCGCTTTTTTCCCCCCCTCCCTTTTTTCTTTTCTTCTTTGTGCAAAGTTCCAGAGGAGCTAAGTGCAACAGAAACAAAAAAACAAAACCGACTTTTTTCACTTCTGGCAACAATTAGAGAAAGAGTTATCGACTCGTTTTTTATTTTTCTGGTATGACGATCCACAATCTCTGGAAAAGCATCCAAGTCTTTGATTTTAAGAGACACCTGATTTGTGCGGCGGTCTCTAGTTACCTAGTAGGTAATTGTGGCAGATAATTATGGCCAAAATTGCCTAGATGTTGGGCCAGTCTTTCAACTTGAACTATTATGTGGCAACTTATCCCAGTTTTCATCTTAGCTTCTTCTCTTTTTTTTGTCTTTGCCCAGGAAATATCTTCTAGTCCAGGTGTCAGCAACCTGCGGCTCTGGAGCGATATGCAGCTCTTTGGGCCCTCTGCCGTGGCTTCTTGTCTAGCCTCATCCCTCACCCTCCCCTCCCAGCCACTCCTCGCCTGGCCTGAGAAGGTAAGAGTGACGGCAGGAGATGGAGAAGCGGCCAGGGCAGAGACAGAGAGATACAGAGAGGGTGGGGGGGGGGGGGAGAGAGAGACATAGAGAGATACAGAGAGAGCAGGGGAGAGAGAGACAGAGAAAGATACAGAGAGAGAGGTAGAGAGAGAGACATAGAGAGATACAGAGAGAGAGGGAGAGAGACAGAGACAGAGAGAGATACAGAGAGAGAGGGAGAGAGACAGAGACAGAGAGAGATACAGAGAGAGAGGGAGAGAGAGACATAGAGAGATACAGAGAGAGCGAGAGAGAGAGAGAAACATAGAGAGATACAGAGAGAGCGAGAGAGCAAGAGAGAGACATAGAGAGATACAGAGAGAGAGGGAGAGAGAGAGACAAAGAGAGACAAAGAGAGAGAGGGAGAGGGGGAGAGAGGGAGGGAAGGGAGAGAGAGATATATCAAAAGGATTTTGTGGTTCCCAATGTTTTTTAACAACTGGTTCTCTGCCCTAATGACCAGCTGGGTAGGTGTGGCTGGGGAGGTGTCATGTGACTGGTGGAAGTGAGTGACATTGAATTCGCCATGCCCACCTAGGTTTTGTGTCTCCCGGTGTTTTCTTTTCTGCGGGAAACGGGTCCAAATGGCTCTTTGAGTGTTTAAGGTTGCAGACCCCTGTTCTAGTCAATCTACGCTCATCATTACAGGACCAGTAGCAAAACGTCGATAGAGATTGTTAAGGAAAGATTTTTCTATTTCCCTAGTGTTGCAATTTAGTTGTGCGTTTGATTTCTGGATGGACCGAAAATCAAATATGAGAAAAAAAACAACCATAGATTTGAAAACAACTTTGCCCTGAAGGCAGATTAGATTAGCAGACAGAGTCAAAGAGTAAGCAGTAAGTTAAATACGTGATGGACAAAGCTCTCGGCAAGAAAACTCCATGGGGTCTCAAAATGGAAGACAAAATTCTGTGCAAACTCCAAGCTAAAACTAGTGGATAATTTAAAACTTTCAAAATGATTGCTGTTATTTTTTTTTAAAGCTGTGTTGTAATTATGAATGGTAACTGGATCATTTTAAGAAATGGCATTGCTCGTTTTTGACTTTTGCAATGTGTGTTGAAGGCCTTGTTAAGAAAGCAAGGGAGCCAAGGTGAACATTGATTTAAAGCTCAATGGACCATCAAATATGTTGAAGCTTGGTAGATCCTTGGTTGGCCAGTCGCTTTGTACCTTCTGTATCTTCTAAGGTTGTCCTAAAGGTAAAACATAGAGAAGACATGACATTTCACTGTCTTCAACTCTAGAAGTGCAATGAGTCACATTATTTAAAAGCAAGCCAAGATATTTCAAAGTATGTACAGCTGGAAAATGGAGAAGCTAAAGATTAGGTCCCACTGAAGTCAACAAATGTAGTTAAGCATCCATTGCAATGAAATTTTTCAAACATTGATAGTCTTGGATAGATTTTATGGAGCTCAACATTCAGAAGAGCATCATTCATGCACATATCTCCTTGTTCCTTGGTCCACTGATATTGGTGGCCATCAACCAAGTTCACTTAGACTTGTGAAGCAGAGATGAGTGGTTAAGGCGATCCCAAAAGCAATTTTTAGTGTGATGAGTTACCACAGATCTCTTAACATATATTCATGTCCCTTGATGGCCCTCTAAAGAACCAAGCCATGATAAATGTTGGTGAATAACTCTGGTGAATGAACCATCAAACAATGGCCAACAGCAAGCCCAAGGTCCACCTCAAACTAATTCCTTGGTGTTGCTTCAACTTATCTTAACGAAACAACGAGGAGCAAAATAACCAGGACAGAAAACATGGCCTTCAAACCATCCCTGAGCAAGCTTGGTAAGACCTCACAGCCTCTTTCCTTTAAGTTCAAACCAGGATGGTTCCACCCACTTGGTTAATTGCTGTTAGCAAGCCTGG
Source organism: Coluber constrictor foxii (assembly GCA_038048745.1). Taxonomy (NCBI): domain Eukaryota; kingdom Metazoa; phylum Chordata; class Lepidosauria; order Squamata; family Colubridae; genus Coluber; species Coluber constrictor. The sequence continues at coordinate 4,393,970 of CM075973.1, forward strand.
CCTTGTGGTGGTGGGGGTTAATGATTCACTTATCGAGCCCGATTGGCCTTTTTTCATATCAGTTCGCCCGACCAATCGGGTGCTGAAACGAGACGGTTTATTTGTTCAGCCATTGACTTTGGGAGGTGGTAACCAAGAAGCTTAAGAGCTCGGGCGATCCGAAAAATTCCAGAGATGCTTTCCTTGGCTCGTTAAAGGAGAACTGTTTGGGAGTTGATAAATGAGAAGATGATGGAGGGCAATTAGCAACGCAGAATGTTGGTGTGGAGGTGGGGAGCTGCCTTATCTGTAAGCGATACAGGGGAAAAGGCAACGAGGCAGGAATTTGGCGGGCAGCTTAAAGCCATGGACTTCTGACAATGAGTAACTTCTGTCTCTGGAAAATGATTAGCACTCTGTGCTTCCTGCCCACCCGGTTATAAACACACCTATTTAGCTGGAATTCCATCACCATGGCTGAAAGGAAGCTGAAGGGAAGCCCATTCTTCTCCTCCTCATTCAGAAGCCGCAATGCGTGTCCAGGAGTGCAACTCTCATTCCAACCACACAATTAGAATAGAATAGAGTAGAATTCTTGATTGGCCAAGTGTGATTGGACACACAAGGAAGTTGCCTTTGGTGCATACATTAAAAAAAAAAAAGATACATTCCTGAAGAATCATAAGGCACAATACTTAATGATAGTCATAGGGAACAAATAAGCAATCAAATCATATTAGGAAACAGTCAATATAAATTGTAAGGATACCAGCAACAAGGTTACAGTCATATAGGTACCGTATTTTCTGGCGTATAAGACGACTGGGCGTATAAGACGACCCTCCTCAGAGCCATTTAAGGCTCGTCAGAGCCTTATGGGCTGGTCTGCCTGGTTACAGGAGAATGAGACCCGGCGTATAAGATGACCCCCAACTTTTGAGAAGATTTTTGTGTTAGAAAGTAGTCTTATACGCAGGAAAATACAGAAGGTTGCCCCCGATTCAGACCGGTTCTATAGAGGTGGGGTGGGAATGGAGATTTTACAGTATCCTTCCCCTGGAGTGGGGTGGGAATGGAGATTTTATAGTATCTTTCCCCTGCCATGCCCAAGCCACACCCACCAAGCCACGCCCACAGAACCAGTGGTAAAAATTTTTTGAAACCCACCACTGCACTGGACCTGATGTCTCACTCAGCCACGGAAATTTTGGTTGCAGTTGTGGTTGTAAGTCGAGGACTAACTGTCTCCATGGAGATCATTCTATCGATTCGCAATTAAACATAGTTTTTGATTCGGCACGACTGGCTTTTGAGGGTGTGTTACGTCACACGTATCACACAAAGAATGTGTGGGGCTAAGGGAAGACATAGCATCAAAATGAAATGAACGGAGAGCTGCAGAAATTCAAGATGACACAAAACCCCTCCCAGATTTCCCCTTAAAAAACTGGGAGAGATGGCGGAGAAATTCTTCCAGCTTATAATTTAATGCAAATTTATCTAAACCGTGCTTCCCTTTACTTTTATTTTCGGGGAGAGTAAGTGTGACCCGTTGATATGTATACACTTTTCCAGATGTTATTTTCCAAAATAACAAAAACACAACGATCCAGTAGTTAGGGAAAAGTTGTGGCCCTCATGCTGAAACTATGTACATTATTTTGGTGGAAACTTGTTGGCAAAAAGTTACGATACAAAGGGAGGAAGAATGGCTATGTTAGAGGAGGGGGAATCCTAAAGAAAATCGACGTGACTTTGAAATGCAGAATTGCCGGTCAAGAAATTCATGCAGAAACGAGATGGGACGAACGTTAGCTTCTCTCCTTGATTAATTTCCACCCGTTGCTTCTTGTCCTGACCTCAGGTGCTTTGGAGAATAGCTTGATTCCCTCTTTTTTGTAGCAGCCCCTGAGATATTGGAAGACTGCTATCATGTCTCCCCTAGTCCTCCTTTTCATTAAACTATGCATGCCCATTTCCTGCAATTGTTCTTCATATATTTTTCCCTTCAGTCTCCTAATTATTTTTGGGACATCCAGGGACACACATTATAATCTTGAAAAATAGGTGTGTGCAACCTTGGCTAACTTAGAAAGCTAAACAGGGTAAAGGTAAAGATTCCTCTCACACATTTGTTCTTTGCCAGATTTATTGTTGTTGTTATTAATATTTCAGCTCCTGAGATTTTTCAACTGCTGTGAATAAGGAAAAAGTTCCCCTCGCACATACGTGCTAGTCGTTCCCGACTCTAGGAGGCGGCGCTCATCTCCGTTTCAAAGCCGAAGAGCCAGCGCTGTCCAAAGACGTCTCCGTGGTCATGTGGCCGGCATGACTCAACGCCAAAGGCGCACGGAACGCTGTTCCCTTCCCACCAAAGGTGGTCCCTATTTTTCTACTTGCATTGTTTTTTACATGCTTTCGAACTGCTAGGTTGGCAGAAGCTGGGACAAGTCACGGGAGCTCACCCCATTACATGGCGCTAGGGATTCGAACCGCTGAACTGCCAACCTTTCGATCGACAAGCTCAGTGTCTTAGCCAGTGAACGTCAGGTTAGACATTGGTTTTTATTTGGAAGAGAAAGTCCAGAGCTGTAGGCTAAACTAGAAGCAAGCAAGCAAGCAAGCAAGCAAGCAAGCAAGCAAGCAAGCAAGCAAGCAAGCAAGCAAACAAACAAACAAATAAATAAATAAATAGTCTGAAAGAACCTGACTTTTGCATGGGTGGCTCTGTGTAAGTCACCAGCAGCCGAGCTCGACTTGAAGATGGCGTGACTTTCATGAGGTTAGGGGAGCAGAAATGATTAATTAAGGCAGGCTGAAATCAAGCACTGCTCGTAAATGTGATGGAATGGTTGTCAACAAAGGTCTACTAAGGTGATGCAATTCAACTCGAGGAGTTGCTTTGGAATGGGCAGGAGGCAGAAGGTAACTCCTGTTTTTGACTTTGGAAAGAAGCGGTTTTGTTCTCTGGGATTGCTGGGCTGTTCGGAGGGAGCTTCAGCTGAGAGAGTGAAGAGACAGAGACGGAAGTGCCTAGAGCGGCTCCATGTTCAGTAGACCTCTCTAGGAGATTGGCTCAGCCTCAGGGGTCCTAAGCCAATTTACTCTCCCCCTGCTCTTAAACTGTTCATAGGTTTGCATGATCCACAGTATCAGGAGTGGTATTCACTTACCTTCGCTACCGGTTCGCAAATGCTCCTCTCACACGTGCCACCTCCGTGCATGCCGAGGGCTTTACGCACATGCGCAGAGAGTCAAAAATGGGACATAGTGACATCCGGGAGGGTGGGCAGAGCCTCCTGCAGCCACTGCTACGGGTTTTCCCGAACTGGATACAACCAGTTGAATACCCCCACTGCACAGGACCCAAGAATTTAGGCATTAATCCTGCCTAAATAAGACCAGATCTAAATTGAACTCTCCTGATTTACGGAGTTGTTTCTTCCAGGAATGATTGATAAGAAAATGGAGAAAAGTTTGTACTACATAACATTGCATATATTAATGGTGGCCAGAATTGCTCTGGCGCAAATGTGGAAACAGATCAATACACCACCTGAAGACGTAAGTAACTATATAAATCCTCGAATGTGCTGAAATGGATAAAATGACAATGGAGATTAAAGAAAGAAATGATTCGGACTATTATAAAGTGTGGAATAGATTCTATACATGGCTAGAAAATAGAAATCAAAACAAGAAATAAGGATGTAAATCGAAATCTGACCAATTGGAATCTAAGAGTATTGAACACCGGTAAGGATGAAATATTGACTACGTTAATAAATAGGATGTTAAGTACTGTATATATAGCAAATTAGTTTATAAGAATGTTCAATATGGTTATACCAGGGGTGAAATGCTCCCGGTGGCTTGGTGGGCATGGCAGGGAAAGGATACTACAAAATCTCCATTTCTACCCCACTTCAGGAGAAGGATACTGCAAAATCCCCATTCCCTCCCCACTTCAGAGGAAGGATACTGCAAAATTCCCATTCCCACCCCACTCTGGGGCCAGCCAGAGGTGGTATTTGCTGGTTCTCCAAACTACTCAAAATTTCCGCTACCGGTTCTCCAGAACCTGTCAGAACCTGCTGGATTTCACCCCTGCATGTACCAATCCTAGGTGTTTGTCTGAGGTAAACTTGGTTGAATTTTGAACTGCTGGGGGTGGTGCAACTGAGATGATGCAATGAGAGGGCTTTGGGCAATTCCTATTGTGGCTGAGGGCTAATCCTATTTTGTTGAATCTTGGGTGAGGGTATTTGCTTATGAATAGAGCTAGCTTTCTCTTTATCTCTTAAGTGCTGACATCTGCTGAGGGCTACTAAGGAAGTTGGGGCTGCTTTCTCCCTCCTGGGAAATATAATATTCTGCCTTTTTAATATTTCCTAAAGTATTTCATTCTTCTAGGAGATGGGATGGGTGCTAACTTTCTGCAGTTCCTCTCCTCTGTATGTTCCCCAATGTGTCCTCTTTTCCTCCTGCTTTTCATCTTCAGTTCGTGGTTGGCTCCCCTTTTTGGTTCCTTAGCTCTGATTCATGGCTTGATCCTCAGGTATGACTCCTGGGCTCCTCTCATCCTTCCTCCTGTTCAAAGAAGGGCCTCTGGATGAATTCCTGACCTTGACAGACGATACACCGAGTCACAGAGGACTCTTGATTTGCCCACCCAACCAAATGCCCCAGAGAGAAGTGTTCTGCTTGTAACTCTTGTGATTCTTTGCAACCTCAGTGAAGCATATCACATCTGTCTTGGTTCCCCCCCCCTTTTTTCTTTTCTTGCTCCATTTATTTTTGTTCCCCTCGGATTTCTCACAGCCTTTAAACTCAGTGACAGAAATTCTATTCCGGGGTGATGGATCTTCTAAGGTCTAGGAACCTCCCTCCCTCCCTTCCTTCCTCCCTTCCTTCCTGCCATTAAGGCCTATCTGCCACTGCAAATTAAGCTCTTCAGAACTTCATCCGTAGGGCTATATATCACCGTAGAATCTGCAAACCGAGCTGTATTAAAAACAGATATTTTTTCCCCCCTTTCCAAAGGCAAATTGGAAACCCAAATCCTGTAGACACCCAAAGTCATTGTCCCTACAATGCATCCTGGGATTGTCAGACCTTTTATTGCCTGTGGTGAAGGATGAGATGGGGAATACAAACATACACCCACTCATCAGTCCAATTAATCAATACTGCTCGGATAATACTACTCAACTGCAGCTAAAACTGCCTAGGTTGGTTTCGGAGGAATCTGATGACATACCAGTTCTCATCTCTAAGATCTTTCTGTTCCTTCCCAGCTCCGATTCCTTGTAGAATCAAACTAGGATGTCATTGGGATGGATCACCCATTAAGAAGCAATACATCCACCTAGCGATGGGATGCTGGGAGTTCACAGGAGTTCGGGAGAACCTCTAGCTAAGGTTCTGTGCAGTTCGGAGAACCCCAAATCCGATTCCTGGCTGACCCTGCCTCTCCGAAGAGTCCCCACACGGCCCATTTTGGATGCAGGTAAGTGCAAGGCACGCAGAGGTTTGAGGAAGGCGAAAAATGGGCCTACCGAAAGTTGAGGAAGGACGGAAATGGGCCCATTTCCAGCCTCCAGAGGGCCTCCAGAACCTGGGGAGGCCATTTTCTCCCTCCCAGAGGCTCAAGGAAAGCCTCCGGAGCCCGGGGAGGTCAAAACACTTCCCCCAACATTGTGCAGGAGGATGACTAGGCCATGCCCACCATGGCCACGCCCATCCAGCAACTGGGGAGAGAACCCCTTGCTAAAATGTTTGAAGCCCACCCTTGCATCCTCCCCCATCCTAGGAAAGAATAAAAAATGTGGAAGAATGCAATTGTGCAACATGCCAGTTAGAGATGAAGGAACTGTAACAACAGATACTTAGAAATAGACAGGAGGCGACAAGATTTGGCAACAACAGGACGAGCAGTAAATAGGGACGAAGGATACGTAAAGTTTAAGCAAGATATAACTCTGTAGGGGCAAAATGACACGTAAGCTTAAGGTGAGGGGCAACTCCATAGACAGACGGACACGTACCTTGCTTTTAAAGGTAGGACATCAAAAACAGTAATAGCTTTGTGAAATGTTACTTCCCTATTTCTGGAAATCAGCTGTATAAAAAGACGGTGCTATGGTATTATTCAGCTCCCAGGTGGGACTGGGAAGCGCTTCAATAAAAGTTGTGCAAAAGTCTCTCGTGTCTGGCTCCGATTGGATTCTGTACCAGGCTGAACCAATTTTTGGACAACAGTTGGTGAGCCGGAATTCAAATCTGGTCAACAGAAAATTGGAAAACAAAACCCGTAATCCAATAACCTTTTTGCCATTGGCCTAGGACAGGGGTCTGCAACCTTAAACACTCAAAAGAGGCATATGGACCCATTCCCCACAGAAAAGAAAACACCGGGAGCCACAAAGCCCTTCCCGTGCCTAACTATTTCTTGAGCGGCCACAAAACTAGCATATGTAGTTGAATTAAATGTTCTGAAACCTTTCTTATCTTGGATGTATCTATGTTTGTCCTACCGGGGATTGAAAAACTCAATAAATTGCATGCCAGCGGGTGTCGCACATTGGTGGTTGTGATGCATATTTTGAGTGACAGGGAGCCCCAACAAAGGGGTGAAAGAGCCACATGAGACTCCAGAGCTGTAGGTTGCTGACCCCTGATCTAGGAAATTCTCTTTTTTTATTCCTTGGCTTTTTTGAATGATACATTTCAATAATGCTGTCACAGATCATTGAAGGCCATAGATACGATTCACAGTCAAAGTTTCCTTTCGCTTGTTTATATGGGCCACAAACTTTACCATTAATTAATAATATTTATACTATTAGGGGGAAATGGGGGAAAAAGATCATTTCAAGAGAAATCTACAGGAGTCTTATTTCAGAGTCAGTGAATGATATTTTTAATTTTTTTCAGACATTAAAGGTTGAGAGAAATGCCTTAAGTCAGGATGACCCAACATATGTATATTTGTTTTTAAATTTTGTATTTCATGTTGTTTTATTTTGACTGTACACCGCCCTGAGTCCTTTGGGAGAAGGGTGGCATAAAAATTTAATAAATAAAATAAATAAATGAATAAATAAATATTTAGATATTCAACGGTATGGAGAAAGGGATAGAGACCTTTAAAAACTCCAAAGGTCTGTTGAGATTTCTTCAATTTTGGCAAGGTTTCAGTTTTCGAAAAACCGTAGGCGAAGAAGCTGTTGGAAATCAGGACGTTGCTATATAAACATTTGGATTTTCTAAGGTGCGAGACAGAAATGATCTCACCAATTTTATCATCATAATTTGTAAGATACCACCACAATGACTATCCCTGTGTTACCCACGCAGAGGAGGAAGCCTTGAGGTCGCATCACGAAACTTAGGTTATCACCATAGGCTTAGTCAGTGGTCAGCTTCTTCTAGATCTTCACTCAGTGGAGGTTGACTTCTTTTGTAGGTGGGAAGTCCAAACTTGGCATCTCTAGACAGGGCTGGAAAAACATCTTTCCTGAAACTCTGAGCAAAACTTCCCACCAGTCTTGTCTGAAATGAGCTGGTATCTCTGTGCCTGGGGAATTCTGGGAGTTGAAGTCCTACGCATCTTAAAGTTGTTGAGGTCGAAGGTTGAGGATGTCTCTAGAGATAGTGGTGATAGTCTTGGCCCCTAGTTTCGTAAGAAAAGAAAACCAAGAAGAACCAAGGTTATGTAGACTTCTTTTAAGCTTGGAAATGAAAGACAGCACACGCCTGTGTTTGTAAGGAGATACAGAACCGGGCAGCAATTCAACAGATGTTGTAGGAAGAGACGTGTTGCTGTTATGCTCGTCATGTGTTGCTGTTATTAAAGCACAGATAAAGATGTGAAAGGACACCTTTATTTCATTGCCACCACAACGAAGAAGCAGAACGTGGGCAGCTTCGTTGCAAGAAAGGAAATATTGACCTCGTGCAAATCAGCAGCAGGAAGTTTGGGAGGCGAGTGGGTGGGATGATAGCCTGTGAAAATGTCAACACGATGATTGGAAAGATCATCTCTACTTCTCTACTGGTCGAGATGAACCAAACTCACAGACCTTCCAAATTGGAAAATCACAGAATAACAGAGTTGGAGGGTATCATGGGGGCAGGGGTGGGCTTTCAAAAATTTTAGAAAGGGGTTCTCTGATCCGGCTGTTGGGTGGGCATGACCATTGTGGGCGTGGCCTAGTTGACCACTTGCACCATGGCAGGGAGGGGGCGTTTTTGCCCTCCCCGAGCTCTGGAGGCTTTCTTTGAGCCTCCGGGAGGGTGAAAATGGCCTCCCCAGACTCTGGAGGCCATCTGGAGGCTGGAAACATTTCTGGCCTTCCCGAACTTCCGGTAGGGAAGTTTTTCACCATCCCTGAGCCTCTGTGTGTGCCTGGCACTTACCTGCATCCAAAATGGGCCGCATGGGGACTCCTGGGATGGGAGAGGCAGGGTTGGTGGGGTCAGCCAGGAATGGAATTTGGGGGGGGGGGTTCTCCGAACTGCACAGAATCTTAGCTAGAGGTTCTCCTGAACCCCTGCGAACCCCCACCAGGCCACCCTTGCTTGGAGATCTTCTAGTCCAACTCCCTGCTCAAACAGGAGACCTTATATCATTTTGGGCAACTGGCTGTCCAGTCTTTTCTTTAAAACCTCCAGTGATGGAGCACCCATCCCTTCTGAAGATAAGCCATTCCACTGATTCATTGTTCTCACCGTCAGGAAATTTCTCCTTATTTCCAGGTTGTTTCTCTCCTTGATGAGTTTCCATTGATTTCTACTTGTTCTGCCCTCAGGTCCTTTGGAGAATTTAGAGAATTTGGAGAACGATTTATAAGAGGAGAGAAGAAGTGGGGGGGGGGGGAAATATCACACATTATTTTAAAAATGATCGATTGGATAAAAACCATTCGTCCCAAGAAACAACTCGTTTTTTCCCCCCCAATAAGGCATTAGACATGTCAAGCAAGGCAGCTCACATTGTTCAAAATTAAGCATCTATATTGACCTCCTCAATTGGAAAATAAATGATTGGAGTTTCCCTGGTGTTAAGGTATTTTTTTTAAAAAAATTCTTTTCCTCCTGCTGAAGGATCAGATTTATTTGAAAACATGCCTCTTCTCGTCTCCCCACCTGTTTCTTTCCACATACCTCTCGGGGAGCCCGGAGATTATCAAAACTTTTGTTGTCTTTTCCTGCCAGTCAATTTTTTTGCTCCTAAAATAGCTCTCATTTATATGTTCTCACTCCTGCTGTTTGACTCCATCCTTCCCCCTAGACCTCGGGAGAAAACATTTTTCTGGGTTGATGGAGTGGGAGGTGGAAATTGCTATGTGAGGAGAAAACTGCAGGTTATCAAAATAATATGCCAGCGTAAAAGCTGGGGGAAGCGGCCTGTGGATCAAGGAACTGGTGTCAAGCTTTAGAGAAGCTTCTCAGGTTTGATCCTTGCAAAGGAGGTGACCTCTGCAAGATGGGATAGGGGTGACCTAAATCCCTTGCTCCTCTTTTCACACCCCTCCCAACCCCTTTTCTAACAGTTGCATTGACCTCTGTCACTCTTTATGGACAGTCTCAGTCATCCAGGTCATAGTTGTCCTGAAGATGGAGTTTTTCCCAAAAGGCAATTGGACTCTCCTTGTTTTTCCTTGAAGATGTTTAGCTTCTCATGGCAGTGATAGTCCACCCCTCCATGTGGTGCCGCTGGATTCAACCCACCCATTTGGGGAGGAGCTAAACCAATCATTAGGGAGTAGGGATGCGGTGGCTCAGTGGCTAAGATGCTGAGCTTGTCGATCGAAAGGTCGGCAGTTCAGCGGTTCGAATCCCTAGCGCCGTGTAATGGGGTGAGCTCCCGTGACTTGTCCCAGCTTCTGCCAACCTAGCAGTTTGAGAGCAGGTAAAAAATGCAAGTAGAAAAATAGGGACCCCCTTTGGTGGGAAGGTAACAGCGTTCCGTGCGCCTTTGACGTTGAGTCACGCTAAACGGCAAAGCCATGGAGACGTCTTCGGACAGCGCTGGCTCTTCGGCTTTGAAATGGAGATGAACGCCATCCCCTAGAGTTGGGAACGACTAGCACATATGTGTGAGGGGAACCTTTACCTTTACCTTTAAACCGATCATGGATCCCGACAGCAACAACAGGGACCGAAAGCTATCTCCCTGCCATGGAAATGCGAATGTTCCATTAGATATGGGGCATCTCCCTTCTTGACTTCATCACAAAGGACACCATTTGACCACATTTTGGTGTGGCACCAATTATAGAGAAGATGAGAGAAGGCCAGCTCTACTGGTATGGACATGTCCAGTGAGCAACAGCTTCCACTGTGGCCAAGACGGCCTACCAACCTAAAGTTAATGGCCGGCGACCTCATGGGTGTCCAAAAGAGAAATGGCAAGACACCATCAACAAAGATATGGAAGTTGTGGGCCTATGCCCTGGAGACACAGCTGACCATGAAAAATGGCATTCAACGTAATTCACAGCTGTTGCAATAAAAGAGGTTTTTGGGACTACTCATGTGTTTTAATGACTCAGGAAGCCTAGGTCACAACGCCCCCAGCCCTCTGAGGTCAAACACAACCCTCAATGAAATTGACTTCAACACCCCTGGTCTATACCCTCAGGCTGCTGGACCTGACCAGGATCTTCTGACAAGAAACAACAATGTGAATACAGAAAATAAAAACAACAGTTCACACCGTATTTTGTTACGTCATGTAAAATAAATAACTTCTCAAATATCTCCTCAACGTTCAAGTTAGATCTTGGCCAATGAGAAGGGCCAAGGTCTTCTTCTGTAACCCTTCAGATGTGATCTCTAGAGGAGCCTTCAAAGTCTGGAGCAAGAAAGATGACTTTCCTCGGTGCCTTTTCTTTCCTGGATCAACGGAGCTGCCATAGTTTGATCTCCAAGCTGAAAATGATGGCGAGTCAATTTCCACGCTCCCATTCAGTTTTCAGTTACAATTTCTTTTCTTTTCTTCTTTTCTTTTCTTTGAGGGGCAGCAATTTAAAAAAGGTGATTAAAACCCATATATTCTGAAAGATTAATTCCTGTGTTCATTGAATCCGGATGTTGAATAGCTCCATTGCCAATTCTCAACAGAGGAGAAAGTGAATTGGAGAACAATAGCTTTTGTATAAGCTTGGCCAATGTTCGGCTTATGACATCTTTTTAGAAAGCTTTTGCAAGGAGCTATAATTTTGAAGACATTTTTCAGGCACCTATCCAGCTCAAATAGATGGTTTATCTGGTAATATTAAGAACTGGTATAAACTTCTGCCTTTGCACTGTGACTAGGAGTAGCAGGAGAAGGAGGAGACGGAGACGGAGACGGAGATGGAGAAGGAGAAGGAGACGGAGAAGGAGAAGAAGGAGAAGGAGACGGAGACGGAGACGGAGACGGAGACGGAGAAGGAGAAGGAGACGGAGACGGAGACGGAGACGGAGACGGAGACGGAGACGGAGAAGGAGAAGGAGAAGGAGACGGAGACGGAGACGGAGATGGAGAAGGAGAAGGAGAAGGAGAAGGAGAAGGAGAAGGAGAAGGAGAAGGAGAAGGAGAAGATCAATTGTCCTATAGCCTGACTAGGTGGCTCAGTGGCTAAGACACTAAGCTTGTCAATCAGAAAGGTCAAATCCCTAGTACTCCATGCCATTTCAAGACAAAATGGTCATCCAATCTCTTTTGCTTCCCATGTTGGAGCACCGCCAACGTCTGGAGACAAGTCGTTCCACTAATGAATGAATATGGTGAAGTTAAGTCAAAAAGAGAAAGGTGGAGAACTTGAAGAAGGTGTGAACCTTTGGATCCTACAGCGCAGAGAGACTTTTGATTGTTACTTCCCCTCTCTCCCTCCTTCACTCCTTTTCATTTTGCATCTTGCTCACCCAAGCAAATCACGTAAATATAACCCATCCTTGATTATACCGTTTTTTCAGGAAAGGTGCCAAAACCTGGATCCGCTTGGAGCAGGGTTGACTTGCTTGTAGGGACCTGTAACCTGGAAAATGTCTAATTGAAACTGCATGTGCTTAGATATATACTCAGCTGTTAAGAACCCCTGGCTTGCCAGCGTCTTCTTGGGGTTGGTGGGGGGGGGGGGAATAAATAGGAATTAAGTGCCGTTCCTTGTATTCTATTTGCTCACAGACAGGAGAAAAAAAATCCCTCTTTGACAGACAATTAAATCTAGGTCTCTCTTTTTTGCTGTTGCTCTCTGGTTAGTTGAGATCATTCCAGTTTGGCATCCTTGGTATGGGGGGAGATGACATCTAAGAGAAAGAGGGCCTCGGAGCTACGCTGAAATTGGCACCCTATCCCACTGCAGACTTTCATTATCCTAGGGTTGAGTTGGGTCTTGTCCTGCAAGGCAAGGAAGAGTGGTGAGATCCAAGGATGCTGAAAGGTAGAAGTTCAGTCACCATGGCAACGCACAGATGATGTATGGTGCAGTGAGGTGGGGCCAATGACTATTAGCGTTGAATGAGGATGATCTCACTGCTATCATTGGGGAGTGGACTTCTTATCTTGCCAGCCTCAGAAGTCTACTGCCCTGTTGGGTAACACCAGTAGATGTGGCCATCTGAACCTTGGTTAGATGAGATGAGAAGAGTCTGGTTAAATAGGAATTTGGGGGTATACAGACTATTTGCTATGTCCAGATTGAAAAGGTAGATAATGAGCTGTGGTGGTGCAGTGGTTAGAGTGCAGTACTGCAGGCTACTTCTGCTGACTGATGGCTGACTGCAATTTGGCAGTTCAAATCTCGCCAGGCTCAAGGTTGGACTCAGCCTTCCATCCTTCCGAAGTGGGTAAAATGAGGACCCAAAATTGTTGGGGGCCATAGGCTACTCTGTAAACCACTTAGAGTGGGCTGTAAAAGCACTGTGAAACAGTATATAAGTCTAAGTGTTTATTGTTCATCCTTTTTTTAAAAAAAAAATTGATTTATATGCCGCCCTTCTCCGGAGACTCAGGGCGGCTTACAATGCATTAAGCAATAGCCTTCATACTTTTGTATATTTATATTTATATTTATACAAAGTCAGCTTATTGCCCCCAACAAACTGGGCCCTCAATTTACCCACCTTATAAAGGATGGAAGGCTGAGTCGACCTTGAGCCTGCCTGGGATTGAACTCGCAAGTAATTGCAGCAGCTGGATCTTAAATGCTGCCTTTGTAGGAGGCATTACCCCCCCTACGCTACACAGGCTCCTTAAGTTACAAATAGTCTATCAGCAATAGCATATCGGCTTTCGATATGCCATGCTCTCCTCTTGCTTAACTCCTACATCTAGAAGTTGTAAGGTTAGCGTAATTTCCTACAGGTCTACTTTTAAGATGATCCTTGCTATCCTGTAACTTCTTAAGCATTCTGCCTGGAAAAATCAGCTGCTCACAGTTTCCCAGGGATGGTATTTCTAACCGCTCTGGATATATTTAGAGGGGAAACTACCTGCAGATGGCTGAAAGCAATTTAGAAGCCACTGTCTTTGAAAAAAAACAATGAGATCGTTAAAACTGGTATGATCTCAGCTTTTTCGTTCTGGAAGGCCTGGAATTCTAACGGAAGACGAGGATGTTGTTTTTTTTCTGAAACGGGATGCGTAGGAAACCACAAATAATTTCAGGCACTAATAAAACCTGCAGTGTCATGCTAATGCCTTTGTCCTTCTCCCTTTTAACTTCCTTGCACTGGGAGGTGATGTAGCCCCACTGCCAAGTTTGCAATTAGCAAAAAGGATTCTAGAAACTGGGCGGAGGGACGTGAAAACATTTAAAATGCCAGTCAAGAACAACATCTGTTCATGTTTCATCCGCTTTAGCTAGGGAAGAAATATCTGCCACCACATGTGCAATCACAGAACATAGAATAATAGAGGTGGAAGGAACCTGGGAGGTCTACTAGTCCAACCCTCTCCACATATACCATTTCAGACAAATGGCCATCCAGTCTCTTCTTCAAAGCCTCCACAACTTCTCTAGGCAAGCTGTTCCATTGGATGATGGCTCTCACCGTTAGGAATTTTTTCCTTAGTTCTAGGTTGCGTCTCTCCTTGGTTAGTCTCCATCCATTGTTTCTCGTCTTGCCTTTTGGTGCTTTGGAAAATAGTTTGCTCCCCTTCATCTTTGTAGGAGTCCTTCAAATCAAAACCTGACTGCATTTGTGTTCCTTCTCAAAAGTACATGTTGAATAATTTACTTATTTATTTGTTCGATTTATATGCCGCCCTTCTCTGGAGACTCAGGACAGCTTACAATGCGTTAAGCAATAGCCTTCATACTTTCGTATATACCTGCTTAGTAGGGCTTTCGCTCCCCCTAAGCGGTGTTCTTTTTTATACAAAATCAGCTTATTGCCCCCAACAATCCGGGTCCTCATTTTACCTACCTCGGAAGGATGGAAGGCTGAGTCAACCTTGAGCCTGGTGAGATTTAAACTTGCAGTAATTGCAGGCAGCTGGTGTTACTTAACAGCACTTTAATCTGCTGCGCCACCAAGGCGTGGTGCCCTCTCAACTCTCTTGTTGACTTGCAGATGTCCAACTTGGAAACATCGTTAAGATGCAAGCACGTTTTGCTCCATAGATCAAATGAATTCACGTGAATTTTTTTCCTCCTTGTTGGTGACACGTCTTACTTATCTAAGGTATCACCAAGTGCAAGTTTTGGTCCCTTTTAATTTCCACCAAGACTGATGAAGCTACCGAGTTGAGATCAAAATCAGGTTATTTTGATATTATTGGGTTATTTTGAGGTGAAGACCCAGACAAGGCAAATGAGAGAAGGAAATAAATGTTTGTACTTACAATGTTGAAAAGCTACATCACTGTTTGTTGACTGGAAGGCAAACCCATGCAAAACTTCACACGAACATGAAGGGTTCGTATGAAGGACTCTTGAAACAACTGTTTTTATTATCGCAGTTACTATGGTTATTTTGCCCATGGCTTGAAACGAAGAAGAAGAAAAATCTGTCTCACGCTGAAGACTCACTTCTGGAGTGCACAATCGTGAACCTGTAGCAGATGTTTGTGCTGCCCACTGTGTCTCAACGTCTGACATCACGACGACAAGTAAATATTGCATCCCGGCAAGATAATATATAACAATGCAATCCTAGAGCAGACGGAATGCTCTGGTTATTTCATTCTGTCATAAGTGATGAAAATGATGACTGTCCTTAGAGAACAGTTTCCAAGACATCTGTGGCACTCAAAGCTGACTTGTTCTCGGAGGAAAAAAAAATGGAGACAATGACTTGAAACTTCTGTGAAGTTGTGAAATTCCATGATGTGTTCCCTTCACAGAGTAAGCCATGAGTGAGAGGGCCTAAAAGCTATACATAATCAGGAGTGGGCTGCTGTGGGTTGGCAGGGGTTTGGGAGAACCTCTAGCTAAGATTCTGTGCAGTCTGGAGAACTCCCACTCCTGGCTGGCCCCGCCCACCCTGCCCTGCCCCTCCCAGGAGTCTCCATGTGACCTGTTTTGGGTGCAGGTAAATGGAGGGTGCACGTGGAGGCTTGGGGAGGGTGAAAAACGGGCCTACCAGAGGTTCAGGCCTGTTTCCGGCCTCCAGAGGGCCTCCGGAGCCTGGGGAGGCCTTTTTCGCCCTCCCAGAGGCTCGAGGAAAGCCACCAGAGCCCGGGGAGGGCAAAAATGCCTCCCCCCCATAGTGCAGGAGGCAAACTAGGCCACGCCCACCTAGCAACTGGGCAGAGAACCTGTTGCTAAAATTTTTGAAGCCCAACTCTGTACATAATGATCATAACCATCATAACCGCAATGATAGTTTGTTCTAGTTTGAATCAGGGGCCTTCTACAAAGTGTACTGCAAGACAGAAAGAGCATATTTTTGGGGCCACAAATGAGAGGCACAAACCAGTGAAAGTCATTAAGGTTGGAAGTCAAAACCGTCCATAGAAGTGTTGAAAGAATAAGGTACAAGGCATAACAATATCTTACTTTTGGTTTATCTCCTTTCCTCTCCTCTCCTCTCCTCTCCTCTCCTCTCCTCTCCTCTCCTCTCCTCTCCTCTCCTCTCCTCTCCTCTCCTTCTTTTTCCCCTACCCTTCCCTTCCCTTCCCTTCCCTTCCCTTCCCTTCCCTTCCCTTCCCTTCCCTTCCTTTCCTTTCCTTTCCTTTCCTTTCCTTTCCTTTCCTTTCCTTTCCTTTCCTTTCCTTTTTCCTTTCCTTTCCTTTCCTTTCCTTTCCTTTCCTTTCCTTTCCTTTCCTTTCTCCTCAACTCTCCCACTCTCAGAGCCTTCTACAGAGAGCTGGGTCTTCATATAATATGTCCAAGTAAGATCCTTTGAGCCTGGTGATTTGAACCTTGAGTAAAAAATATGGGTTGGTTTTTTTTTGATAAACCATGAGTTGGTTTTCTTGGTTGTCCATCATCTTCTCAGGAGTCTTCTCCTGAGACCAAAGTCCCAAAAAATGTCAATACTCATCTTATCTCTTCAATGGGCATTGAACATTAGGCATAATCAGACCATCAAAGCAGTGAAGGAATGTAGAAACGGATGCTTTGTGTGAATGGGTGTCCACCTGCCTGGTTTTCTTCCAGACAGGACTGCTATCATGCTTTCCCAAGGCAGCTGTTTTATGGAGGCCATCTTCTCAGACCTATTTTATCACACACACTCCCAAAATGCCACCAACATCCCCATTGTGCCCCGATAATCACCATAAGAACAGCAGCAACAGAGTTGAGAAAGCTCAGAGAGTGTCTTGGGTCAGGTTGGAATCAGTGTTGGGTTGCTCCCAGTTCAGTCCGATTCTTGCGAACCAGTAGAAACAGCAGCGGGAGGCTCCATCCACCCGCCTGGATGTTATCATGGATGATCTGTGCATGCACAGAAGCTTCTGCGTGCACTCCCGTTGCAAACCGGTAGTAAGGTAAGTAGAACCCAACCCCTGGTGGGAATGGCAATGGCATTCTCAACCTCCAAGGAAGACTAGAATGGAATTAAAGAAGTGCTTCTAAGTGTCTTCATCAGGTCATAGGAGTTAAGTTTGCTAAATTCTTTGGTCATTACATTTTACAGCCTGAACCCAGAGATGCATACTAATGGAGTCCAGCTAATCTCCTAAACTGTTTTGAAGAGAATTGGTTTGTGATCTCTCCACAAAGGGTCAAATACGTTACCACTTAGCTTTTGTGCTTTGTTGTTGTTGCTGATCTGGCACTTAAAAACGATATGAGAACTTCTCTACAGCCTCCTCCTACACAAAGGCTGGTGTGAGGAAACAGTTTGTATGTTGAGACCTAAAATGTCTTCCCTCGTTGGACACAGCAAGGCACAGTCACATGTGGGGGTGTGTGTGGGGGAAAAATATTTCTATTTGTGACTGTAAAAATGGAATTATGTGTCCAGGATCTTAATTTCCTAATAAATAAAGAGATCCAGATTGGGTAAACTCTGCAAATGGATTGAAATATGTCCAGAGTTAATTTAACAACTCCTGGTATGTCTTGCTCATTTAAAGTCAAGATCTACCACTCCACTTTCATTTGGGAGCAGTACCATAAAATTATATATCAATGGAAAGATAATTTAATCAAGAATGTCATGCAATAACTTTAATGAAGGATTTGCTATTAGAATAGCAGTTGCAGGATAAAGAAGAAAAGTGAAACACGTAGAAAAAAACGAGATATATACAAAAATGATCACCATTTGATCACCAAAAAAAGAGGTATACAATAATTATCACATCAATTAATACTTCATTGGGTAACCTTTAGCATGAATGACAGCCTTACAACATCTTCCCATGGAGTTAACCAAGTCTTTGAGTTCTGCAGCTGTTCTAATATGAAACCAAGATTGAAGGATTGGTTCTATTAACTGGGTTTTATGGCTGGGTTGCTTCTGACTAGCAAGTTTTTTTAAGTTGGCTCCATAGATTTTCAATTGGGTGAAGTTCTGGGCTATTCCCAGGCCATTCCAGCAGTGGAATAGGGTTATCTTGAAACTCCCCCCCCCCAAAAAATAAAAAATGGCATTATTAGTCATCAAACCTCAAAAATACACTTTTCCCAAAAAGGTCTCCACAATTTTGGCCACTACTGTAATCCCATTCTTAACTTAGACTTTTCAACTCTTCCTTTCTTTCCTCCCTCTGTTTCTCTTTAAATTCAGGATAGAAAAGCGTACCCCAAATGGACAATTTATTAATTTTTTTGTCTTCAAGTTAATAGCACGTTGAAGGAAACAAGTATTTATCCCATATTGTTTTGTCCTGTCTTAATTTCTTGGTCCAGAATGAGTCACCCAAGTTGAATCATGAGTCTTATCTTGCTACAAGGGTGGGCTAATCTTAAACAAACCCACAACTTTAAACCTGATTTCCCCTCGGATGTGAGTGGGATGTATGTTGGATGAAATCAATCCCATTGACTCATTTCTTCAAAGTCCTGTTGATGACCTCTGCTATCTTGGGGTGCTTGTGGAGAGCAGTTATGAAAGTTGAATTTTCCATGCGAGCAGCTGTTGACACGAGAACGGGGTCAATTGGAATTGCGGTTCAGGCTGGAGTGGAATGGTGTGAGGTCCTTTTGTATGATTTGTTAAGAAATATGTTAAGGGCATTGTTGGTGGATCTGAAGCAACTTCCTTGCTGAAGTCAGTGTTTGGGTATTAGTTCATACTTTAAGAGGAAGGGAGGGGACCATGTTTTGCCAAAAATAAAAATAAAAATGATAAGAGCCCTTGGGCTTATGAGACTCCTAGGTCAATCGGACTGGCTACGCTGTTCTTTCTAAGCAGGATTCCATAATCGAAATGGATCACAACATGTTTTGGGATGAAGGTGGAGGTGGAGGTGAAGATGGAGATGAAAATAGAAAGATGGAGATGGAGAGATGGAGGGGAAGGTGGAGGTGGAGGTGAAGATGGAGATGAAGATAGAGAGATGGAGAGGTGGAGGTGGAGGTGGAGGTGGAGATGAAGATGGAGAGATGGGCAGATGGAGGTGGAGGTGGAGGTGGAGGTGGAGGTGGATGCGGATGTGGAGATGGAGATGGAGGTGGAGGTGGAGATGAAGCTAGAGAGATGGAGATGGAGAGATGGAGATGGAGAGGGAGGTGGAGGTGGAGGTTGAGGTGGAGATGAAGCTAGAGAGATGGAGATGGAGATGGAGATGAAGATAGAGAGATGGAGAGAAGGAGAGATGGAGAGATGGAGAGATGGAGAGATGGAGAGATGGAGAGATGGAGAGATGGATGCGGATGCGGATGTGGAGATGGAGATGGAGGTGGAGGTGGAGATGAAGATAGAGAGATGGAGAGATGGAGAGATGGATGTGGATGTGGATGTGGATGTGGATGTGGATGTGGATGTGGATGTGGATGTGAATGTGGAGGTGGAGGTAGAGATGAAGATGGAGAGATGGAGGTGGAGGTGGAGACATGGAGATGGGATCAGAAATATATTGGATCTATAAACTTTGATAGGATTCCCTGGGCCACATTTTTACCTTTGATTTAAGGCAATTTGTGCCCTAGGATAATTTTCAGAGCTCTGTGCATTGGTGAGAGCACTCCCTTGTATATCCACCCACCCACACCCTTGTGTGATAATTAGTTGAAGTCAAGAAATTACTATTTAATTTAAGTTACTATTTAAGCCTCACCTTTAACCCTTTAAACTCAAGTCGAGCACCTGCTGGGAGGTTAAGAAACCGGCGATCGTTCAAAACCCTGTCATGATATGATGTGATGATAGGTATGTATATTTTGGAGGAACACAGATGCGAGAGTGGATTTTTTTTGGCTCCCCGAGAGCTGTCAAATTATACTGAGATCAAAGGCCTGCAGATATATCTGGTCACAGCAAAATAACATTCCAGACCACAACCTAAACTGAACATCATTTTTAGAAATAAAATGAAAGATTCCAGAGCCAGGATAAATAAAGGGAAACCTCATGGCTTATATATATGCATGAAAAGGTGTCTCTGGTGTTCTCAGAAAGACCATCTAATAAACAGACCATCAGTGCTAGGAAAAAAAAGTTTATATTAAGGTGGAAAAGCTGGCATGTTTTCATCCTGGCTAGTTCTCTTTCGATTTGATGAGATAGTTGGCTCTGCAGTTTTCTTTTCAAGAAACGATTTAAGACAACTTGAGGTAATGAAGGCACTAAGGTGAGCGCGAGCCTTGGTCATATCATGGACTCATACATTTTATTGACTGTGGAAGACGTTTACGGAATTATTTATTTATTTATTTTATTTGGCTTATATGCCGCCCTATCTCCCAATGGACTCAGGGCGGATCACAATAATAAAACGCACAAAGCCACAATACAAAGTTAAAATCTAAATAAACCCAATAAAATTTAAAACCCCATCAGTCCAGGTCGGGGAACTTGAATAACCAAGTTTTTAATTCACGGCGGAAGGTGCGAAGGTCAGGAACAAACTGGAGCTCCAAGGGGAGTCGATTCCGGAGGGTGGGCGCACCCACAGAGAAGGCTCTGCCCCTGGGGGCCGCCAGACGACACTGTCTAGTTGATGGCACCCTGAGCAGGCCCTCTCCATGGGCGAGGACCAGGCGATGGATGTCGTTGCTGGCTGCAGTGGTCCGCCAAATATCCTGGGCCTAAGCCATGTAGGGCTTCATAGGTCATCACCAGCACCTTGAATCTCACCCGGAGGGCAACCGGTAACCAATGCAAGTCGCGTGGGGGGGGGTGTAACATGGGAGTATCGGGATTCTCCCATCACAACCCGCGTGGCTGCATTTTGCACCAGATGAAGCCTCCGAGTGGCCCTCAAGGGCAGCCCCATGTAGAGAGCGTTACAGTATAAATTATGATTTATAGATGACTGATGGGCACAAATTGTCAGTCATCCCTAATACCATGAACACAAGGCCTTGAATTTGAATGATCCTACATATATATATATATATATATATATATATATATATATATATATATATATATATATATATATATATATATATATATATATATATATATATATATATATATATATATATATATATATATATATATATGTTTTCTGAGGTTTTCGCGGGTGTTTGTATGTAGGTCTTTGGTTATTCGGGTCTTCTCCCGCATAGAATTGGAAGTATCTTGGCGACGTTTCGACGAAGTCTCATTCGTCATCTTCAGGCTGGTGTTCTCGGCTTCGTGCTTCCAGGAGCAAGAGAACACCAGCCTGAAGATGACGAATGAGACTTCGTCGAAACGTCGCCAAGATACTTCCAATTTCACGTGGGAGAAGACCCGAATAACCAAAGACCTACATACAAACACCCGCGAAAACCTCAGAAAATATATATATGTGTATGTATATGTATATGTTTTCTGAGGTTTTTGTGGGTGTTTGTATGTAGGTCTTTGCTTATTCGAGTCTTCTCCCGCGTAAAATTGGAAGTGTCTTGGCGACGTTTGCTCCTGGAAGCACGAAGCCGAGAACACCAGCCTGAAGATGACGAATGAGACTTCATCGAAACGTCGCCAAGACACTTCCAATTTTACGTGGGAGAAGACCCGAATAATATTCAGAATAATGGGAAAAATGATTATAAAGGGGGTCAGGTCACCCTCTGTTTTTTTCTCTGCCGATCTGTCTATCCCTCTCTCTCCCCTGCTCGTCTGTCTGTCCATTCTCCATCCATCACTCAGTCTCCATTTAAACATTGTTTTGTAGAAAAATCCATAAGCAGATTCGTCATCGTTCAGTGCTTCGTCTCTTCGTTCTCCGGCAACAAACTTCACATGTTGAAAGATACTTTAGCAGAAAATGTTCAGAACGCTCCACTTGGGGGAATTTTTTTTTTTTGAAAAAAAAAACAAAAAACACAACCCACACACAAAAATGCTACAAGGCTTTTTAGCCGCGTTGATATATTTACCACTTGCTCGTTCTCTTCAACTTCTTGATTTGATTTCACTTGGCAGTTGGGTCTTTCCTTTAGCTGAGGGACAGTTTGGCACGGAGGTTGTTATGCAAACCAGTTTTGGAAGTTTTGCCAGGTTATCTTGGAGTCTCAGCCTCTGCTTATGAGATCAGGTTGAATAAATATATCTGCTCGAATGCTAAAAGGTTGAGCATATGGACCTGCAGAGGGGATTTCTTTTCTCCCCACCTCTCTCTTTTTCCATTCTTTTTTTTTAAAGATTAAAGAATTTTCAATTCAAGAGCTTGGCTTGGGTGGCGCAGCAGCTTAAGTAGTGCTAAAGTGGCACCAGCTGCCTGCAATGACTGCAGGTTCGAATCTCACCAGGCTCAAGGTTGACTCAGCCTTCCATCCTTTCCAGGTAGGTAAAATGAGGACCCAGATTGTGGGGGCAATAAGCTGACTTTGTATAAAAAAGAACATCTCTTCTGGGGGGGGGGGAGAGCGAAAGCCCTACTAAGCAGGTATATACAAAAGTATGAAGGCTATTGCTTAACGCGCTGTGAGCCGCCCTGAGTCTCCGGAGAAGGGCGGCATATAAATTAAATTAAAAAAAATAAAATAAAAATTCATACTTGGTATAGTTATGAGCCAAGTTGTAGATCGAAAAAAAAAGACAAAAAAAAAAGCGTAACAGCTTTCGTTAAAAAGATGGTGTCACTGGACTTTCACTTTTGAGACAGCCCACACCTGAATTGTGTATTGATCGATTGATATGGTTTCCCCATTGACTTCGCTCGTCGTAAGGCCGCGAAAGGGTCATCCCATGACCCGGGGTGGGCTTCAAAAATTTGAATAAGGGGTTTTCTGCCTGGTTGCTGGGTGGGTGGGGCCATGGTGGGTGTGGCCTAGTTGGCCTCCTGTACCACTGCGGGGAGGTGGTGGATTTTTGCCCTCCCCGGGCTTCAGAGGCTCTCCTCGAGCCTCTGGGAGGGCGAAAACAGCCTCCCCAGGCTCTGGAGGCCCTCTGGAGGCTGGAAACAGGCCGGCCTTCTCGAACTTCTGGTAGGCCTGCTTTTTGCCCACCCTGAGCCTCCATGTGTGCCCTGCACTTACCTGCATCTAACACGGGTCACGTGATGACTCCTTGGAGGGGCGGGGAGCGGTGGGCGGGGCCAGCCAGGAGTGGGATTTGGGCAGTGGTGAAATTTTTTTACTACCGGTTCTGTGGGCGTGGCTTGGCTGGCATGGCTTGGCGGGCCATGGCAGGGGAAGGATACTGCAAAATCTCCATTCCCACCCCACTCTGGGGCCAGCCAGAGGTGGTATTTGCTGGTTCTCCGAACTGCTCAAAATTTCTCCTACCGGTTCTCTCGAACCTGTCAGAACCTGCTGGATTTCACTCCAGGATTTGGGGTGCCCCGAACTGCACAGAATCTTGGCTAGAGGTTCTCCTGAACCCCTGCGAATCTCCAGCAGCCCACCCCTGCCACGACCCCAGGACATTGGAGCCGTCATTAATAGGAGTCAGTTGCCTGAATTTTGACCATGGTTGGGGAGGCCGCAATAGTTGTTAAGTGTGAAAAACAGCCAGAAGAAGTCCTCTTTTTCAGTGTTGTCATAACTTTGAACGGTCCCTAAACGAACTGTCGACTACCTGTATTCGGGGAAAAAAGCATTTCCCTTCTCAATTTACAAACGAGAACCAAACCTTGGCCTTCCTCCTTAACCTGAATAATTTGCCCTTCAAAGAAACAGACTGGTTTTCTGACTTCCCAAACGGGATTTCCAATTTGTTCAGCTCCGTAACTCAGAAGTCCCCAACACCACCCTTCTTACTTCTGCGCACTCACTCACACACACACACACACACACACACACACACACACACAAAATGAATCGAGTCAGCGGGGCATTAAATCAAATTGTAAAAAAAGAGGAAGGAGGGAAAAAAAAAACCCACCCCTCGTCTGCCTGTTTTATCTGCAGCCAAGAAGGATATTGCTTTACATTTTTGCGAAATAAAAACGGCATAGCTCTTCATTGCCCTGGAGCACCGAGATTGCGCATGTTGCTCCTTTAAAAAAAAAAAACCCTCATTAATTTCTGATCTTGACTTGATGAGGCCAAGGTTGATACATGACAATCCGAGGTGTCGGCTTTCGTTCTTTGGCGCTGACATCTTTCACAGAAGAACGGAATAAGAGAGTGGGGAGGGACCTTGGAGGTCTTCTACTCCAATCCCTGATCAAACAGGAGACTCTACACCATTTCTGACCAATGGCAGTTCATCAGTTCCAGGGATGAAGCTCCCACAACTTCCATAGGCAACTTCTGTTCTGGACAAATGGCTGTCTTGTCTCTTAGGAACTCCGGAGAACACACCTTCACCCACAAATTTCTCCTCCGTTCTAGGTTGCTTCTCTCCTTGATTATTTCCATCCATTACTTCTTTAGATAGATGAACAGAATTGGAAGGGACCTTGTAGGTTGAGTCCATGCAAGAGACCCTGCACCATTTCTGACAAATGGCAGTCCAGTTTCTTCTTGAAAGCTTCCAGTGATGAAGCTCCCACAACTTCTGAAGGCAACTTCAGTTCCATCTGTTGATTGTTCTCCCTGTCAGAAAATTTCTCCCTATTTCCAGGTTGAATCTCTCCTTGTTCAGATTCCATCCATGATTCCTTGTCTGGCCTTCCGGTGCTTTGGAAAATAGCGTGACTCTTTCCTCTCTGGGGCAGCCCCTCAAATATTAGAAGATGGCTATCCTGTCTCCCCCGGTCCTTCTCTTCACTAGACTAGCCATGCTCAGTTCCTGTAACCCTTCTTCCTATGTTTTAGTCTCCAGTCCCCTTGTCATCCTGGTTGCTCTTCTCTGCACTTTTTCTAGAGTCTCAACATCTTTTTTTTTATAGTGTGGCAACCAAAACTTCTTGTCCTGCCCTCAGGTGCTCTGGAAAATAAATTGAATCCCTCCTCTTTGTGGTAGAATAAGAGACTGTGGAAGTCTTTTAGTCCAACTCTCTGTTCAAGCAGGAAACCTTACATCATTTCAAACAAATTTCTGAATTTTCTTTCAAATTTTCTTTCAGACAGAGACAGGGGCTGCCACAAAGAAGAGGGAGTCAAGCACCTGAGGGTTAGGGTTAGGATTAGTGTAGGACAAGAAGCAACGGGTGGAAACTAATCAAGGAGAGAAGCAGCTTAAAACTAAGGAGAAATTTCCTGACAGTTAGAACAATTCATCAGTGGAACAACTTGCCTCCAGAAGTTGTGAATGCTCCAACACTGGAAGTTTTAAAGAAGAGGTTGAATAACCATTGGTCTGAAGTGGTGTAGGGCTTCCTGCCTAAGCAGAGGGTTGGACTAGAAGACCTCCAAGGTCCCTCCCAACTCTGTTATTCTAAATATTTCTAAATGGTTGCCCAATTTCTTCTTAAAAACCTCCAGTGATGGAGCACCCCACAACTTCTGGTAGCCAGTCATTCCACGGGTTAATTGTTCTCACCGTCAGGGAATTTCTAATTAGTTCTAGGTTGCTTCTCTCCTTGATTAGTTTCCATCCATTACTTCTTGTTCTGCCTTCTGGTGCTTTGGAGAACAAGTTGACCACCCCCTGATATTGGAATCTTTAAATCTTTAGATCTCTAAAACTCTCTCTCATTAGCTATAGACTTGTCCTTCCTGCCTGACTTGCCTAAATGCATGTAGATAGATAAGTAGCCTAAAATAGCCCAAATTTCTGCTCGCCGTATCTATATTAAGCAGTGAAACGAAATAGCTGTTGAAAGTCAATATCCAAGAGATTTTGGGAATCCTATCTAATCACCAATTTACGGTGGGAGAGTCTACAGAATGGAACAGCTGTTGGGGGGGAAAAAAAGGAGGCTTAAAATTTCTTTTGTTTTTCTTCGGGGAAATGCTAAAGAGGAGCTGATCTTCATCCTGACACCTTCAAAGATCCAGCAGGTCAATTTTGGTCTTTCTTCAAAAGCCGATCCCCTGAAATTCAATCCGGGCTTTTTTTACTTCTAGTTAATTTTGTTAAATCAATTAGCCGGTGGCTGGAAGGCAGGCTGTCGAGTTTTGTAAAGTAGTTTTTCCTCTTTTTCCAAAGGTGAAATGTTTGCAGTGGTGAGGTTAGCCTTTCATCTTTGGGGGTGGGTGGGTGTCCATTTAGACTGGATTAGTCAGGCCAAATGGATAACCCTTTGTAGGTATTAGGACTTAAGGGTCTCTCCATTAGAAAGGCCAAGAGGAAGAAAGAAAGAGAGGCAGAGAGAGAGAGAGAAAGAAAGAAAAAGAAAGGGAACACGCCACTCTCCTTTCCACTAGAGCTTGTTTCAAAGATTAGCTGCAAAAAAAACCACTTAGTGCAAACATCCATAAACTTCTCAGGAGGGGAAGGGCTTGCAAAAAACGTTGATGCAGCTTTGATTTTCTTGACACGTAGACAGGCATGGGGTCCGTGTTGTCAAAAACATCCTTTTGCAGTCACAGGACTCGTGCAAATCTTGACATTTAGGTCCTTGGTGTGATGACATGTATGTATCCCGGTCTGCATGAGATCACTTACTCTTCTCTTGCTCAAAGCCAGGGGTGGGCTGTTGGGGGTTCGCAGGGGTTCGGGAGAACCTTTAGCTAAGATTCTGTGCAGTTTGGAGAACCCTCAAATCTCACTCCTGGCTGGCCCTGCCCTGCCTCTCTCAGGAGTCCCCACATGACCCATTTTGGATGCAGGTAAGTGCAGGGCGCACATGGAGGCTCGGGGAGGGCTAAAAACGGGCCTCCTGGAAGATTGGGAAGGTTGGAAATGGGCCTGTTTCCAGCCTCTGGAGCCTGGGGAGGTCATTTTCATTCTCCTGAAGGCTCAAGGAAAGCCTCTAGAGCCCAGGGAGGGCAAAAACACCACCTCCCCATTTTGGTGCAGGAGGCTGACTAGGCCACACCCACCATGGCCACGCCCCTCAGCAACCGGGCAGAGAACCCTTTGTTAAAATTTTTGAAGCCCATCCCTGCTCAAAGTCACACACTTCAACACAGAGATGCCTGTGCCCAGAGATGGAGGAGGAGGAGGAGGAAGAGGAAGAGAAGGTGGAGGAGGAGGAGGCGGCAGCAGCAGGAGGAGAGAAGATGGAGAAGGAGGAAGAAGGAGGAGATGGAGGAGGAGGGGAAGAGGTAGGAAGAGGAGGAGGAAGAAATGGAGAAGGAGAAGAAGGAGAAGGAGGAGAAGATGGAGTAGGAGGAAGAGGAGAAAGAGGAAGAGGAAGGGGGAGAGAACAGAACAGAACATGAAAAAGGATGATAGACTAATAGAACAGCAAAAATGGCAATAAGAACAGAATTAACCCAGGTCAAGTATTTAGAACAAGGCCTTTTTTCCCCCCTCCATGTGTTGTGATTTTGAGGGTGATCCAAAGGGACAACGATGAAATACAGGAGAGGAGACGTTATCATTGTTGGAATCCTTTCCTATTCACAAGTCACCATGGATGGTCTTCAGCGCAGGATGAGGCCATCTGGACTACGGTGGCCTTGTAGGTGGTCCCTCAATGTACAATGGGCAGTAAGATACAACCTTACAGCAAACACAGCCAGAAACCCTATAGGAAATGTTGACCATTGACTTCCTTTCCAACATCTCAGTCTGGTCTATCCCCATGCCAAAACTTCACTAGCTCTGTTCCTGCTGTTTTGCATTTGGAAGATAACCCTCCCTCCTAGGAACTTATCTGCCTAGAGCCCACCACAGCTGCTTAGAGAATTAATATGGAGCTGCTGACCTCAGCTAAACCTAGGCCCGTGGCCTTCAAAATACTTCCCAAAACCCATTCAAAACATCAGAAGGGCATCTAAATCAAAACAAGATCAATAGGACTACAACTTGTAATCTTTGTGCATGATTGCGACGCTGGCAGCCTAACTTGGTTTGTTAGAGTCCAGTCAACAGCTCAAAAAGTACCCTGTCCATTGCTAATTTTAGAACTCCTCTCCACCGCCCCCCCTCCTCCCAGCTAAAAGAAAGTTCCGTTTCTCTCTCCCTTTGCTTCACAAGTGACCTCTGCTTGTTCCTTGTAGGGCATCGTGCATTCGGGCCCCGTTACAGCTTCCGTGTAATTTCCACTTTGATTCCTGCCAATGGAGTGTTCAAAAGGCAGGGAAGTTTTACAAGCAAGACTTCCCTCCACAAGCCACAGTGATTAACCTGGCTTCACAAGGAGCCTTTTCTTTGGCTGGGCTGGATGGAGGACCCAGAACAAGCTGGCAGGTTTCCTTGCTTCACCTCTGAATGTGTGGTCAGAAATTTTCCTCTCCCAGATGAGATACCTCAAGGGGTATCATTGCAGCACATCAGAAAAAAAAGGAAAGGAAGGAAGGAAGGGAAGGAAGAAAGGAAGGAAGGAAGAAAAGAAGGGAGGGAGGGACAACAGAGATGAAAATGAGAGGGAAGGAAGGAAAGGAAGGAAGGGAAGAAGGAAGAAAGGAGGGAGGGAGGAAGGGAGGAAAGAAGGAAGGGAGGGAGTAAGGGAGCATGGAATTAGGGAAGGGAGATAGAAATAAAGGAAGGAAGGACAAGAAAAAGAAATGAAGAGGGGAGGGGGGAGGGAAGGAAGGAAAAAGAGAGAAGGGGGGAAGAAAGAAAGAAAGAAAGAGAAAGAAAGGAAGGAAGGAAGGGAGGGAGGAGGGAGGGAGGGAGGAAGGGAGGGAGCATGGAATTAGGGAAGGGAGATAGAAATAAAGGAAGGAAGGACGGACAGCAGAAAGAAATGAAGAGGGGATGAATGGATGGAGGGATGGAGGGAGGGAGGGAAGAAGGAAGGAAGGGAAAGGGAATGAAAGAAGGAAGGGAGAAAGGGAGAAAGGGAGGGAGGGAGGGAGGGAGGAAGGCAGAGACAAGACAGATTATGAATGGCTTCATTCCAACGACGATAAGTACAAAATTCATCACCTCCTGATACCTCTTCTTAATCCCATGTGGCCACGAGCAAAACACAACTATTTCCTGACACAAGCTGCCAAAATCCCAGAGGAAAAGAACCGGATTTTCCCACCGTGCTCTTTCCTTAGTACATTGTGCCCGCTCTCAGCCTGCCTTGGGCGGTGGGAGTCCTGCCCAATGCCCTATCCTGGACTCTGGAAAGCCCCGGCCTTCTCCTCCTCCACCTGTCTGCAACCTCCCACGAAGCCAGGAGCCATCGGATGCCAACCGAAGTTTAATTACTCCCAACGCCGCCGAGCAGCACTCTGAGCTTTGACAGGCCCTGAGTGCCCAGCGGTGATCCTCAGCTATTTGCCCCCCCTCCTCCTAAGTGTCAGATCTCCAGAGTCCTCACCCTCTTCCCCAACCACCGGTGAACGAACGTAAGATCAAATAAGCCAGTTTCTGGATGGTAAAAATGCCCAGCAGGCATAGAAAACAGATCTACAAACAGGTGTCTTGCCTTGACAAGCTCCGCACCCTTGTTCTGGGCTGATAACTGGTATGATGAAGACAAGCCGCTTGCAATCATGGAAGCAGTTTTCCTTCCCTTGGGGGACAAGTGATTAATTCCTTCAGTGAGGTCAGTTCGGCTGTTTTCTGAATGATCTGAACGGAGGGAGGATTATTGCGAGGAAAGGAGAATAGTTGTAGCTCGGGGTTGAAACGAGGGGTCCTTTGGTGCTCTCCGAGCTTGCTTCTTTCCTGGCAGATGTTTCATTACCCAAACTAGGTAACATCATCGGTGGTAGAAGGGAGAGGAGGAGGAGGAGGAGGAGGAGGAGGAGAAGGAAGGGGAGGACTGTGGGGTCCTTGATACTCAACTGATGATGTTACCCAACTAGGTAACATGATGTTACCCAACTAGGTAAGGAGCTCTGGTGGCTCAGCAGACTAAAGCATTGTGATTAACGCCAGCTGTCTGCAATTACTGTAAGTTCGAATCTCACCAGGCTCAAGGTTGACTCAGTCTTCCATCCTTTCTAAGGTAGGTAAATTGAGGACCCAGTTTGTGAGCAATGTGAGCAATGTCGAGCTCCCACCCAATCAGCTCCCACCCCCACTAGCAGTTAAAAGGAAGAGACAGCTGCGATCTCACATTGCTCCTGGAAGCACGAAGCCAAGAACACCAGCCTGAAGATGACGAATGAGACTTCGTCGAAACATCGCCAAGACACTTCCAATTTTACATGGGAGAAGCTCCGAATAACCAAAGACCTACATATATATTTATATGCTGCCTTTCTCCGAGACTCAGGGCAGCTTACAATGCACACACACACACACACACACACACACACACACAAGTATGTAGGCTATTGCTTAATGCATTGTAAGCTGCCCTGAGTCTCGGAGAAGGACAGCATATAAATCAAATAATAAAAAAAATCAGTATTAGAAAAGAGTGCAGGGTGCAGAGAGGAGGAGGGGGAGGACTGTGGAATCCTTAGTATTCTCTGAGCTTGCTGGTTTTCTTGCCAATGTTTCCTTACCCAACTAGGTAACCTCATCAGCACTAGAAGGGAGAAAGTGAGCAAATGCCAGTTTCCAGCGACTGGCTGGAATTTGCCAAGTAATCTTCTATATCCAGCGGTGTTTCTCCACCAGCGAATTTGCAGATATATGGAATTCACTTCCCAGAATCCCTAGCCCTTCCTAATCATGTTGGGAGTTGAGATCCTTCACATCTATAAGTTGCTGAGTAGGAAACGCTACTAAAGGATTGCTCTTCTTGTAGACCGAGGATCAGGTTTATAGTAAG
The DNA here is from genome assembly GCA_038048745.1 of Coluber constrictor foxii. Classification (NCBI taxonomy): domain Eukaryota; kingdom Metazoa; phylum Chordata; class Lepidosauria; order Squamata; family Colubridae; genus Coluber; species Coluber constrictor. Next base: position 4,424,598 of record CM075973.1, read on the forward strand.
CTTGGGGAAAATTGTCTTCTGGAGGGAACCATGCGAAACTGGGTGGGCCCTCAATCTTGCCTTTTTTTTTTTTTGACCCTGGGCTCTTCGGACCTCCCTCCTTACTTTAAATACCGCTGAAGATCTCGTAATAAAGAACTTAAGCTCCTGAGATAGTTTTGTGTCCTTCCAGTGGTAATAGAAGGACCTTAAAACCAGGATGAGCAATTCCCATTTTTCAGAGGTAGAATGGCTGTGTGTGTGAAGGTGAGTGAGTTGCCGGCTTTCTAGATCTCCCCATCAATCTTCAGTGATGGTTCCTTTCAGAAATAATTCCTCAGGAAGGACTTGTGACAAATAAGGGAGAAGGACGAAAGAGAGGAAAGGGTTTTCAAGACAGTAGCATTGATCGAGGCCTTATCTTAAGCTCCTACTGGAAATGTCAGGAATAAATCTAATTCGTGAGTAATCAATGACCAAGGACTCAAACATAATTTGGAATGGGTACAGGGGTGAAATCCAGCAGGTTCTGACAGGTTCTGGAGAAACAGTAGCGAAAATTTTGAGTAGTTTGGAGAACTGGCAAATGCCACCTCTGGCTGGCCCCAGAGAGGGGTGGGAATGGAGATTTTACACTATCCTTCCCCTGCCATGCCCACCAAGCCACACCATGCCCACCCAGCCACGCCCACAGAACTGGTAGTAAATAATTTGGATTTCACCACTGAGTCGGTAGCCTCTTTTTCGAATACGAGACACCATCAAGCAAATCTCATGTAAAGATGCCTTCATGTAATGCTCAACTCTAGGGATTTCATGGTCATTGTTGAACCATCGTCCAGAATTTTAATTTGTTTTTGATCTGCCAATCTAGTTCAGTGTTGGCAAACCGGAAGAGCAGTTCCCCAGCACGCATGTGCACACAAGGAATGAACTTCCGGTTTCCGGTGTGTACATGTGTGCCGGTCACCTGGTGTTCTGGTTTCTGGCACGCATGTGCACGCCTGTACACACGAAGACCAGCAGAACCCATAAGAGCAATGGACGACGGCTGGCATGACTTCCGGCATGCATGCCATAGGTACGCCATCATGGGTCTAGTCTACAGTTCCTTGGCTGGCTGGTGGCCAACTAGGAACCATATTTGACCTTGACTTGATAGTTGATTAGGTGTCAGCTGCTACTTTGGCTGAAGAACAACTCTAGAAAGAGCACAACTTCTGGTGGAAGAATAGGGGGTGTTACAGATGTCGATCAACTACCAGAGTTCGATCAGCTAATTGTCATCTCCCGGTATCGTATTAGTTTTACCTATCCTGGCCTCGTCTGCTGGGAATTAGGATTAGGCTGGGAGTCTGTGTTCTAGGACAGAAGCTCGCCTTCAAGAAGGACCATTTCCAATGAAACAGAGACTCATGGTCCCTTCGTGTCTGAAGAAAGGCCGTGGTGGAGAAGACAGGAGAGGCACAGTCTGTCTGCAAGACTGGGGACAAGAGACAAAGTCATCCTTGAAAATTCCCCAGTGATCCCCATTGGCTTTCCCCCAATGCTGCTGGAAGATTGACCGTAGGCTTTGGCATGGTGTGCTAGGCCATTTGGAAAGAACTTACTCTGTTGCTGACTGGTTCCTTTCATTACCAAGTCCCCATCTGTACCAAAGACAAATTGCTTGTGTGTCCAATCACCCTTGGGCAATAAAGAATTCTATTCTATTCTGTTCTGTTCTGTTCTGTTCTGTTCTGTTCTGTTCTGTTCTGTTCTGTTCTGTTCTGTTCTGTCCTGTCCTGTCCTGTCCTGTTCCTATACTATTCCATTCCATTCCTATTCTGTAAAGAAGGAGGAGGAAGAATACGAGAGAGAGGGGGAGAGAGACAGGGAAAGGAAGGGAGAGAGGGAGAGAAGGAGGAGGAGGAGGAGGAGAAGAAGGATAGATATAGATGGTAGATAGATGGTAGTAGATGATATAGGTAGATAGATATAAGAGAGGGAGTGAGTGAGAAGGAGGTGGATAGGGAGGGGGAAGGAAGAGAGAGAGAAGGAGGAGGAGGAGGAGGATAGATAGATAAGATAGATATAAGAGAGGGAGGGAGAGAGAGAGGAGGAGAAGGAGGAGAAGAAAGAAAGATAGATGATAGATTGATAGATAGATGATAGATATAGATAGATAGATGATAGATAGATGATAGATAGATAGATAGATAGATAGATAGATAGATAGATAGATAGATAGATATAGATAGATAGGAGAGAGGGAAGGAGAGAGAGGGAAAGGGATGGGGAAGGGGAGGCAGAAAGAGAGAGAGAGAGAAGAAGGAGAAAGGGGGGGGGATTGAGAAATGAGCAAATATACAAGTCCTGCTTTCTACTCTGTGCAACCACCTCTCCTCCCAACCACAGGAAATGAAAAGAGGATGTCTGTGGTTCTGAGTGGGGGTTGGGGGTGGTCAAAAAAAAAAAGAAAAAAAGAGGAAAACACACTCCATGACATGGACTTTCTTTTGCCAAGAGTCATGTCTGCCTGAGGATCAGACACTTGCCTCACTGATGCCAGGGAGTAAAGGGGTGGGGGGTGGGGGGGTGGAAGCTTTGGCAGTGACGACGAAGCTGGAAAACGGTTGCCAAACTCTTGGCGAGACCAGGAGGTGGACTTGGGAACAAAAGGGCCGATTGGACTGGAAGAGATGAAAAGCCTCCATTGAAGTCCTGATGTTCGGTCTGGCCACCCACCCGCCCACGGGACATTCCTCTTCTCGCTGGCTTCCTGCATCTTGCTGGAGGGACAGCTCGAGGGCTGAGGAGAACTTCTCCAAGCTTTATTTTATGCCGATACAACCTGGTGTGTCCCGATGTGTACATCTCAGGGCGGGAGAAATGTCCCACAGAGAGAGCTGGCTGATCTCCAGCTTCAAAGTTCGGCCTTCTAAAGCAGCGGTCACCACTGATGGTCCGTGGACCACTGGTGGTCCGCAAGAAACTTTTGGTGGTCCACAGAAAAATTATTTGCATTTTTTATATTGCACTAAATTGAGGGTTCTCAAACTACGGTCCCTGGGATGGATATGTGCAATGAATGTTTGTATTGCTGCAGAGAGTCTCCCTCTTTGGGATCTTTTTATGTGGGTCAGAAATTCTGACTTGGCTGCTTCAGCCTCCTGGTGAAGGGCTTTGGGCGAAGGTTGGAGGGAAGGGCCACTGGTGACGAAGAGCCGGAGGGCCTCGTTCCAGTGGGACAGCATCATGGTCTGGAACTGACTGACCATCTCAGCCCGCTGAACCTCAAGTGCCGGTCCCTGGCCTTGCACTCCCGCAGGTCTTCCCTCTGCTTGGAAAGCCTATGCTCGTAGTCCTCAGTGAGGTGCTTCTGCTGAACCTCAGCCAGATCCAATCTGAACTGAGCTGCTTTGCCAACTCTTTCTCGTGTTGGCTGCTTAGCTCCAACAACTGTTTCCTGTTGGGGCCCTAAGGAGCCTAGGTAGGCAAGCGAAGAGTGGCTGAAAGGGGAGGGGAGAGGGGAGAGTAGAAGCCGGCGAAGTGCCCCTTGACACGAGTGACATCGAGTTGGCCATGCCCATCCAGTCACATGACCACCAAGCCATGCCCACCCAGCTGGTCATTAGGCAGATGATATTAGTGGTCTGTAGGATTTTAAATTATGAATTTAGTGGTCCCTGAGGTCCGAAAGGTTGGGGATCTAGTCCAACTCCCTATCTATCATTAAGTGTTGTACCTTATGATTCTTCACAAATGTATCTTGTCTTTTATGTACACTGAGAGCGTATGCCACCAAGACAAATTCCTTGTGTGTCCAATCACACTTGGCCAATAAAGAATGCTATTCTATTCTAGCCTTAATGCTTCTGTTGGGCTTTGATGTCTTCTTGGCTTCACAATCTTTGATCCCCTTTGTCTCACTAAGTCGGTAACCCGACCTCTTTCGTTACCTTCTAACCCCCTACCAATCCCCACCTCGCTTTCCTCCCTCGCTTCTTTTAAGCTCCGTTCAGCCCTCTTCTTTTCTTTCATCGTTCTTTTTTTTGTTTTGTTTTTTTGGACAAGTGTGTATGCGAGATCTTCCACAAAGAGGCTATACAGCATTGGAGCAACAGTCCTCGAGAAATGGAGAAGTCCCCCCCTCCCCACTTACTGTACTGTACTGGAGTGGGAGCAGAGAAAGGGTTTTGAAAACATCTTCTCTGGCTGCTTGCAAAAAAATCCCCCTGCAGTTGTCATAACACCGAAAGGAATGCGCAGCTATTTTGAACACACCTCGCTATGGGGCAGCCCATGCATGAACTGAATATTTCAAATTCAGATGGCGGATCTGGGAATTCCTCAATGGTGAAATTCATTTTTTTTTTACTACTGGTTCTGTGGGTGTGGCTTGGGCGGTGTGGTGTGGGTTGGTGGGCATGGCAGGGGAAAGATACTGTAAAATCTCCATTCCCACCCCACTCTGGGGCCAGCCAGATGTGATATTTGCCGGTTCTCCGAACTATTCAAAATTTCCGCTACCAGTTCTCCAGAATCTGCCAGAACTTGCTGGATTTCACCCCTGGAATTCCTGCTGACCCATTTGAGGGACTTTCCTTGCCCCTGTCCTTCAACGTATGGTGCTGAGTTTGGAATGCAGAACTGGATTGATTAAAGTTGGGGGGAGGGGCATGTTCCCTCCAGAATCATAGGATGGGGAGGTAAGCTATATATCCAAGGACTGTGTTCTCTCTCTAGAGAAATCTGATAAGGGTGATATAAGGGGAAGTGCTAAATCAGGGTGGAGCCTGTGGGAAAGATCAGGTCCACAACTGAAGGTGCAATTAAACTGATTTATTGCTAAAAGGCAATCAAACCCGTCAGTCCTAGAGGAGATCAACCCTGACTGCTCTTTAGAAGGCCAAATCTTGAAGAGGAAACTCAAATACTTTGGCCACCTAATGAGAAGGAAGGACTCACTAGAGAAGAGCCTAATGCTGGGAATGATGGAGGGCAAAAGAATAAGGGGAGAGCAGAGAATGAGATGGCTGGATGGATGGAGTCACTAAAGCAATCGGCGTGAGCTTAAATGGACTCCGGGGGATGGTACAGGACAGGAAGGCCTGGAAGAACGTTGTCCATGGGGTCGCGATGGGTCAGACATGACTTCGCAACTAGCAACAACAGTTACTAAAAGCCTACTGCACAAGAATCTTCTCAGCTAAGGTTGAAGACCTGCTTGGAGTTAGATCAGGGTCAACGGAATTCAAGGGAGGTTGGACTTAGTTTGCTTGTGGCTATGTAGGGATTCTAGGCTGATGCCTCTTTTAACTCCATCCCCTGATTTCTCAACAGATTGACTAGAATAACCGAATCTTGCAATCTGCTTGTGCTGGACCTGAGCCATGTCTGAATGTTACCCATTGCTTTGGACTTTTGCTAAGTGAATGGTTAGAGTAGAATAGAACAACAGAGTTGGAAGGGACCTTGGAGATCTTCTAGTCCAACCCCCTGCTCAAGCAAGAAAGGTTGTTTAATCTCTTCTTAAAAACTTCCAGTGTTGGAGCATTTACAACTTCTGCAGGCAAGTTGTTCCACGGATTAATTGTAACTATCAGGAATTTCTCCTTAGTTCTAAATTGCTTCTCTCCTTGATTAGTTTCCCCCCATTGCTTCTTGTCCTGCCCTCAGGTGCTTTGGAGAATAGCTTGACTCCCTCTTCTTTGGGGCAGCCCCTGAGATATTGGAAGACTGTTATCATGTCTCCCCTAGTCCTTCTTTTCATTCAAGTAGACATACCCAATTCCAGCAACTGTTTTTTATATTTTTAGTTGTTGCTGTATATTACTAACAAGGTCATCTTATTCTCTTCAGCTCAGAAAAGACACTTGGCACAGTGTACTAGCTACTACAAGGATACTTAGAAGCAGGTAATGAAAAATCTAATCTGATTCACAGCAGACTATGGGGAAGATGACCATGGGACATCGGCGGAACAAAAAAGAAGACAGGTCAGCTTCCGTAGACTTCTTCTCAAGATCCATCAAGGTCCATCTTCTCAAGATCTTTCTTCCTCCCTTCATTCTTCTTCTTCTTCTCGCCCTCCCTCCTGGAAAAATATCCCAAGCAAATTTCTTATTTCTTCTTTATCTTCTTTATCAAGGTTCATTTACCAGATGCTACAAACGATGTGTCTTGAGAGGGAAGTCTTGATTCTTAATTTATGAGACGGAATTGAAGGTCACAATCCATTATTAGCACAGGAGGCCTTTGAATGTGAGATCTAAGCGTGAAGCTCGAAGCTAAAAAAAAAGTCCAATTTTCCGTATTTTCATGGCTAATAAGCTGTGAAACTGTCAAAAGGGATGCCTTGAACAAAATGGCTATTTAAGGACCCGAGCACATTATTTGTCCGCTCACTTAATTTATTCCTTGGAGTTCTGCTGCTCAACTAAAACACTCCAATGCTATAAAAATGGTGAGCTATAAGACATAAATTAAAGACGTCCTTCAGCTCAGCTGAGCTCCTGGTGATGGCATTTGCAGTTTTCCATGGATTGTAATTGTGGTTTCCTACTATCTACTCCCTGGAAGTTTTATGAGTTCCTAGTTTTCCGAAAGGACTAGAATTGCCTATTGATATACTAACAGATTTGCCCATATTTTTGAATGCAACTGGCTGCTATCATGTATCATGCAGATGCGAAGAATGTACATGACCTTCAGTTATCTTTCCTTCTCCTCCTTCTCTCCTTCTCTCCTTTCCTCCTGTTTACTATTCCCTCTTTTCTTGACTTCCTCCTCCTCCTCCTGCTCTCTCCTTTCCTCCTGTTTGCTATTTCTTCTCTTTCTTCTTTCTTCTACTTTGCCTTTTCTTTCTCTGGCCCATTCATTGTTCCAATGAACACGTTATAACAATTTAGAAAAAAACAATGGCTTTCCCTTGATTATATTATTGGGCTTTTTTAAAAGAAAGAATTGTTATTTATCATTTCAATTAAAGAGAAAGAAAGAAAGAAAGAAAGAAAGAAAGAAAGAAAGAAAGAAAGAAAGAAAGAAAGAAAGAAAGAAATTCCTTTTTTCTTTTCTGTCTTATCTTATAGGTCTTTCACTTCTCGTTCGTTAAATTTGACACCTAGGTGATTTCTCATACTACATGCAGCCAGCCTGTTACTAATGGTTTGTTTATTGAAATAGGGCGTGGCAGGCTAAAACTTAAAGGTGTCTGCAGTGTATGTTTTCCTATGTGTCTTTCACTGCCTGAAAAATTAGCTCACCATCCTGAGCTGAGAGCATTAATAAAAATGATTGTAATGTAGCACTAATTTTTCAAGTTAGTCTGAGAACCCACAGTCTAGAACCTCTATATGGAAAGTTGACTAAGAAGAGAGTCAGAAACAATGAAAACAATTTAGAAAATATTAACCAGTGATAGACATTGCAAATTAGGAGGAAGAAACCCTGTTTGATGGCAAAACCCTGATTTGGCCATCAATAGATTGAAGTTTGATTTCAGAAGCCATTAGTGCCCTGATGATGTTATCTAGTTGGGTCATGAAACATCTGCAAGAAAATCTCCAAGCTCAGAGAGCACCAAGGGACCCACAATCCTCCTCCTCCTCCTCCTTTTCCTCTCTACACACACTCTTCATTCTAGCACTGATAATGTTACCTAGTTGGGTTATGAAACATCTGCAAGAGAATCTCCAAGATCAGAGAGCACCAAGGGACCCACAATCCTCCTCCTCCTCCTCCTCCTCCTCCTCCTCCTCCTCCTCCTCCTCCTTTTCCTCTCTACACACACTCTTCATTCTAGCACTGATAATGTTACCTAGTTGGGTTATGAAACATCTGCAAGAGAATCTCCAAGATCAGAGAGCACCAAGGGCCCCACAATCCTCCTCTTCCTTCTCCTCTTCCTCCTCCTCCTCCTCTCCACACACCCCACTCCATTCTAGCACTGATAACATTACCCAGTTGGGTTATGAAACGTCTGTGAGAAAACCACCAAGCTCAGAGATCACCAAGTACCAGTTGAACCCTGAGTTACGAATATTCTCTTCTGTTAAGAATCCATTTATTGTTTTCTCCCTGACCAAACCCATCCATTTTGCTATTTTTCCTCCAGATTTGACATTTCTGCCATCCATTCCTCCCATGGTGAGAATCTCAGCTCTCTTCCAGCTTGATTTATAATCATTTCCAATCACGCTACTGGGCACTCTGGGAGCAGAAAATTAGATCTCGCTTTTGACAGCTTCTTTTGACTCTATTTTTGCAGAGAGAAGCTAGCATGATCAGAGGTCAAGATATCCAAAGATCATCCTGGTTAATCCCGTGTCAGCAAAAACGGAGCCGAGGAATGAAGACTTACGATTACAACTGCATTATTTATCTTTCACCATTCCCCCCGCCCCCAAGCTCTGAGAAACATGCTTTCCATTTACAGAAGTATGTAGCAATTTTGGATATTTACCCACCCCGTCTTAATGGACCACTCTCTTTTCCATCTGCTGAGCGGGAGGTTGCATTAATATTAATCCCTTTGGCAGATAATGGAAGCTCTCTAGATACGTTGCAAACCTCCAGGTATTTCACAGGATTTCTATCGTGCATCCCATAGCAAACTTTATTCTATCTCCATTGCTGACGATGCCATGGGTATTATGTTCCCTTCCCGTTTTAAAACCTCCAACCTAATTTACGATCCAGGTTCAACCAGGTGGTTCACCAAGCTTTGGCTGCCATTAAATGGAGGAATGTTGACCGAACAGAGCCATCTCCATCAGGGTTAATGCTAATATTAGAAGAACAACCTGCACTAATGTTGAGGTGGAGCTCTCACCTCACAATCAGGAGGCTGGGAGTTCTATCCTAGGTAGAGGCAGATGTTTCTCTCTCTGGGCACAATGAGAAATATATCCGCTGAACAAAACTCCACACTGGCAACAGAAAGGGCATCTGGCCATTAAAACACTGCTAGTTCCATTTAGTTGCCCAGATTCCACCCCACAAGGGATTATGGCAGGGGTGAAATGCTACCTGTTCGGGCTGGTGCACCCGAACTGGTAGTACAAAATGCTACTGGTTCACCGAACTGGTAGTAAAAAAACATTTTAAAAAAAGTTCTGACAATCAGCTGAGCGACACACGATCGACAGAACTTTTTTAAAAAAACTTTTTAAAAAGTTTTTTAAAAAGTTCCGACAACCATGTGTTGCTCAGCTGATCGTCAGAACTATTTTTTTTTTACTTTTAAAGCATTTTTTTTACTACCGGTTTGGGCGAATAAAAAAGTAAAAAAAAAAAAGCCTCAGATGATCACAGCTGTGCCGCGTGATCATCCCAGACTTTTTTGCTTACTTTTTTAAAGCATTTTTTAAACTACCTATTCGCCCAAACCGGTAGTTAAAAATGCTTTTAAAAAGTTTTTTAAAATGTTCCCAAGATCGCATGCCACAGCTGATTCCCCCATTCGCTGTTCTACTTACGTTCCCAAGCCTCCTTTTGGCGTGTATTGTGCATGCTCACACAGCACCCCTTTGGTGTGAACTGTGCGTGTGAGGCCTTATTATGAGGTCTTTAAAAAAAGATGATGAACCTGCACTAACGTTGGGTGAATTTGGTTCTGACTGGATTTATTTATGCCAGCGTGATTAACTCAAGGGTTGCGTGCTTGCAAATTTAGAGCTGATCTGGACTGCGCATTTGATAGAGGGGCTGAAGAAACAACAGAAGGTTTGGCTTGGATTATTCGCGGGTCCTGCGGCTGATCAGCTTGTCCTCGGCTGATTGGGGCTGGATCTGATGCTGACCAGACCAGTCCTTCCTTCCTTCCTTCCTTCCTTCCTTCCTTCCTTCCTTCCTTCCTTCCTTCCTTCCTTCCTTCCTTCCTTCCTTCCTTCCTTCCTTCTTCCCTCCCTCTCTCCCTCCCTTCTTTTCTCTCCTTCCCTCTCCTTCCCTTCCTACTTCCTTCCCTCCCTCCTTCTCTCTTCTTCCCCCTCCCCCCATTCTTTTCTTTCCCTCTCCTTTCCTTCCTTCCTTCCCTCCTTCTTTCTTCTTCCCCCTTCCTTCCTCCCTCCCTCCTTCTCTCTTCTTCTCTCTTCTTCCCCCCCTCCGTTCTTTTCTCTCTTTCCCTCTCCTTTCCTTCTCTCCTTTCTTCCCTCCTTCTCTCTTCTTCCCCCTTCCTTCCTCCCTCCCTCCCTTCTTTTCTCTCTTTCCCTCTCCTTTCCTTTTCTCCTTTCTTCCCTCCTTCTCTCTTCTTCCCCCTTCCTTCCTCCCTCCCTCCCTTCTTTTCTCTCCTTCCTTCTACCTTTCTTCCCTCCCTCCCTCCTTCTTTCTTCTTCTCCCTTCCTTCCTTTCCTCCCTCCCTCCTTTTCTCTTCTTCCCCGTTCCTTCCTTCCTTCCTTCCTTCCTTCCTCCCTCTCTCCATGGACCTACACAGCAATCCAATTCCAATTCCTTTTTAAAAAATGACAAGAAAACGAAGAATTGGCAAAAGTTCATCCAAACGATACCAAAATTATTATTTTGTAACCGCTGAGCAAGGGAGGAGACAGGATGTGGTGGGGAAAGACTGGCATGTAATAACCCGAATGATGGATTAATAAAAATGCAGCCAGGTTTGTCTTGCCTTTTCAGTGGCAACGTTTCCAGCATGTAGTTGCTTGTCTGAAGTTATAGCTATTTATTTCTGGCTAGAAAAAGAGGGGAAGAGGGGATTTGCATTTAACTCTCTCTTCAACTCCCCGGGTTTCTTCTGAATAGTTATTGTGGTTTTTTAAAATATTTGTTAGATTTATACCTCGCTTTTTCTCCAGGAGCTCATAAATGTTGCTTCTTCATCCCATTGTCCCCAAAGATGCTTTTTCAAGAGGCAACTGGCCTTCGTTTTTTCTTGGAGACGTTTCACTTGTAGTAGAGAGACAGGTTGGATAGATAGATAGATAGATAGATAGATAGATAGATAGATAGATAGATAGATAGATAGATAGATAGATAGACAGACAGATAGATGATAGATAGATAGATAGATAGATAGATAGATAGATAGATAGATAGATAGATAGATAGATAGATAGATAGATAGATAGATGAATAGGATGAGATATATATAGATAGGTAGATGATAATGATAGATAGATAGATAGATAGATAGATAGATAGATAGATAGATAGATAGATAGATAGATAGATAGATGATAGATAGATAGATAGATAGATGATAGAGATAGATAGATAGATAGATAGATAGATAGATAGATAGATAGATAGATAGATGATAGAGATAGATAGATAGATAGATAGATGATAGAGATAGATAGATAGATAGATAGATAGATAGATAGAGAGAGAGAGAGAGAGAGAGAGAGAGAGAGAGAGAGAGAGAGAGAGAGAGAGAGAGATAAGACATTAGATTTCCATTTACACACGCCATGATTTCGGTACAGTATATTGCATTATGCATCATGTTAAGCCATCGTTTGGGGTTGGGGTTTGGGCATAATTTATAATGCGAATGCTAGGGCTGTGCTTGGTTACATCAGTTTTAAGGTGTCAACTTAGCCTTCGAATGAAATATTGGAAATGAAGTGCAGGCTTGTGTTTTGAATACCATTCTTTTAAACTTGATGAGTCAAGCCAACAACCCAATTCTTTTATCTGAAATATATCCTTTTTGGTCTTCAACTGAGATTGGTGGCCTTCAAGAAATGAAGAAGGAAAGAAAGGAAGAATATATGTATCAAATTTATATTTGCTGATAAAGAAATAAAGGGAGACTAGTATAGATCTATTTCAAGCTATTTACAGTAGCTCTCATTAGCTATCCATACCCTTACTCAGGTTCGAACTCGGGCTGCCTGCATATTAGGCAGTTGTATTAACCTTTGAGCCACAAGTTCTCCTCCCTTTATCAGCTTGCACCAGGGGAGAGATTTAAGTGTTTTTCTGTCTATCCCAATAATAGATGGAGCATACTGCTTCCCTGTAGGAACTGTAGGAATATAGCACCCACCCCTCTCCTAGGAAAATGAGATATTTTAGGAAATATTAAAGGGGCAGAATATTTCCCTTATAAGGGAGGCAGAAATTCAGCCCTCCCCACACCTTTGTCAATGGGCCATGAAGGCCTGGGGCAGTCTATTCTACATAACAAAGATCTACCTCCTTCAGGCAAAGCCATAATAGGAACTGCCCAAAGCCCCTTCATTACATCATCACCCAGCAAGGCTCAACCAAGCCTGGGACACAGACAACCTACAAAGTTACCCCTGCATGGTCCCGTGGGAGTCTGACAACCAATCAGAACACAAGGTCAAATTCAAAAGCCCAACAGAGGGTATAAAACCCACACACTCTCAGCATCTCTGCCTTTTTTTTTTTTTTTTTTGCTCAGGATCTCAAGCCATGCGATCCTGTTCATCAGTAAACCTTCTTTCCAAGCAAACTCCATGAATCCGGTGTTTCCCCCCCCCCCACTTGGAACTGAACCCAGGTGGACATTTCTTCCAACAGAACCCACCACGTAGAAGTCAATTCAACGAAGACAAGCTGGAATGTTCTGATTCTCTTCTTTCCACCCAGAGGACATTTTCTTTTTAAGAGAGAAATGTACTAACTCTGAAAAACAACCCCAATTATGAACACGATTTTGAATTCTGAAAAAAATACAGGCAGAAGCATAGAGGTCTTTTATTTTGCTTTGCTTTAAACCGCAGGTAAATCTACGTAGGTTAATTGTGCACCACCTACAACTCAACACCATCAGGCCCTATCGCTCATCGAAGATCGGTCTTACTATTGGGAGGCCAAATTGGAATCTCTGTGGTTTGTATCGCATATTCTACTCTTGGGAGAGAGAAAATTGAGAGAGCGAGAAACATAATAGAGACTAGAAAAAGGAAATACCCTCCATTGCGTCCTTTTCAAAAGTAGTCTTTCTCCGAGTGGTTCCTTTCTCTCTCTCTCTCTCTCTCTCTCTCTCTCTCTCTCTCTCTCTCTCTCTCTCTCCCTCTCCCTCTCCCTCTCCCTCTCCCTCTCCCTCTCCCTCTCCCCTTCTCTCTTTTCTGGTTGTTGAGAACTTATTGATTAAGAAGAGCTTGTGCTAGTGTAAAAAAATCTCTATTAATCCACTATATTTGAATGAACAGCTTCTCATCTGCTCCTGATTTACTTTTAGAGAGAGACAGAGAGAGAAAGAGGGAGGGAGGGATGGAGGAAGAGGGGAGAGAGAGGGAGGGAGGGAGACAGAGACACAGAGAGAGGGAGGGGGAGGGAGGGAAGGAGGGAGACAGAGGGAGGGAGACAGATAGAAAGACAGAGACAGACATACACACACACACACAGATCGAGAGAGGGAGGGAAGGAGAGAGACAGACAGACAGACAGACACACACAGAGAGACAGAGACACAGAGAGAGAGGGAGGGAGGGGGAGGGGGAGAAGGAGAGAGACAAAGAGAGACAGAGACAAAGAGAGACAGAGAGAGAGAGAGAGAGAGAGAGAGAGAGAGAGAGAGAGAGAGAGAACCTATAGCTTTCAATGAATTGTTTTCTTATGATGCCGGCCAAAACTCCCTTGATGACAGAATAGTTCTCCCGTTTCCAATCAAGATATTTTGGGAGCAATTGAGCCAATGAACTTGAAATGAACCCTTAAATTTCTAAACCTTTGGCCACCCTTCTTCTTTCATACCGAACGTTTTAGGTGGACTCATGTTTAACCACTTGAAGAAGCAGAAGGCGAGGTTCTCCATGGAACCCTACAGAGGTAGGCAACTTTGGTCCTTCTTGATCCCTTCTCTTCTCGCCACTCTTAGACCTGCAAAAACAAACCCACCTTACACATCTGTGTGAGGTTTGTGAGACCCTCAGCATTTCCTTCTAAACAGAGCACACTCAAGTGTGTCTTTTTCCACTCAAAAATCCACACAACTTTTTGTGTTTGGGGGGGGGGGGGAAGAGAGAGCGCATACCCCTGAAGCGTGCAACCTAGAACAAGAGTTTAATTGTGTGCATGTGGAGGGTGGTTGCATTTTTAGAAAGCCTATATCAAAGGGATTTACATAAAATTAGAACATACAGGGGAAAAAAATGACATTTTACAGAAGGGTATCAGGGAAAAATTTCTTTCAGAAAAGTTACGGATGTTCTATAGGGTCATGGTGGATTTTCACAGTAATAAAAATAAAAGCTCCCACTTGATATTAATTTTAAATTGCATTGTTTTAACTATTGGCCAAATTTATATTAGTTGTTTTTAAAATTTTAACTTTTGTGTACCTTGTTTTTTATCTGGCTGTTCACTGCCCTGAGTCTGCAAGGAGAAGGACGGTATATAAATCTAATAAATTAAATCAAATCAATCAATAGTCTGTTTCCTTATAACTATGCAAAACTCTATGCACAGTGGTGGGATTCAGCCGGTTCGGGTCAGTTCAGGTGAACAGTAGTTACATTTCTGGCGGGGCCCCTTCCCGCCCCTTCCCACCCTGCCCCTTCCAGGAATCCCCTATTTTGGCTCCTAGGTAAGTGCAGGCCCAAATGGGGTGTGTGGCACGGCCCCCCTGTAACTCGTTTTCAATCCCAGGAGGCTGCAGGGAGGCCTACTAGGCCCAAAATGGGGTGCGGGGCAGATGTGGGCTTCAACAAGTTCTGGAGAACCTGTAGCAGAAATTTTGAGTAGTTCGGAGAACTGGTAAATACCACCTCTGACTGGCCTTATCCCCATCTATTCTCTGCCTCCCGAGTCCCAGCTAATTTTATTTATTTATTTAATTAGATTTATATGCCACCCTTCTCCGAAGACTCAGGACGGCTTACAATGCGTTAAGCAACAGCCTTCATACTTTTGTATATTTTATACAAAGTCAGCTTATTGCCCCCACACACTGGGTCCTCGATTTACCTACCTTAGAAAAGATGGAAGGCTGAGTCAACCTTGAGCCTGGTGAGACCCAAACTGGTGCAATTGCAGACAGCTGAATGTTAATAACAGGCTTTAGTCTGCTTATTAGCCTGTTGAGCTATCCAGGAGGAAATGGGGATTTTGCAGTAACCTTTCTCTGGATTGAGGAGGGAATGGAGATTTTACAGTATCCTTCCCCTGCCATGCCCAAGTCATGCCCACCAAGCCACACCCACAAAAATTGGTAGTAAAAATTTTTGAAACTCTCCATTGGTGCGGTGGGACAATGCCCCCCACCCCCATGGCCCGTTTTTGCTCCCAGGGGGGTGCAGGAGGCCGAGTGCTGCCTGTCATACTCCCTGGCCACACCCACCATGGCCACACCCACCCAGCCTGTCATTAGGGCAGAGAACCAGTTGTTAAATTATTTGAATCCCACCACTGTCTATAAGCATTGATGGTGCATATCAGTGGTACCAAAAAGCCCTCATTCTTGGAAGATATTTTTTTTCCCCATCAGGCCATTCCTTCCAGTAAATGTGTATAGTCCCTGCCAAAGGAAAATATGGGTTAGCCCAACCCATCAATTCTGGTAGCTTCAAATATACAAAGCCAATGTTGGCAAAGGAGCTTCGGTCTATCCATGCGGAAAGAAACAATTCCTTGGTCTTCAGAGATTGAGCTCCATGACCAGTCTGAAGTTGAGCGGTAGGTCAGCTGAAGTTCAGGAGATTCTTTAAAGACCATCCATGCAGTTTGGAATCCAATTTGTGACGTGGAAAAACTTGGATAATTGGTAGTATTGGCAGGAGAAAGCTCTTTGGGAAAATATTGCCATCTTCTTGAATCCCACAATTGAGTTTGGTTGTGATGGTGGCACCATGAAAGAGAATAGCTCTCCATCTATTTCAGGGAGTTGTTTTGTTTCTTTGGCAAGTTCCACACTTCAGACAAGCTTTCTTCAGCCTGAAACCTTTAATGTTTCAAATTCAATTTCAAACTTCCCTTAGCAACAACCAGCATGGACTCCTTAACATGGTTATGCAGGAGAGAATGTGCATTAAAAACGAAAGACTGCTCTTTCTTAAGATACCCCCAACATTTCCAAAATTTCCAAACATGGAATACCCCCAACATTTCCAAAACTAGAAATAAGAACATCATCCACTTCTCGCAAGAAGGAACATACCAGAGACAAGGATGCTGAAGTCACTGTAATCAGGTTACCACGAACATGATTTCAATTTTCTTTTCAGTTCAAGATTTGGTCTTCTCTAGTAGGACAAGCCTAGAGTAACCTGTTGGCCCTCTGGAGATCCTTCATTTTTCACCCCTCCATTTTCCAAGCTTGTAAAAGTTTATTGACTGGAGGAAATGAGAGGATAAAAAGCAAGGACAGAGGAACATCTAGAGAAGTTCTCAACAGGAAAATGGAGATTAAGCTCAGGGTTAGTAAGTAAGTAAGCCCGACTTTCACAACTTTGAACACTGTTCCTTGGTACCAGTTGGTATGTATTCTCCCTCCCTCCCTCCCTTCATCTTTTCTTACACAATTGGATAAAGGATTTATAGTCCAACTAACATGGAATGAACCGTACAGGCCATCTGCATCTTTTTCCTTATGCAAGGTGTTACAAGCATTTTTAGCAAATCTCTTTATTTGTGTTTTCCATGAAGAGTGCGTCCCTGCTGAGACTACGTATCATCAAGGATAATAAACATATGCCTCCTTAAATCTCATTTAGTCACTCCTAGTACAAGTCGCTTTTTTTTTTTTACAACCAACACTCACTAAACAAACTGTTTTAAGTTGAGTAACGCAATGAACTGCTACGTTGGGATTGGCCATACCCAATCATGGTTACCATGTTTAACAGATTAACAGAGTGGGAAGGAACTTTGTAGGTCATCTAGTCCAACCCCTCACCCAAGCAGGAGACCCTACACCATTTCTGACAGATGGCAGTCCGGTCTCTTCTTGAAAGCCTCCAGTGATGAAGTTCCCACAACTTCTGAAGACAACTTATGTTCCATGGGTTGATGGTTCTCACTGCCAGAAAATTCCTTCTTATTTCTAGGTTGAATCTCTCCTTGATCGGTTTCCATCCATTATTCCTTATCTGGCCTTCGGGTGCCTTGGAGAATAGCTTGACCCCCCCTCCTCTCTGTGGCAGCCCCTCAAATATGGGAAGACTGTTATCATGTCTCCCCTGGTCCTTCTCTTCACTAGACTAGACATGTCCAGTTCCTGTAACTATTCTTAAACCATCAACTCTTCCATTGCAACTCTTTTGTGAAGGAGCCTGTTGAGGACTATCAAGATTCTACTTGCTCCACAGGTTCTAGTACAACATCTACTAGAACTTTTACTAGAACTACTCCTCTACAGACTATTTTATTTCTTTGTTGAGCTGAACCTGAGGTTCCTCTCTCTTGATTTAAAAGACTTCTGTGATCCAGTTCAAAGGGTCATTTGGAGTTATATGATTCATAAGATCCAAAACAATGCTTTCAAATCACTCCGGCAAATCCAAAGCAGCACTCCAATATGAAACAGTGAACTAGGCCGATTTGATTGGGAGCTTCCCATTTGATTGGGAAAGTCTATTTGATTTTTGATTGCCACGATGTAAAAAAAAGAGCAGTAAGAGTGAAGAGAAGAGCAACCGAGATGATTAGGGGACTGGAGGCTAAAACATATGAAGAACAGTTGCAGGAATTGAGTATGTCTACTTGAATGAAAAGAAGGACTAGGGGAGACAAGATAGCAGTGTTCCAATCTCTCAGGGGCTGCCCCAAAGAAGAGGGAGTCAAGCTATTCTCCAAAGCACCTAAAGGTAGGACAAGAAGCAATGGGTGGAAACTGATCAAGAAGAGAAGAAACCTAGAACTAAGGAGAAATTCCTAAGGAGAATTTTCCATTAATCAGTGGAAGGACTTTCCTTCCAGAAATTCTGGGGGCTCCATCGCTGGAGGTTTTTAAGAAGAGATTGGATAACCATTTGTCTGCAATGGTTTGGGCTTCCTGCCTCACCAAACGGATGGAGTAGAAAACCTCCAAACTCCTTTCCAAGTCTGTTATTTTGATTCGGTGACTTGACAGAACCAGCACCAAATCTGTTCTACTCACAGCTTCATGAAGATCCACCACCGACGATATTCTGTGCAGATATAATCTTTGGAAGTCCTTTAGAGGACAAAATTAATGTTCTCAAAATTAATGAGAATTGAGAACAAAGGATGCGCATGTGATTTTTTGGGGGTTTTTTTTGTTTATATCATTTAAAAACACAGATGTGGTAGAACAATCCTCAATCCTGCTGTTTCAATCCATAATGACGAGCCAATTTTTTGTTTTGTTTTTAAAAAAAGCCCATTATAGGATGTTAGTCTGTTCCTGGAAAGAAATACATTTCTGTTTTAGACCATAAACTTAGGAGTTGAAACTCTTCCCTCCTGGTTAATTGTTCCTCCGTATTGAGAATTTGCATTTTAATATCTCCCTCCTTATTTACTTACTCAGTACGGGGCAAAGCTTGGCCATTTAAAGTGCTTTACAACTGTGGGTTTAATTGACTATGTCTAATCGTGATTACCCAGATGCATGCAATTAGATGCTTAAGTGCACTTATTAAGTAATAGGTCCTCTGCCTAACTTGGAGTCCTTTTTAAAAATAGTAAACATCCATCAGAAAGTTAACTTAGCCCTAACAATTCCTCCCAATCTTTGGAGCTGCCAGAAAGTTTATAGGAATGACTTTCTGTGGTCAAAGATAAGTTATTTGACTTCAGAAGACCTTTCCCCTCAATACACACCCATTATCTGGCTCTATTCTATTCTATTCTATTCTATTCTATTCTATTCTATTCTATTCTATTCTATTCTATTCTATTCTATTCTATTCTATTCTTCTCTTCTCTTCTCTTCTCTTCTCTTCTCTTCTCTTCTCTTCTCTTCTCTTCTCTTCTCTTCTCTTCTCTTCTCCTCTCTTTCTCTTGCTCTTCTATTCCTCTCTCTCCTCTCCTCTCCTCTTGCTCTTTTATTCCTCTCCTCTCCTCTCCTCTCCTCTCCTCCTCTCCTCTCCTCTCCTCTCCTCTCCTCTCCTCTCCTCTCCTCTCCTCTCCTCTCCCCTCCCCTCCCCTCCCCTCCCCTCTCCTCTCCTCTCCTCTCCTCTCCTCTCCTCTCCTCTCCTCTCCTCTCCTCTCCTCCCTTCCCTTCCCTTCCCTTCCCTTCCCTTCCCTTCCCTTCCCTTCCCTTCCCTTCCCTTCCCTTCCCTTCCATTCCATTCCATTCCATTCCATTCCATTCCATTCCATTCCATTCCATTCTATTCTATTCTATTCTATTCTATTCTATTCTATTCTATTCTATTCTATTCTATTCTATTCTATTCTATTCAGCAAACACAACAGAAGTAAACATATACACACAACGCATGTAATTTTATACAAAACTTCTACGGGGGTACAGCAGCGGCCTCCTAACTGGATGTCCAGTTCAGCTACCCAGGCGATCCCCTCTGACGTTGCTTCCTCAGATCTTCTAGAGAACCAGACCGTGTCGTAGGACAATCTCGCACAATATGTTAATGGTTTGTATATCTGCACCACAATTGTAACAAGGGGGATCTTTCTATTCCCCACTGATATATAGAGAAGAGGCACTTCTTCCAGTGTCACACCTAATTCTGTTTCATTCAGACAGCGAGAGAGGTCAAAATCAGGTGGTTTGGTAGAAGGATCAGTAACGGTCAGGCCACAAGAATCTCGGTATCTCGGACTATCCCTTTCTCCAGGCATTCTTGGACTTAAATTGGGTAGATTTGTTAAGTGAACAGCTGCTTTCCATGCTGGCCTACGGGAGTTCAATCTCATAAATTAAATGCAACTCTTGTAGAAGACAAGGAAAAATGGTAGGGCGGGAATCTGGAAATCACCAAAGGATTCCTAGGAGTAATTCCATATACCGCATTTTTCGGACTATAAGACACACCAAGATTTTGAAGAGGAAAACAAGGGGGAAAAATAGTTTTTGCCCTCCCCAGCCCCCAGGAGCACTCTACAGGCCTCACAAACCCTCTGTGCATCCCGTTTTTGTGAAAAAATGGGCCTGTTTTTGGCTTCCCAAACACCTCAGGTGTCACCTTTTTGCCCTCCCTGGTCCCCAGGAGCACTCTTCAGGCCTCCTAAACCCTCTGCGCATCCCATTTTTGTGAAAACAGGACTGTTTTTATGAAAAAATGGGACCATTTTTGGCCTTCTAACCCCCCACGCCTTGCAGTTTTGCCCTCCCCAGCCCCAGGAGCACTCCACAGGCCTCCCAAACCCTCTGCGCATTCCATTTTTGCGAAAAATGGGTCTGTTTTGGGGCAAAAATGGGACATGAGTGGGGTTTGGGGAGGCCCAAAAATGGCTGTATTCGGTCTATAAGACGCACCAACATTTCCATTCTCTTTTAGGGGAAAAAAAAGTGTGTCTTATACTCCTAAAAGTACGGTATGTAACACGTTGCCTCATGTCCTCTAGACAGATGCTTTCATCATTACTTCTGGGGCTTCCCTCAGATGGGGCCTTGACTTTGAAGTAATGGCTCTTGGGTTCTTCCAACATAAGGCCCATTGTTACAGGAATGCTTCCCCTCCCGCCCCCCTGCCACCCCCCCCCCTACCCCGTCTGGAAAAAAGAAATAATCCTGGCATCAGAAAAGGATAGAATAATTTCCACTCTTTCTGGAAATAGCCCTCCCTGGCCTTTCACACTGTCCTCTTCTTCAGACGGAAAAAAAAGAAACGGTGAACTGTTCAAAAACAGAACTTAATTGAAGGAGGTGAGTTTCTCCTTGGCCAATGGAGATCTCTTTTCAACCACCCGACACATACTTAATTTTAGGCTCGGTGTGTTTACGGTGGAAGGGGAAGGATTGCCGGTCAATACAATTTATTGTATGTGAATGAGGAATACTGGGGTTTTGGTATCCAGCAAAGGCTGAGGTTTGGCACGGAGAGATTCTTTGATTTCCATGTTGCACCAATGCGTGCCAAGGGCTATCCTGAGTTTGCTTCTACAGTACACAGTCTTTAAATGTACACCATCCTTGCGCTGCCCTTGAAACAGGGGTGAAATCCAACAGGTTCTGACAGGTTCTGGAGAGCCAGTAGTGGAAATTTTGAGCAGTTCGGAGAACCGGTAGCGGAAACTTTGAGTAGTTCAGAGAACCGGCCAATGCTACCTCTGGCTGGTCCCAGAGTGGATTGGGAATGGAGATTTTGCAATATCCTTCCCCCTGGAGTGGGGAAGGAATGGGGATTTTGCAGTAACCTTCCCCTGGAATGGGGAGGGAATGGGGATTTGGCAGTAACCTTCTCTTGGAGTGGGGAAGGAATGGGGATTTTGCAATATTCTTCCCCAGGAGTGGGGAGGGAATGGGGATTTGGCAGTAACCTTCTCTTGGAGTGGGGAGGAAATGGGGATTTTGCAGTATCCTTCCCCTGCCATGCCCACCAAGCCACGCCCACCAAGCCACACCACACCCACCAAGCCACGCCCACAGAAACAGTAGTAGAAAAATTTGGGTTTCACCACTGCTTTGAAAGAATTTCAGAGGGGGCATCCAATGATCAATTCTCACTGGATAACTTTCGAAGCTCTTCTCCCAATTATTAATTAATTACGAGACGTTGGATTCCCAACTTAGCTTTCGTTAACTCGGAGAGCCCTTAAAAGCCACAGAGGGCAACTTAGCTGGGAATTAAGCCAAGTATTTTGAATGCCCTGACTCTAATCAAGACTAAATCTGGATCCAAGCTATTCTATTTTAATTATTGGCATTTTTAGCCAATTTTCAACTAAGATTAGCGCCTGAAGTTGCGTACGGTTAGTGACTGAAGATGTTTTTTTTAAAAAAATATTAACTTTACGTTTCTTTGGCACGTTTGGAAGAATCTCACCATCTTCCACCTGCCTGGCTGAGCCCTTCAAGTCATTTTTAATAGAAGCCAGCTGGCAAAGCCAACTTAAAATACACAATCATTTATTTTTCTGCTATCTGCAGGAAAAAAAATGGCCTTCAGAAGGCCATTTACGCCCAGCTCTAAATAAAATACAATCCCGGTGAGGAATGAGTGCCATTCTGGAGGTCTTCCAATTTCCAATTTGTTGGCAAGGTTTGTACCAATAACCTATTAAATTTGAAATCTGAGACAAAATACAGGGGTGGGCTTCTGGGGGTTCGCAGGGGTTTGGGAGAACCTCTAGCTAAGATTCTGTGCAGTTCGGAGAACCCCCAAATCCCACTCCTGGCTGGCCCCGCCCATCCCACCTAGCCCCTTCCAGGAGTCTCCATGCAGCCCGTTTTGGATGCAGGTAAGTGCAGGGCATACACGGAGGCTCAGGGAGAGCGAAAAATGGGCCGACTGGAAGTTTGTTTCTGGCCTCCAAAGCGCCTCCGGTGCCTGGGGAGGCCATTTTCGCCCTCCTGGAGGCTCAAAGAAAGCCTCTGGAGCTTGGGAGGACAAAATGCCTGCCGACTGTGATGCAGGAGGCCAATTAGTCCATGCCACCCCCACCCAGCAACCAGGCAGAGACCCTTTTGCTAAAAGTTTGACAAAATATCACTAGAAACCAACAAGTTGAGAGGTGGGGTGGGGAAGTCCTTAATAATGAAGAATTTCCCTATTTTAGGGGCCATGGAAAACATGATCTTCATAATAAGGAGAAGGAAGCCCTATGCCCAGTAAGCTTGGATGTCCTCCCTCCCTCCCTCCCTCTGTCCCTCCTAAGCAATAGCAGACTTATATAACACGTAGTGGGGTGTGGTGGCTCAGTGGCTAAGACGCTGAGCTTGTCGACAGAAAGGTTGGCAATTCAGCGGTTCGAATCCCTGGTGCCGCATAACGGGGTGAGCTCCCATTCCTTGTCCCAGCTTCTGCCGACCTAGCAGTTCAAACGCACGTTAAAAAATGCAAGTAGAAAAATAGGGAACCATCTTTGGTGGGAAGGTAACAGCGTTCCGTGCGCCTTTGGCGTTGAGTCATGCCGGTCACATGACCACGGAGACATCTTCCGACAGCGCTGGCTCTTCGGCTTTAAAACGGAGATAAACACCACCTCCTAGAGTCGGGAACGACTAGCACATATGTTTAGCTTTACCTATACCAGTTTATAGTGCCTAACAGCCCTCTCTAAGCTGTTTGCAGAGTCAACGTATTGCTCCTAACAATCTGGGTCCTCGTTTTACCCACCTCGGAAGGACAGAAGGCTGAGTCAACCTTGAGCCTGGTGGGATTCGAACTGCCAAATTGCAGGCAGGCGGCAATCAGCAGAAGTCGCCTGCAGTACTGCACTCAGTGGCTCAGTGAGAAATTAGCTGAAATTAGCTGAAATTACCCTTTCCTTCTCTGACCAGCCAAGCAAACAATAGAGTGCTTCTTTTTTTTTTTCACACTGATCTTTTTTCCCCCCACACTTATCTTGAGTCAATACAGAATTTTTACATTCCTGAAGTTATGTCAAGGGCAGCTGTAACAAGAACCACATTCACATGAGTGGCATTTAATTGACCCCGGGGACATTGCAACCATCGTAAATACATGGTGGTTGAAAAGTGGCCAAATATTGATTACATAGCCGTGAGGAACCTGGGACGGTCATAAATGAGAGGAGTTGTAGCATTGTAACTGTAACAGTCACTAAATGAATGGCTGTAAGTCAAGAACTCTCTAATATTATTTCATTAATCTCTTCTCTTCTCTTCTCTTCTCTTCTCTTCTCTTCTCTTCTCTTCTCCTCTCCTCTCCTCTCCCCTCCCCTCCCCTCCCCTCCCTCCCCTCCTCTCCTCTCCTCTCCTCTCCTCCATTCCATTCCATTCCATTCCATTCCATTCCATTCCATTCCATTCCATGCTATTTTCTACTCTACGCTACTCTACGCTACCCTACCCTACCCCACCCTATCTTATTGTATTATTCTTCTCTTCTCTTCTCTTCTCTTCTCTTCTCTTCTCTTCTCTTCTCTTCTCTTCTCTTCTCTTCTCTTCTCTTCTCTTCTCTTCTCTTCTCTTCTCCTCTCCTCTCCTCTCCTCTCCTCTCCTCTCCTCTCCTCTTCTCTTCTCTTCTCTTCTCTTCTTCCATCCCCCTCCCCTTCCCTCCCCTTTCCCTTCCATTCCATTTTCTACCCTACCCTACCCTACCCTACCCTATTTTATCCTATCATTACCTCCTTCTCCTCTCCTCTCCTCTCCTCTCCTCTCCTCTCCTCTCCTCTCCTCTCCTCTCCTCTCCTCTCCCTCTCCCCCCGTTCTGTTCATTATCCAAGGCATATCCCCACCCTTTGCTTAATGCAGCATTTAACTTACTCAAGAGTCACAAAGTGAAGAAAATGATGCTCTGAGCAGGTCTTGCTGGGTTTCTGAGACCACCCAGCCTAAGGACCCACCAGTGTTCATCCCCACCTTTTCTTGCAGCGAACACCCCTTTCTTTTCCCCCCCTCTCCAGTGACATTTCATCAGCATGAAAGGCAAGTCAACGCAGCACTTTACAAACAGAAGGCCTCAGAGCAAGATTGTTCTGTCAGCATCTTCCACCTTGGCCCACGATTGTGCTGGCCTGTTTCAGGGCCGGGGAGCTGAAAAGCCTTTTCATCATTGTATGGACAAAGTCCTACCATGGCAAGTCTTCTCATCAAAGGACTTCTTATGTGAAAACTCATCCCCCTCCCATTCTCTCCCCAAAAGCCAAAAATTGTCCTCCAATCAGCACATAAACATTCATTCTATTATTTAGCAGAAGCAAGTCAACCCTTCGGAGTCTAGGAATTGGACCCCTGAGAATCGAGTTTTCTCCTTGTAAGGTTCAAGGGAGGAAGGAAGGAAGGAAGGAAGGAAGGAAGGAAGGAAGGAAGGAAGGAAGGAAGGAAAAGAGTAGGGAGGAAAAAGGAAGGAAGGAAGGAAGGAAGGAAGGAAGGAAAGAAAAGAGTAGGGAGGAAAGAGAGAAAGGAAGGAAAAGAGTAGGGAGGAAAAAAGGAAGGAAGGAAGGAAGGAAGGAAGGAAAAAAGTAGGGAGGAAAAAGAGAAAGGAAGGAAGGAAGGAAGGAAGGAAGGAAGGAAGGAAGGAAGGAAGGAAGGAAGGAAAAGAGTAGGGAGGAAAAGAGAAAGGAAGGAGGAAAGAATAGGAGGAAAAGAGGAAGGAAGGGAGGAAAAGAATAGGGAGGAAAAAGAGGAAGGGAGGGAGGGAGGGAGGGAGGGAGGGAGGGAGGAAGGAAGGAAGGAAGGAAGGAAGGAAGGAAGGAAGGAAGGAGGGAAAACAAACTCTATCCTAGTATTTTTCCCTCCAGAAGTTGTGGGTGCTCCATCACTGTAAGTTTTCAAGAAGAGATTGGACAACCATTTGTCTGAATTGGTGTTGGGCCTCCTTCTTGAGGAGGGGGGTCAGACTAGACGACCTCTAAGGTCCCTTCCAACTGTGTTCTTCTGCTTTCCTGCTGCATCTGAACCAGGCCACTGTAGACCAGGGGAAAACAGTGGCTTTCGAATCCTGATATTCTGTGAGAAGTTACGAGAAGCTAGCAGGTTGGCTTTGGAGAGTTATCACGCTCTCTCTCTCTCTCTCTCCAAGGAGATTTCTGAAGCTCAGCATCCGCAGTGCTTACAGTCCACACCCCTGCAGCTGTCTTCAGTTTTCCTTCCCTGAGTTCTGGACAACCCACCTTATGTAGGAAACTCTAATTACGGAAGCCCGCAAGGTCACGCTTGGAGACAGGCCTCGAAAGGAGTCCTGTGAAGCTTCGAACTTGTGAACGGCCTTGGCCGGGCCAAATGCTGATTTCATAACAAAAGAATGGTTAATTTCACACTTCGGATCATAACCTCCCCTCCTCCCCTCTGGCCTTCCCCCCCTGCCCCCCCTGCCAGAAATCAGTAAAGCATGTTGGTGCAGGAATTGCAAAAAGTCAAAGACATGGGAGAAGAATAATGAGTCATTAATCCAGATAATTAGATATTAACATCAGGCTGGATTGAGTAGAGGAAGAGGGGCACTGATTGGAGGCATCCGAAGCTGTTTTAGCTCAAGTTCTTGAGAACATCCATCAGTCTCCAGAAGCCACATTTTCTTCTTCTCCAACTTTGATCAACTTTTTTTAAAAAAAATTCGATTTATATGCCGCCCTTCTCCGGGGACTCAGGGCGGCTTACAATGCGTTAAGCAATAGCCTTCATACTTTTGTACATTTATACAAAGTCATCTTATTGCCCCTACAAACTGGGTCCTCAATTGACCTACCTTAGAAAGGATGGAAGGCTGAGTCAACCTTGAGCCTGGTGAGATTCGAACTTGCAGTAATTGCAGGCAGCTGGTGTTAATCACAATGCTTTTTAGTCTGCTGAGCTATCCAGGCTCTGGAGAACCAGTAGTGGAAATTTTGAGCAGTTTGGAGAACTGGTAGCAGAAATTTTGAGTAGTTTGGAGAACCAGTAAATACCACCTCTGGCTGGCCCCAGTGTGGGGTAGGAATGGAGATTTTGCAATATCCTTCTCCCAGGAGTGGGGTGGGGAATGGGGATTTTAGAGTATCCTTCCCCTGGAGTGCAGTGGGAATGGAGATTTGGCAGTATCCTTCCCCTGCCATGCCCACCAAGCCACACCACACCCACCAAGCCACGCCCACAGAACTGGTAATTTAAAATGTTGAATTTCATCACTGCCATAGACATTCCTTCTTAGGGTCTGCCGGCCTTGCCAAAAACCTCTTCGAATTCACCGGTTGCTTCGCATGGTTTTCTAGGTCATGGCGGCCCTTAATATCGAAAGAAGGAAAACAAATCTTCTCAACTCATCGGGAAATATCCTGGAATTTCTTTCGTGTGGGCCTGGATTCTGGATTCCAACCTGAATGTAGTCAAAACAAAATTGCAGCGGAGTCTGGGGGGGCGGCGGTGGGGTGGGGGGGAGATGAAGCTTTCCCTTGGATGACTTTCACAAAAATCTGCAGTGTTGAAAAAAACAGGTCAAGGCTGAATAGTGCTAAAAACCATCTCAGACAAGTGACTGTCCAGTCTCTTCTGGTAGAAGAAATGGTAGAAGCTGGTATCAAACAGATTTAACAGATTAACTGAGTTGGAAGAAGGACCTTGGAGCTCATCTAGTCCAACTTCCCACCCAAGCAGGAGACCCTACACCATTTCTGACAGATGGCAGTCCAGTCTCTTGAAAGCTTCCAGGGATGAAGCTCCCACAACTTCTGAAGGCAACTTCTGTTCCATGGGTTGATTGGTCTCCCTGTCAGAAAGTTCCTTCTCATTTCTACGTTGAATCTCTATAAACATATACATACATATAAATATAAACATAGGAGTAGAGTACGGTACCCCAATGCTAAGAAAGGGGATATCAACTGGTCCAGCTGATCTGGCCAAGCATGCTTTCTTAGACATTGACAGCACGATGAGAAAACCTCCTCATTTCCAGGTTGAATCTCTCCTTGTTCGGTTTCCATCCATTATTCCTTGTCTGGTCTTCGGATGCCTTGGAAAATAGCTTCACCCCCTTCCTCTCTGGGGCAGCCTTTCAAATATTGGAAGACTGCTCTCCTGTCTCCCCTGGTCTTTCTCTTCATTAGACTAGACATCTCCAGTTCCTGCAACCGTTCTTCATATGTTTTGGTCTCCAGTCCCCTAAACATTTCTCCACTTCTCCACTTCTGAGTCTCAACATTTTTTATGGTGATAGCTGGATGCAAATAGAGATGCTTCTATAACTGATGTTGGGTTTTTGGGGATATCTTCTAAGTAGCCAACCTCAAGCAAGAAGTGGTTGAGGTCTCAGGGGGCCTCTGGAGAGAGGCTGATGAAACCTTTGAAAGTCACCTTAGTTTCCCTTCCATGGTTGACCATCTGAGTGACCATCATTCCATCCTTGCGTCCACCTTCTTCCTTCTCCGATCCTGTAGCGATACTATAAACATTTGGTGGAATGCGTAGACTTTCCTGAAATGTTTGTTTCCAGAAGTTTGCCAGTGAGTCACTGTAGGGGCACACTAGCTTTTTTGTTACCTGGTGTGTACCTGGGGCCAGCTCCAAGTTTCTGTGGCCCACCATGAGAGGCCTCTCTCCATGAAAGCTCACCACTTGTGCCCTTACTTTGATGTTTTCCCAATCTTCCTTGCTGAGCCCTGATTTCTGTAGGAACAGCTGGCCTGGTGGGCAAAGGCCTTGCTAGAAGGAAAGCAAGCTGAGAGATGGTGAATGGACTCACATCTCAAATAGAATCCGACATCTTGCCTTCAACACCTAAACAGAAGGGACCTTGGAGGTCTTCTAATCCATTCCCTTTTCATTCCTTCAGTTCTTCCTCAATTTATTTGGCTGGGCAATTCATTCATTCATTCATTCATTCATTCATTCATTCATTCATTCATTCATTCATTCATTCATTCATTCATTAATTATTTATTCGTTCATCCATCCATGCATCCATCCATCCATCCATCCATCCATGCATCCATGCATCCATGCATCCATGCATCCATCCATCCATCCATCCATCCATCCATCCATCCATCCATCCATCCATCCATCCATCCATGCATTCTTCCATCCATCCATCCATCCATCATCCATCCATCCATCCATCCATCCATCCATCCATCCATCCATCCATCCATCCATCTACCCATGTCTACCTCACCTTTTCTTCAGGAGCTCGCAACCTTTCTTGCCACAGTTGTTCAATGAATCACTGCAGTTGTTCAGTTAGGTAACATGGTTGTTAAGTGAATCTGGCTAAATTTCCTATTTAATTTATTTCTCAGAAGGTCACAAGGAGTGATTGTATTACAATCTACTTAGCTGGGCCATTCATCCATTCATCTATCCATGCAGCCATCCATTCATGCATCTGTGGATCCATCCATCCATCCATCCATCCACCCACCCACCCACCCACCCACCCATCCATCCATCCATCCATCCATCCATCCATCCATCCATCCATCCATCCATCCATGGATCCGTGCATCTGTGGATCCATCCATCCATCCATCCATCCATCCATCCATCCATCCATCCATCCATCCATCCATCCATCCATCCATCCATCCATCCATTCATGGATCCATGCATCTGTGGATCCATCCATCCATCCAATCATCCATTCATCCATCCATTCATTCTTCATTCATGTCTACCTCACCTTTTCTTTAGGAGTTCACAATGACAAACAACCACCATCAGTATAGAATAGGTTGGTTGAGATACCAAGACTGTCCCAGAATGGTCCAACCCCTGGCCCTGAAGCCAGTTCTTTGCAATCCTGGTCCAATAACATACCACACTGCCACCTGGAGTAGCTAATTCAGAACTAGCTGGACCATGTGAGATGCTACTTTTCCACTGGTAACAAAGAACTACCAGTCAATAGTCCTAATAGTTCTAAGGTCAATAAATTAAACTTTATAATATTCCGATTCCCAAGACTATTACCAAGTTAGGTCAGGCCTGAGGAAGACTAGGGGTCACCAAAATAGGGATTAAGGAATCCCTCAAAATCTGCAGACTGTAAACTGGTTAATCTATTTCAAAGACAGGTTGCAGATTTAGGAACTTCTAAATAAAAATTTGGGTCCTCTTTGTTGTCAGCCGATACAGCTAATCCTCGATGTATGACCACTATTGAGTTGTTCAGTTAGTAACACGGTTGTTAAGTGGAATTGGCTGCCCCATTGACTTGGCTTCTCTGATGGTCGCAACAGGTGATTAAGTGAGACTGCAACCGTCATTAAAAGGAGTCGGTTGCTGAGCATCTCAATTTTGATCAACGGTTGTAAACTGTCAAAACTGGTCCTCAGTCACTTGTTTTCA
The DNA here is from genome assembly GCA_038048745.1 of Coluber constrictor foxii. Taxonomy (NCBI): domain Eukaryota; kingdom Metazoa; phylum Chordata; class Lepidosauria; order Squamata; family Colubridae; genus Coluber; species Coluber constrictor. The sequence continues at coordinate 4,454,305 of CM075973.1, forward strand.
GTGCCGTTGCAACTTCAAAACGAACTGTTATAAGTCGAGGACTGCCTATTTTAGAAGCTCTT
>CM075973.1:4454566-4457066 GCA_038048745.1 Coluber constrictor foxii
TTCCCAGACGTGCAATTTTTAATGGTCTGGTAAAATGACCTCCCCCTGTTTATTATGAAGCTCTTATAACACAAGTTTTAGCTGAGTGAGTTCTCAGTTAATTTTGTCTTATTTTATTGGTTTTTTTTAAGTTTGGGTTTTGTTTTCTGGATGTAGCCTAAAGCTAGAGAAAGTAATTGCATAAAGTGGAAAAGGGTTCAGGAGAAAGAGAGAGAAAGAGAGAGGTGTATGAGAACATCTAATTTATAAGCTGTGGTTATCAGCCCACTGCAGATGCTTCATTTTGTTCAAAGGAAAAACAGTTACTTAAAACAGCAAAGCCACAGCTATGTTTCTGTAATTTACACAAATCATATTTGGTATTTGGAAGGGATATAAAAATATGTAAGTTTGCAAATATTTTTGCCTTGGTTTAATTTTATCTGTAGCAAAACGAGGCTGTAGGTAATAAAGGCTTATCCCTCGTATTAGTCTTTACTCAAATAAATAAATAAATCCCCTTTTCTTGTGTTATTTTAATCGATTTTGGATTTATTACTTAGGGAGAAATTAGGCACCATACACGGAAAACCGAATCTGGTTGAAATTGCAACTTCTTTGATTTTTCATCCATTTGAAAAGGAAGATGAGAAACTGTTTATCTGGATGAATAGGGAGGGAAGGAGATGGGTGGTTAAGAAATAGTATGTATTAATAAGTAAATAAGTGGCTTTTGGTTCCTCTCATATAGATATAGATATAGATATAGATATAGATATAGATATAGATATAGATATAGATATAGATATAGATATAGATATAGATATAGATATAGATATAGATATAGATATAGATGATAGACGGATAGAGATAGAGTTAGAGATAGAGAGAATGATAGAGAGAGATAGAGATAGAGATAGATGGATAGATGGATAGAGATAGATAGGGAGATAAAGACATTATATATATAAACGGAAGAGACAGCTACGATCTCACATTGCCCCTGGAAGCACGAAGCCAAGAACACCAGTCTGAAGATGTCGAATGAGACTTCGTCGAAACGTCGCCAAGACACTTCCAATTTTATGCGGGAGAAGACCTGAATAACCAAAGACCTACAGATAGATAGATAGATAGATAGAGAGAGAGAGAGAGAGAGAGAGAGAGAGATAGAGAGATAGAGAGATAGAGAGATAGAGAGATAGAGAGATAGATAGAGAGATAGAGATAGAGATAGAGATAGAGATAGAGATAGAGAGATGGATAGAGAGAGATATTTCAGGGATGGGTTCTACTTACCTTTACTACCGGTTCGCATTGTGCCTGCGCGTGGGCGCGTTGGAGAGGGAGGGAGGGGGAGAGAGAGAAAGAGAGAGAGAGAGAGAGAGTGAGAGAGATGGATAGAGAGAGAGAGATGGATAGAGAGAGATATCTCAGGGATGGGTTCTACTTACCTTTACTACCGGTTTGCATTGTGTCTGCATGTGGGTGCATAGAGAGAGGGAGGGGGAGAGAGAGGGGGAGTGAGAGAAAGAGAGGGAGGGAGGGAGAGGGAGAGAGAGAGAGAGAGGGAGGGAGGGAGAGAGAGAGAAAGAGAGGGAGGGAGGGAGGAGAGAGAGAGAGATAGAGAGATAGAGAGATTTTATGTGCTAGGGCCAAAGCATAGCAACTAGGAAGAAAAGAGAGCTCCTGAGTCCCGGGGGGGTGGGGGGAAGTAATCTGGAAGTTTCTTCTCTCCTTCTTCATTTTATTCTGACGTCAAGGCCACTTACGAACGTTTGCCCGCGACGTGTGCACCACAGAGCGCCTCGCATCTTCCTTAATGGAAACCCGCTGATCCGTAAACACTTGTGAGAGAGCCCGGCGCTCAGGGGCAGTGTGATATTAATGTTCCTATCAGTGATTGATCAAAAGGATTTGCAAGGAAAGCATAAAAGTATTTAATTATAATTAGACCAGGAACGGCTCTGTAATGGCGCCCGACATTTGAATAAGGTCACGTCTTGCCCATACACCTTTCATATTAAATGCCATTCGTTTCAAGGGCCCCGAAATTCGTTTGGGAAATTGTCAGCATGCAACATACCAGATAAATTAAAAAAAATGTCCCTGGGTTTTTTGGGTTTTTTTTTTCTTCCCCTCCTGTTTTGGAAAGATGATTGATCTCCCTTGAAAAGCAAACAACAGCATCCGGTGGCGCAGGCATGCCTTTGAGAAAAGTGCCAGGGATGTAAGAACTTTTCCTTGCCTTTTGGACATAAATTGGGTCAAACAATAGGAATATTTCAAGATAGATTTAGATTAATTTCTTCAGGCTGGAGATGGATGTCTCCACTGAACGTTAACCTTCTCACCCCTCCCAAATAACCAGGGACTGATCTTGAAGAGCTTTGGTGGTGCAGCAGACTAATGTGCTGTTAACTAGCATCAGCTGCCTGCCATTACTGCAAGTTCGAATCTCACCAGGCTCAAGGTTGACTCAGCCTTCCCTCCTTTTGAGGTAGGTAAAACGAGGACCCGG
>CM075973.1:4462066-4587205 GCA_038048745.1 Coluber constrictor foxii
TCTTCTTTCTTTCTTTCTTTCTTCTTTCTTCTCTTTCTTTCTTTCTTTTCTTTCTTTCTTTCTTTCTTTCTTTCTTCTCTCTCTTATTCTTCCTTCCTTCCTCTCTCTTTTCCTTCCTTCCTGCCCTCTCTTTTCCTTCCTTCCTTCCTTCCTTCCTTCCTTCCTTCCTTCCTTCCTTCCTTCCTTCCTTCCTTCCTTCCCTCTTTTTAAAAAAATGCCATAACCAAGATTGGAATGTTCAAATTCATCATCTCTTCCTTATCATCTCTAATTTGGTTCTTCTTTGATCCATTTTATAATTTCCTTACTTTTTCACTTGCAAGCTACTCAGGGTAGTTTGGAGTTGACCGACCCCTCAATTTAACCAATCAATCCACTAATATTGCACTGATGATGTTCTCTAGTTGGGTCCATGACGGGTCTGTAAGAAAACAACCAAGCTCAGAGAGCACCAAGGACCCCATAATCCTCCTCTTCTTCCTGAACATTGCAAACCCAACTCCCTTCTAGCACTGATACTGTTACCTAGTTGGGTCATAAAACATCTGCAAGAAAACACCAACCTCAGAAAGCGTCAAGGACTCCACAGTTCAACTCTGAGCTACAACTCTTCTCTTCTATCAATCCAATAATAACATCCCAGAAAGTGATTTGGAAGACAACCAAGATCAAGGCTGAGCCAACTCAAGTTGGAGGGATGACCCAACCCAGAACAGGTTGAGTGTATGGATGGAGGGCAGATGTGTGTGGCAGGCTTACCTTGACAAAACAGCTGTTGAGAGACAGATTGTGACGAATGGAATTCTGCCATGCTCGCTGATTGTCCGATAGTACGGGAACTTCTTCATAATGAAATCATAGATGCCAGAAAGGGTCACCTTGTTGGACGGACTCTGCTGAATGGCCATGGCGATTAAAGCTATGTAGCTGCTCAAAGAAAGATGAACAAATTAAGAACATTCAGAACCACATTGGATGCAGCAAAGGGATAAAGAGAGAGACAGAAAATGGGATGATTCAGTAGGCTTTGTAGCACAGAGGCCGCTATCTTGAACATGTTTAATAAAGATTAAGTAAGTCTCCTTGAACACAAGGAACTGAGCAAGGTTTGGACTCAGGAGCTTGATTAGTTCAACCGGATAGTTGAAACTTCCAAATCAGTGGCAACATCAAGTCTTGAAACACAGAAAGAATCATGTAGAACTCCATTTAATTTACTGAATCAAACCATAGCTGGCTTTACATCTTGCAGCAAATCATGATTATTTTTAAGTTGGGATCTGCTGATTAGATTACATAGATGGATGATAGATAGATAGATAGATAGATAGATAGATAGATAGATAGATAGATAGATAGACAGACAGACAGACAGACAGACAGACAGACAGACAGACAGACAGACAGACAGACAGACAATAGGGATGGATGGATGGATGGATAGATGAATGGATGGATGGATGGATGGATGGATGGGTGGGTGGGTGGGATGGATGGATGGACGAATTGGCAGGGCAGACAGACAGACAGAAAGATGGATGATAGGGATGGATGGATGAATGGATAGGTGATAAATAGATAGATGTAATAGATATAGATATGCCACTGAGTGGTTTCACACTTTGTGTTAGAAAGGCGGAATGTAGTTAGTTATGGTTTCCATATTGTTACTATTGGATTGATAGAAGCAAATATTTGTAGCTCAGGGTTGACATGAGGGGTCCTTGGTGGTCTCTGAGCTGGTGGTTTTCTTGCAGACCTTCCATGATCCAACTAGGGAACATCATCAGTGCAATATTATTGGATAGATAGATTAAATCCAAACTACCTTGGGTAGCTTGTAAATGGAAAAAAAAACCCATAAAACCGACCAAAGAAGAACTATGTACTGTATACCCAGAAAAATATACATTATAGCTAAGGGTAAAGGTTCCCTCGTACATATGTACTAGTTGTTCCTGATTCTAGGGGCAGTGCTCATCTCTGTTTCAAAGCCCGAAGAGCAGCACTGTCCGAAGACGTCTCCATGGTCATGTGGCCGCATGACTCAATGCCAAAGGCGCACGGAGCGCTGTTCCCTTCCCACCAAAGGGGGGTCCCTATTTTTTCTACTTGCATTTTTTACCTGCTTTCAAACTGCTAGGTTGGCAGAAGCTGGGACAAGTCACGGGAGCTCACCGATTACACGGTACCAGGGATTCGAACCGCTGAACTGCCGACCTTTCGATCGACAAGCTCAGCGTCTTAGCCATTGAGCCACCTCATCCCTTTACATTATAAGCCAGCCATTCTCTTGCTTGGTGTCAGTGCCTTGTTTCTAGGTAGAAATCTGACTTTTAAGTTTTATCCCAAATATCCCTCTTGCATGCGCGTTCTCTCTCTCAGTCCACATTGCAACCATGATTAATCAGGCATATTGGCCGAACGGGGGCAACAGCTCTGAAGATCATATTATTTAAATAAAAAGTAAATATCTTGCTTATATTTTATTCATAGATAAAAGTGACCACAATCACTTTTGCTTTGTTTTATTTATAGAATCTGTGTTTTCTTCTCCGTACAGAAGGGGGGGGGGGGAAATGATTCTTTTTAAACACTTAGACACAGTCACTTTATCAAACTCAAAGTTTCGGAGAGCTGTAACTTCTGCGGGATGCAGCAGATTGTGACTTCAACCTGAGAAGAGATTATTTGGTGGCTATTTTGCATGGGTTAAATGCATTTTTTTGGGGGGGGGGGGCTGTCAGGTTCTGCACCCCTGACTTCAATGGGAGTTTATTTATGGAAAGCGAAAGTGAGTTAAAAATAAGCAAAATTCACACCTTTGACTTTCTTATCAGAGGCAGCTTTAATCAAGGTCTGGATGAATAAATCCATTCAGTGCAAATATCTCACCTGGTGGAATTTAACAATTAAAGGCACTCTTTCTTTCATTGTTTTTTTAAATTAATTATTATTTGTTTTCTTCTTAGGGCGTGATATATTTACCCAAGAGGAAGTTTAATCATAAAAGCAACAGCTAAAGAGTTAGAAGAGCGGATCCAGCTCATTTTCGTTTGGAGAAAAAAATGAAAACCCCTCTTTAAACTTTCTTCTCCAAAACGAAAGACAGGCAAATTCTCAGGGTGCAAATTGAAGCCATCAGAATGCATCGGAGAGGACCAATCAGTTGCAAACATCCAAAACTAACTGAAAAATGGATTTAAGAGACAGAGCTAAGATACCAGTTTTCAGTCTCAATAACTACAATAACCCCATCTAGATTTTGGAGATGCACAGCAGCACAAAATCGGCTCTTTTGACCTAACGGAATGCAAACCTTAGTCTAACGTTTCCCGTCATTTGCTCTTTCCTCCAAAGACCTATTTTAAAAATATTCAGGGGCTGGTTATTTCGTCTACCAATAGAAAAAATCTAAAACCCGATCAACTTTCTAATCAAGCTTGCTTCCTACTCCTTGCTAAGATCTTTGTAAAAGGCAGTGGAAGAAAGAGAGAGAAGAAAGAGAGAGAGAAAGAAAGAAGGAAGAAGGAAGAAAAGAAGGAGAGAAAGAAAAGAAAAGGAGGGAGAGAGAGGGTGGAAAGAAAGAAAAAGACAGAAGAAAGAAAGAAAGAAAGAGAAAGAAAGAAAAGGAGGGGAGGGGAGGGTGGAAAAAGAAAGAAAAAGAAGAATGAAAGAAAAAGGAAGGAAGGAAGGAAGGAAGGAAGGAAGGAAGGAAGGAAGGAAGGAAGGAAGGGAGGGAGAAAATCTTTCCAGGCTCCAAAATTATGCACACCCAATGCACACCCAGCTTTAAAAGTTCAGCTTACCTGTAAGCAGGTCTGGTGAATCTTTTCTCTTCATCTGAAGTGCAGGCTGGGTAATCATCTGCATCATAATTAAAGCAGTTATAAGGGTATTGTGTGTTATCAAACATTCTTTTTCCTGGATTTCTTTCAGCTCCCGAGAAGAGGGGAAGAGGTGGAGAGCTGATGTTTCTTTATGAATGCTTCACTCCTCCCTTGCTCCCACTCTTTCCTGCCTCCCACCCCCAACTCTCTCTCTCTCTCTCTCCTCTCTCTCTCTCTCTCTCTCTCTCTCTCTCTCTCTCTCTCTCTCTCTCACACACACACACACACACACACACACACACTTACTCACTCACTCACTCAGGACACCCTGGCACTTTCCTTCGGAGCTCCCAGTCCCAGGCAAAATATATTCCCCATCGGCCTGGTTCTCCTGTTCCATTCTCCCTTTGCGTTCAACAACGTGCTAGCAGAGAGGGACCTTCTCACCCAGTTCGAATTGGGTGAAAATTCTCTCTTGAACCCTTTCAAGGAGGTTCAAAGCTTTCCAGAAAGCTTTCAACTTAGCGACTGCAGGACCCTGGTAAACGAGGCACCCGGGGGAATCTGCTTGGGTGGTCCAAGCGAGCAAGGACCTCTGAGACGTTGCTTGTCTACTGTGAAGAGTCAGGCAAGGTTAATAGGCTTGAAAAGGTGGGATGGCTGTTCCTTCTTCCTTGCCTTCTTCTGGCTTCAGTTTTTTAAGCAGAATGCAATGGGAGTGATAGGTCTTCCTTCCTTCCTTCCTTCCTTCCTTCCTTCCTTCCTTCCTTCCTTCCTTCCTTCCTTCCTTCCTTCCTTCCTTCCTTCCTTTCTTCCTTTCCTCCCCTCCCTCCCCTTCCTTCCTTCCTTCCTCCCCCTCCCTCCCTCCTTTTCCCTTCTTCCTTCATCCTTCCTTCCTTCCCTCCCTCCTTTTCCTTCTTCCCTCCCTCCCTCCCTCCCTCCTTTTCCTTCTTTCCTTCCTTCCCCCTCCTTTTCCTTCCTTCCCCCCTCCTTTCCTTCCTTCCTTCTCTCTCTCTCTCTCCCTTCTTTTTATCTTTCTTTCTTTTTCTTTCTTTCTTTCTTTCTTTTCTTTCTTTCTTTCTTTCCTTTCTTTCTTTCTTTCTTTCTTCTTTCTTTCTTCTCTTTCTTCCTTCCTTCTTCCTTCCTTCCTTCCTTCCTTCCTTCCATCCTTCCTTCCTTCCTTCTCTCTTTTTCTTCCTTCCTTCCTTCCCTCCCTCTCTCTTTCTCTCTCTTCTTTCTTTCTTTCTTTCTTTCTTTTCTTTCTTTCTTTCTTTCTTTCTTTCTTTCTTTCTCTTTCTTTCTTTTTTGTTTCTCTCTCTCTCTCTCTCTTTCTCTCTCCCTTCCTTCTCTCCCTCTCTCTCCCTCTCTCCTTTCTTTCTTTCTTTCTCCCTCTCTCCCCCTCTCTCATCTATCTATCTATCCATCCATTTTTCCATCCACCCACCCCCTACCAACCTACCTACCTACCTACCTCTCTCTCTCCGTCCTCGAATGCTGGTGTGTTGCCATCAAACACTCTTGGGACAATTCTGTACAGGGCCCACCTTTGGTTTTAAAACAAATTGGGGATGGACAATTGAACGGAGGGTGGGGAGGTGCTTTCAAAGGAGAAGCACTGTCAGAGAGGAAAGTTTTTTTTGGGGAGAAAAAATTGAAAGCATAATAGCTGAGGCAAAGAGAGCTCCATGTGTGGGCTTTGATCTACAGGGTGAATTAGCTAATAACTCTCTGTGTTGGCATCAGTCCTGTAACAATTTTGATCGTCCTTCCTCTCTTGTTCTCGCTTTCTTTCTCCTCTCTCCTCTCTCTCTCTCCCTCCCCTCTCCTCTTTCCTGCTTTTCCCCACTCTACACGCACACACACAGACACACAGACACACACACACAGATAGAAACAGATGCTTTAGGCCAGGGGTGGGACTGCTGGGGGCTCGCAGGGTTCGGGAGAAGCTCTAGCTAAGATTCTGTGCAGTTTAGAGAACCCCCAAATCCCACTCCTGGGTGGGCCCAGGAATCCCCAAGGGGCCCATTTGAATCCCCAAGGGGCCCATTTTGGATGCAGGTAAGTGCAGGGCATGCGTGGAGGCTTGGGGAAGGCAAAAAATGGCCTACCGGAAGTTCGGGAAGGCCGGAAACAGGCCCATTTCTAACCTCCAGAGGGCCTCCGAAGCCTGGGGAGGCTGTTTTTGCCATCCCGGAGGCTCGAGAAAAGCCTCTAGAGCCTGGGGAGGGCAAAAACAGCTTTCCTTGCTGTGGTGCAGGAGACCGCCTAGGCCACACCCACCATGGCCACGCCCACCCAGCAACCAGGCAGAGAACCCCTTGCTTTGGGTTTCCAATGAGGGCTGTCAAATGAAAAGCAGCTTATTCAACAGTTCCCATGATAGGAAAAGGAGGGTAAAGTTCCTCAGGGGGTATATGGTAGAGGGCCTCCCGCTCGAGCAGGGGGTTCGGCTAGAAGACCTCCAAGGTCCCTCCCAGTTCTATTCTGACGGAGGTGTAGGTGAGAGGAGACTTCAAAGGGTCCAGGAGATCATTCAAAGAGGTTGGTTCTTGCAAAGTTGCAGTTGCTTTGGAAGACTCTTGTTGGATTTGAACCAGGATGGAAATGTGGGAACTCACCAGGAGTAAAGAAAAAAAAAAGTTTCCGATTTGCTTTAAGTTTTTTCCCCCAAGGGAGAAGAGAATGATGATGATGATGTGCTGGATTTGAGGACAGAGTTAACTCATCTCATGGGTTCGCACCATCCGTTGGGCCAGGATTAAATGAACTGGAATTCAGAGAACAGAGTAGAGAAAGCAGATTAAGGTAGCTGTGTGAATCCAGGTCTTGCCTTTGAATTTTCATTTAACTGGTGCTTCCTGGCTCTTCTCTTCTCTTCTCTTCTCTTCTCTTCTCTCTTCTCTTCTCTTCTCTTCTCTTCTCTTCTCTTCTCTTCTCTTCTCTTCTCTTCTCTTCTCTTCTCTTCTCTCCTCTCCTCTCCTCTCCTCTCCTCTCCTCTCCTCTCCTCCTCCCCCTCCAGTCCTGTCCTCTTCTCTCCGTTTCCTATATCTTTTTTCTTCCTATCCCTCCTCCTCTCCTCTCTCCTCTCCTCTTCCTCTTTCCTCTCAATTTGGATGCTAAGATTGCCACTCACCATGTCTAGAATATCCAGTTAAAAAATGCAGTTCAATAATTATTTATGGTATCTGGGACCCACACAAGGCTTGTAAGAATTGCAGGAAATTTTGCTCCATATGTATTTGGAATGTCTTGAATTCTATCACCAGAAGACCCGAAGTCTCTTTCTGCTGTGCTGACTGTTTAAGATACCCCCAAATAAAGGAATACTTGTAATACTTCCATTGCAATTAGCAGATTTCGAGTGTTTTGCAGAAAATGAAACGAGTCATTGTTTTCCTTTAGCATTCTGTTTGGCTGTTATAATTTTATCCATGTCACTGTAACCCAGTCAGGCTGTGATTGTAAAATTAAGATTTTTTTTTTCCTAGGCTGCTTCCCCCTCCCTTCCCCCCCTCCTCCTTGCCTTTTTAGAATGCATATCTCCGGTATGCAAAGCTATAAAAACCATTTGATCTGGGCGATTAAGCCGATGATGAAAATGTCGGGGAAGATTTGTTTTTAATATTTTTTGGTTAAAACAACATGAACTCAAATGGAAGTAAAAGCTTCAAGTGAAATTGGGATGTTTTATCATGATGACAGCTTTGGAAAGGACTTTTCACCTGCAGCTGTTATCTGTTCATGAAGTTGGGGGGGGTGTGTTTTGTGTGTGTGTGTGTGTGTGTGTGTGTGTGATCATTTTCTAAGTGTTAGTGAAAGGGAGAGGAAAGAAAGAGAGAAGAGAGAAGGAATGAAGGAGGGAGGGCAGGAGGAAGGAAGAAAGAAAAAAGAGGAGGGAGGGAGGGAGGGAGGAAGGAAAAGAGGAAGAAAGGGAGGATGGAGGAAGGAAGAAGGAAGAAAGGAAGGAGGGAGGGAGGAAGGAAGGGAATAAAGAAGGAAAGAAGGAGAAAGGAAGAAAGGAAGACGGGAGGAAGGAAGGAAGAAAAAAGGAAGGAAGGAAGGAAGGAAGGAAGGAAGGAAGGAAGGAAGGAAGGAAGGAAGGAAGGAAGGAAAAGGAAGGAAGGAAGGAAGGAAAAAGAAGAAAGAAGGAGGGAAGGAGGGAGGAAGGAAGGAAGGAAGGAAAAAGAAGAAAGAGGAGGGAAGGAGGGAGGGAGGGAGGGGAGGGAGGAAGGAAGGAAGGAAGGAAAAAGAAGAAAGGAAGGAGGGAGGGAAAGAGGGAGGGAGGAGGAAGGAAGGAAGGAAGGAAAAAGAAGAAAGAAAGGAGGGAGGGAGAAGGAGGAAGAAAGGAAGAAATACAATGATGGTGAACCTTTTCAGCACTGAGTGCCAAAAAGGTCACGTGGAAACATCGCTCATGTGCAGTTGCCCACACTTGTTGGGACCACGCTCTGGAAAAGCCATAGTTCTGGGTTCTAGCACCCATGCATGCATGCCCCCCTGATGATCAGCTGGCTGGCACGCATGTGCACTGATGTGCATGTGAAGGACAGCTGATTGTCACGCATGCATGCACACCAGAAACTCGGAAGACAAACAGGCAAGGCTGCGTGGCTGAGCGACATGGCTTTGCATGCCACTTTGGGCACACATGCCTTAGATTCACCATCACAGATATAATACATTTCCCCAAAGGCAGCCCAGTATTCTGTCGTCTCCCTCCCTCCCTCCCTCCCTCCCTCCCTCCCTCCCTCCCTCTCATATCTATCCTATCTATTTATCCCATCTCTTCTATCTCTCCATGTCTCCTATCTATCCATCTATCTATCATCTACTTATTATCTATTAATCCATCCAACCATCCATCTCTATCTGAGAGCCATGGTGGCGCAGTGGTGAAATGCAGTATTGCAGGCTAACACTGCCAGCAGTTCGATCCCGACTCAAGGTTGACTCAGTCTTCCATCCTTCCAAGGTCAGTAAAATGAGGACCCAGATTGTTGGGGGCAAGCGGTAGACTCTGTAAACCACTTAGAGAGGGCTGTAAACAGTGGTGGGATTCAAATAATCTGACAACCGGTTCTCCGCCCTAATGATTTCTTCCAACAACCAGTTCACCAAACTGCTCAGAACGTTAACAACCGGCTCTCCCGAAGTGGTGCGAACTGGCTGAATCCCACCACTGGCTGTAAAGCACTGTGAAGCAGTATATAAGTCTAAGTGCTATTGCTATACCTATTGCCTGGTCTGCATCTCCTCTTCCTTTCTCCCAAGGCCATTCTCACACAACCATTACACATGCAGAAGAAACAAGAAAGAATAATATGGTGACCAGTTTTGGCCCCCACATTATAAAAAAAGATGTAGAGACTCTGGAAAGAGTGCAGAGAAGAGCAACAAAGATGATTAGGGGTGAGCGGAGTTTAAAAACTTATGAAAACCATTGCAAGAATTCGGCATGGCCAGTCTAGAGAAAAGAAGGACTGGGGGGGGGGGGTGACATGATAGCAGTGTTTCAATATTTGCAGGGTTGCCACAGAGAACAGGGGGTCAACCTATTCTTCAAAGCACCTGAGGGCAGGACAAGAAGCAATGGATGGAAACTAATCCAGGAGGAAAGCAACTTAGAACTAAGGAGAAATTTCCTGACAGGGAGAACAATGAATCAGTGGAACAACTTGCCACCAGAAGTTGTGAATGCTCCAACACTGGACATTTTTAAGAAGAGATTGGATAACCCTTTGTCTGAAGTGGTGTAGGTTTCCTGGCTAAGCAGAGGGTTGGACTAGAAGACCTCCAAGGCCCCTTCCAACTCTATTATTCTGTACATTCTGTAAAAATGCAAACGCCCCCCATGGCATGGCCCTGGCTTGGAAAAAAAGAGATAGAAACTCTTTTCACATCTCCTGTAACTTTGTTTATTTTTAAATATCTGTCACTGCAAGCCAGCCAGGATTCCGTGTTTCCCACCAGGCCCAAAAGTAGCATCACCCCCAATCCCAGAAACAAATATTTCGAGAGAAACTCAGCTTGCGTTCACTTGCTTTCCTCTAGAGGGTGCAATCTGATAAGAATTTGCAAACCACCCAGAATCACTGGGAGTCGGACAGCCTGTCAATTGACTAAACAAATAATTAAATAAGAGGGTGAAAGAAGCCCCCACATTCTCTCCATCAATCTCCCAGGTCAATGATGAAAACGCAAATCACAACATTGCAATGCAAACTCTTTCCTTTTTGTCCAGCTGTGCGACATCCTAAGGTCCCAACTTAGCCTTGTAAATCTGAAAGGGTGGGGGGGAACCTCATCCCATGAAGTCACAGTGTCCATTTCATTTATCAGCCATCTCCGCAGGACCGCTGGTGTTTCTTTCTCTGTCACTCATTGTTTCCAAAATCCATTTCTAAACATCTCAAGCCGTTGGCTTGAGACTAAACATCTCAAGCCAACGATGTTCCAGGTTTCTCACTAGGAGGAGCTACAGCCTAGGTTGAAACCATGGTCTGTTCCGTGGGGTGGGCATAAGACTAAAGAGCACATCAACATCCTGAGGTCTGGAAAAATATCTAGAAAGGTATTCCTAGGTGATGCTTCCTAACTGGATTACTTCGATAGGCTTACATCAATCTTTCCTAGTCTAGAAAAGTCATCTCTCACCTTTACAGCCCAAGAAACTAGGGACGGTCTCTTCTGAGATGCTTAAGGTAAAGGTAAAGTTTCCACTTGCACATATGTGCTAGTCATTCCAAACTCTAGGAAGCGGTGCTCATCTCCGTTTCAAAGCCGAAGAGCCAGCACTGTCCGAAGACGTCTCCGTGGTCATGTGGCCAGCATGACTCAATGCCAAAGGCACAAGGAACGCTGTTCCCTTCCCACCAAAGGTGGGTCCCTATTTTTCTACCTGCATTTTTTACGTACTTTCGAACTGCTAGGCTGGCAGAAGCTGGGACAAGTCATGGGAGCTCACCCCGTTACTTGGCACCAGGGATTCGAACCTCTGAACTGCCAACCTTTTGATCGACAAGCTCAGCGTCTTAGCCACTTAGCCACCGCATCCCTTTCTGAAATGCTTACAGTGTCCCTTTCCTTCTGTGGGCCCAGCTGCCTTTTTTCTAACTGTTGTCTAGTTTGTGTCTCTTCCTCCTGTCTTCAAAGGTAATTCCCAATACCATTACGTTGTTAGTATAACACAGCAAGGTCCCTTGTGAGTGGTGCAGTGGCGAAGAAGTGGAGCTCTCACCTCACAATCAGGAGGCTGTGAGTTCGATCCTAGATAGAGGCAGATGTTTCTCTCTCTAGGCACAATTATTATTATTATTATTTATTAAATTTATATACCGCCCTGCTCCCAGACGGGACTCAGGCGGTGAACAGCCAGAATAAAATACAATAAATACAAGAGTTTAAAAAATCATTAAAATAAATTAAATAATTTGGCTCAACAGTTTAAAAATCCAATTATAATTATAAAAATTTAAAAACCCAAAATAAAGAGTATAAATAAAAGAGTATATTTAAAATAAATACAATGAGATTATATCTGCTGAATAAAACTCTGCATCGGTGACAAGAAAGGCATCCGGCCAATAAACACTTGGCTCTATTCAATTGCCCAGATTCCACCCCACAAGGGATTAGGGGGTCATTAAAAGAATATGGTGAAGGCTAGGTCCCCTTGTTGACCACCAGCCACAGAAGAAAAGGTCCTGGGCTCCTAAGAATTGACTCAGCCTTCCGTCCTTCCAAGATCTGTAAAATGAGGACCCAGATTTTTGGGGGCAATAGGCTGACTCTGTAAACCACTTAGAGAGGGGCTGTAAAAGCACTGAGAAATGGTATATAAGTCTAAGTGCCATTGCTATAATAAGTAACTCTTTCCAAAAGTTATTTCAGTTCTTCTGCTAGAGCTTCGACAGATGGAGAGAAGCTTGCCTTTCTCAACCCATCATGCTGGCTAGGGACTACAGCTGGTTTGGTCCCTCCTGAAAATTTGGAGAGGCTGGCAAGAAAGCAGCGTTCGAAGATACATCTGGAAACATCCTCCAATGGAGAAACTTAACATATGTTCAGCTCTTCTTTTCCCTCTCTTGCAATTGAAGGCGATCTGCACTCTGAGGGCTGCAAACCTCATAATCAGAAATGGAAAGTTGCTTTTAAAAAATGTATAAGCAGAGGACTTAAGGGCCGCTAGCCTTCATTCATAATTCACCCAATGCTTATGTAGAAAGACGATTTGAGGCAGGGAGGGGTTATTTGTCTGTTTGCATACTGGGTAAATGCATTTAAGCCCCTTCTTTTTTGTTCTCCATCAATATATGATGATCTCAAGTGATAGGAGCTCAGAAAGCACAGCTAAGTTGGGACTTCTTCTCCTTCTCCTTCTCCTTCTCCTTCTTCTTCTCCTTCTCCTTCTCCTTCTCCTTCTCCTTCTCCTTCTCCTTCTCCTTCTCTTTCTCCTTCTCTTCTCCTTCTCCTTCTCCTTCTCCTTCTCCTTCTCCTTCTCCTTCTCCTTCTCCTTCTCCTTCTCCTTCTCCCTCCTCCTCCTCCTCCTCCTCCTCCTTTATAGTGTTGTGACTAAGGCTCACTTATTCATTACAGGACACAATTAGTCTCAAACAAAACTATTTTAATATAACAGCTGAGAATTACTTCATTCTCAACTTAGTCAAATTAATTCCAAAACAAGTCCTTCAGAAAAAGCCCTTATCACAAACCTTTATTTTCTTTGGCACCCTGCCATAGGCCTTTCTGGCAAAGCCCCACGAAGTTCAGAAACAAAGATGCCGACTGGAAAACAGATTTAGCAACATTGCTTTCCTACAAAGAGCCCAAGAGGCTTTGTTTCTCTTTTAAGCCTTCTGGGAGGGCCAATTATCTCCTGGCTTTGCTCCCGAGTTCTCCCTTTTGCTTTAGCTGCTCTTGCCTTCTGGCAGCTGTGTGCATGCGTGCACTAGGAACAGGCTCCTCCTGTTCCTCTGCCTCTCTGCTGTCTGACTCTGAGGCTCTGGAGTCTGCACATCACTCCCAGATGGCCCTGGCCCCATCTCTGCCTCCGATGCAGAGCCCTCATCCAGACTCCAGGACTATCCATGGTACTCCCCAGCGTCCTCATTGTCCAACTTCGCTGCCTGTTCTGCAGGCTGCTGGCGGACCACAACACATAGTTGTCCCCTGCAGACAATATTTGGCCCCTCTTCTGTCCGCGACTAGCACTTTTCCTAATCCAGCAATCAAACAGGACTAGTACAGCATTTCTCAAGCTTGGCCACTTTTAACAGGTGTAGACTTCAATTCCCAAAATTCTCCAGCCAGGTATTCTGGGGGCGGGGCGGGTTGTTGAAGTACCCTGACTTGCTGGCTGGGGAATCCTGGGACTCGAAGTCTAAATTTTCTGAAGGTTGTGAGTGCAGTGGTGGCATTCAACTGGTTCAGACTGGTTCAGGAGACAAGCGCTATGCCATCCTATTTAGCCACGTTTTCTAAGCCGCGTGCACGAGCAAAGTGCATTCACGCGCTCGCTCGCATTTTTGGTGTGCAGCACACCGTTGGTAAATGATACGAAACCCACTTCTGGTTGAGAGGTCTCTAGCAAAAAGACAGGACAGACACCTGGTCAGGCAGAAATAGAGAAAGGAGAGAGGTGGAATTTCCCCCCGCCCCTTTTTAAAGCTATTGCTGAATAGCGTTTTCACCTGTATCGCCTCACCTCAGAATCAAGATCACATTTATTGCAAAAAGTTGTAACGTGTGCGTGTTAATGAGTTTACCAATTCCTGGAGGTTTGTGTTGCAATTAGCACTAGATCGTGGTTTCTTTCTTTCTTTCTTTCTTCTTCTTTCTTTCTTTCTTTCTTTCTTTCTTTCTTTCTTTCTTTCTTTCTTTCTTTCTTTCTTTCTTTCTTTCTTTCTTTCTTTCTTTCTTTCTTTCGCATACATTGGGCTGTTTCTATCATTCCATCCTTTGCAGGTCTGGAAAAGCTTACATATTTACGTCAAAGCGAGATAACGCCAGGTATTTAAGGAGGAAAAGTCCCATCTTTAAACGAAATAAAACAAAACAAAATTGCTGGTCTTGAGGCTCCATCCCCTCTTCCTATCACCCTTCTTGAGGAATTGCATCCAAAAAACTGGCGGGGGGGGGGGGAGTGGGGGGAAACTAATCCGCCGTATTGGCTTCTCAGACCCCTCCCTGGTCATCCTTCAAGCACTTTCGCCCCTTGTGACTTCAATACCTCCATTTACAAACTTTCAAGGCAGGAGCGAGAGGGGAATCCCCAGGAAGAGAAAGAGGGCATTGATTCAGATGCTAAATGCAGCTTGGCTCAGCAGGTCCCCCCCCCTATCTGTTCCCCACCCCTGCACATATCAAACCGAAACTGTCACTCATCACTCGTAATTAGAAGGGCTCCTCCAGTTGGCAGCCCATTCAGATCCCCTTCTGCACCCACACCCTCCTGGGCTTCGCTTCTCTTTTTTCATTTTTAAATAACAGGCAGTCCTTGACTTATGATCATCAGCCTTCCATCCTTCTGAGGTGGGTAAACTGAGGACCCAGATTGTTGGGGGGGGGAGTGGTGGGGGGAGAGCAAGATATGGACTCTGTAAACTGCTTAGAGAGGGCTGTAAAAGCACTGTGAAGCGGTATATAAGTCTTAGTGCTATTGCTTGCCTTCCTTCCTTCCTTCCTTCCTTCCTTCCTTCCTTCCTTCCTTCCTCCCTCCCTCCCTCCCTCCCTCCCTCCCTCCCACTGAAGTTATTCCTTTATTAGGAGTGCCAGCAGCTCCGGCAAAAAGTTTCTCTCTCATTGTAGGCTAACAAGACCGTCTGGCAGGGAGATGAATAGTTGTCTGCCACATCTATTCATCTCCACCTCCTGCCTTTTATCCCCAGAGCTAGGGTAGGGCTTCACTAGCAGCGCTTGCTCTTCCTTCCCAAGGACCAGCCCATAAATTTCCACTGCTCTCCTCTCCTCTGCCTTCTGTGCATCCGCATGTCAGCCACTGGACCCAGCTGTTCCTCCTCTTCCTCATCAGCCACCTCCAGACCTGGGGGCTGTTGACTCTCCACCTGAGGGCAAATGGATGGCCCAGGCTCTGCCTCTGTCTCTTTCTCTGACAGTTCCATTCCCTCCTCCCCCTCGGAGCTCTCAGGATGCCTTGATGCTGGACCTGACACCCATGCCTCCTCCTTCTCTGATTCAGCTGCTGGAGGGGCCGGCGGCTGACAAGCCACAACACTTAGGAGCTGAAAAGGTAGCCAAAGGGGATTACATGACCCTGGGACACTACAACCAGGGGTGAAATCTAGCAGGTTCTGGAGAACCAGCAACGGAAATTTTGAGTAGTTCGGAGAACCGGCAAATGCCACCTTTGGCTGGCTTCAGAGTGGGGTGCAAATGGAGATTTTGCAATATCCTTCCCCCAGGAGTGGGGAGGGAATAGGGATTTTGCAGTATCCTTCCCCTGCCATGCCCACCAAGCCACACCATGTCCACCAAGCCACGCCCACAGAACCGGTAGCAAAGAAAATTGGATTTCACCACTGACTACAACCATCATGAGTCCGTTGTCAAGTGTCTTGAGTTTTGATCATGTGACCACAGGGATGCTACAATACTTGTGTGAAAAATGGTCATAAGTCACTTTTTTCAGTGACATTGTAACTTCAAACGGTCACTAAACGAATGGTTGTAAGTTGAGGACTGACTGTATGTGGTCATTAGGAAAAATTGACTCCCCCTGTTGATTTTGCTCAAAGCAAAAAGCTGGCTGCGAAGGTCACCAATGGTTGTGGCCCGTACGCAGCCTGTGTAGCTAGTAGCTGATTTAGACAGCGAGGAGGCTGGTGTGGTGCTGTGCCAGCAGCCTGTGCAGCTGGCAGCCGAGTCGGACAGTGAGGAGGCTGGAGAAGATGTGGTGCCAGAGGCGGGGATTCAGCCAGGGCCTTCAGAACCTCCAGAGGCTCCTTTAAGTGAAGAGGACGAAGAGGAGGAGCCTCTTCTCGATGCACGGGCGCGCAGAGCTGCCAAAAGGCAGGAGTGGCTCCTCAGGAGGAGGTCTCCTGGAGAGTAAGGCTTGGGGCTAATTGGCCGCTCCCTTAGCCTATTTAAGGAGGAACGCCGACTGAAGCAATTTGCAGGGAACAACTTAGTTCACTCTCCTTCGCGTCTTATCTTGCTTATCTTATCAGCTTCCTGCAAATTGCTTCTGGGCATTCTGCCAACCATAGTAAGCTTTCAGTTATTATTCTTTGAATTCTTGGTGGCTGTTAATGCAGTTAATTAACAGCTGTTGTTGTAAAAGACTGATTTATTTAGTAAACTAAAGTTTGAACAGACTTTGTGTGTGCTGCGTTCTTCGGGGTCCATAGCTGGGGCAGAACAATTGTGATCACGTGACCCCAGGATGCTGCCACGGGTTGTAAATGTGAAATACTGCCCAAGGAGCCTGTGTAGCGTAGGGGGCTAATGCCTCCTACTAAAGGCAGCAATTAACACCAGCTGCCTGTAATTTCTCTGAGTTCAATCCTAGCCAGGCTCAAGGTCGACTCAGCCTTCCATCCTTTCTAAGGTGGGTCAATTGAGGACCCAGTTTGTGGGGGCAATAAGCTGACTTTGTATAAAATATTCAAAAGTATGAAGGCTATTGCTTAACGCATTGTAAGCCACCCTGAGTCTCCGGAGAAGGGCGGCATATAAATCAAATTTAAAAAAAAAAATCAAGATCACATGACCACAGGGTGGTGTGGTGGTCATAACTTCAGCTTTTTCCCAGCACCATCGTGATTCTGAACCATTGTCGCACCGTCGTAAGTCAAGGATACAGGTAAGCCAACAATCTGACTCAGTGCAAGCAATTGTCTAGATCAGGGGTGTTGAGCTGGTGGCCCGCGGGCCATCTCGTGCCAGCTACACCCACCCCAGCTCTGCGAATGGGAAAAACAACGTGAAATGTCACGTGAAGGTAACATGAGGTGGCGAGTTCAACACCCTTGATCTAGACGGATAAACAATACGGTGAGAAATTACAGTCGTAGCCAAAATTGTGGAAACCTTTTGGGAAAAGTGTATTTTCTAAAACTAGCTAATAACACCATTTTTTTTAAATGGAGTAGTACCATAAAATTATATATCAATGGAAAGATAATTTAATCAAGCACGTAATGCAGTAACTTTTATGAAGGATGTGCTATTAGAACAGCAGTTACAGAATAAAGAAGCAAAGGGAAACAGGTAGAAAAAACAAGATATACAAAAATGATCACCATGTCAGTTAATCCTTCGTTGGGTAATCTTTAGCATGAATGACGGCCTTACAACGCCTTCCCATGGAGGGAACCAAGTCTTTGAGTTCTGCAGCTGTTCTAATGTGAAACCAAGATTGAATGATGGCTTCTATTAACTGGGTTTTTATTGCTGGGTCGCTTCTGACTAACAAGTTTCTTTAGTTGGCTCCACAGATTTTTCCATTGGGTGAAGGTCTGGGTTATTCCCAGGCCATTCCAGCAGCGGAATAGGATTATCTTGAAACTCCAAGAAAAAAAAAATAATGGCTTTAATAGCCATCAAACCTCAAAAATACACTTTTTCTAAAAAGGTTTCTATAAATTTGGCCACTACTGTGAGTTGTAGGCTTCAGCCCTGGGAAAGAATACGAGACTGTGAAAGAGGGATCGATTCTTATGTGAAGCCGGAAAAAACGAGAGAAAAATGAGAGAAAGAACACAAGGGAAAGACCTGATCAGGTTAGAGCGAAAGAGTAAAGCATCTGTAGTCTGAGAGGCACCATGGAAAAGGCTTCCTGTAGAAGCCGGAGGCATCTGGGTGAATTAATGTGACTTAAGATTCTCCTTCTGGGGCAGGTTCAGGCAGGTTAAGGTGGAACGAGCTCAAACTTGTGCTTCAGAAAAATGAGAGAGAGAGAGAGAGAGAGAGAGAGAGAGAGAGAGAGAGAGAGAGAGAGAGAGAGGGAGAGGGAGAGAGAGAGAGAGAGAGAGAGAGAGAGAGCTGGGCCTTGAGCTGGTGCAGTTTTTTTTCTGTTGGGATGAGTGGAATCACGGAATCATGGAGGCCACGTATTTGCCATATCTTTATTGCACTGGGACCACACTGCAAACAAATCCACGGAAAGGAGAAAAAAGGAAGAAAGAAAGAAAAAAAGAAAGGAAGGAAGGAAAGGAGGGAGGAGGGAGGGAGGGAGAAAGGAAGAGGGACGGAGGAGTGAGGAGGGAAGGAAAAGAGGGAGGGAGAAAGAAGGAAAGAAGAGACGAGAGAGGATGGAAGGAAAGGAGGGAGGGAGGGAGAAAGGAAGGTGACAGGATGGAAAGAGTCAAGAGGGAGGGACGGAAGAAGGAAAAAAAGAAGGAGGGAGGGAGGGAGGGAGGAAAGAAGGAAAGAAAGAAGGGAGGAAGGAAGGAAGCCATAAAATTCTACTGCCGCTGAAAGCAACTTCTGTTTTTTTTCCCCCTTTAATCTGTGTTTTTTTGTTTTTTTTTTAAACTTGGATATGTATATATTTACATAAAAGAAAACTATCAAAAGCAGATTTGAGAAAAAGCAGCAGCTCAGCTTCAGCAGTCCAGAAAGAGAAGAAAGAGCTGCTTACTTTCGGATGGATAAATAGTACAATTTATCTGTGGTGGTGGTTGGGTTTCTTTTTTCTTTTTGTTTTAAACATCACTCTGTAAAACCGCATTCAAGTATTCTCGCTGATATGCATGGATTGTCCCGCTCTTCTTTTGATGAAGCTCCTGCACTTCTGAGGAGGGTGGTCCTTTCTGGGGTGGGTGGTGGGTGAGGTGGAGGGTTTGGCTTGGCCCGTAGCTGGCTCAGTCTTGGAAATGCTGGGGAGCAAGTGGGAGACCTTTGGCAGCCATGAAGGAGCAAGAGAAAAGGACGACAACGCCTTGAAGGTAGACACGAGGAAGTAAGATTTCAGGACCACGTTGAAGGAAACATCCATAGCGTGGCCTTCTCCGTTCCTGACCCTTTCCTTCTCTCCCTTCGTTAGGGAGAGAATATTTATACTCTAACCTTTCCCAAAAAGCTCTTCTGGTGTGCACGGTTTCCAAATTCTTAATCCATTCACCTCTTTTGCTACTACGACCACCCACAAACCCAGATTCAAGTCTAGGAGAGCTTCCAGCAGCGACCAAGAGCTGGGACTTCTCTTCTTTGGAATCTTCTTGGAGACCACCTTGAGGGGGGTAGACAATCAGTCACTCCCTTCCTCATCCAAAGGTAGCATTTTTGTTTATTAAAAAAGAAGAAGAAGAAGAAGAAGACAACACGACCGTCTCCTCTATAAATACAAAATATTAAATTAAGGACCGGCTTTCTGTACAAAGGAAAAGGAGGGAAAGAACGAGAGGGTTAGTCTTCCGTATTTTCTGTTTTGTTTCTTTTTCCTAAGTCGATAGGATTCCTCAGTCGATAGGACAAGTGGATCCAGTAACAGTAAGAGTTAGAAGGGCCCTTGGAGGTCATCAAGTCCAACCCCCTCACGCAGGAGACCTAGGGATTCGAACTGTCAAACTGCCAACCTTTCTGATCGACAAGCTCAGTGTCTTCGCCAGCGAGCCACCAGATACGTGGATGACTTTTCGGCATTTCCTACCGGGTCTTCTCAGCGGTTGGAGAGGAAGTGGTGGTGCCACTTGCGCTGAAGGATCAGGACAGAGAAAGAAGTGGGGAGCCCATGAAATTGCTGGCTGCTTGGAGAAATGAAAGCACGGGGGAGTGGGGAGGGGAAGGTGGGGCTTGGCAGAAGCTCCGCCCACAGGTGGACTCCAAAGCCCTCGTTGACGATGGAGAATAATTTAGAACCTAAGGCAAGTGAGGCTGGATGGAAAAAAAAACCATGGCAGGTGGGTAACCACGTCCCACTGAGAACACGTGGATGGTCCCGAGGGCTGTTGACGGCCGAGCTACCTGTTATTCTCAGTCTGATCTGTTGCAGAGTCTACGCCTTAGCTACTGACTTGGAGAACAATTAGAAGAGCAATTTCTGAATTCACTGAATTCAAACGTGGCCTACGCACACAGTCTTTCGCGAGACTGTTGGGATGGTGGCTTGGTCGACGTGTTGGTCTTTCTTCAGCGGCGTTGAAGGAAGTCTGTCCATTGTCACGACCTCTCAGTCGTGACAGTGCTCCTAGGGGAGGCAAAGTCATTCTCCACCACCTTGTTGTAACCTGCTTTTTCTATACAGTCCCTGACGGCCTGCAGGACTATCCGGAGCCTTCGATCCATCGCTTGGAGGTGTAGTTTGTACAAGATGGGGGCGATTTTGTCCTCCAGCAAAGATTGTTCCATCAGCTGGCTCAGTTTGTACTCCTCCTTGGCCAGGAGCTGTAAACGCAGGTAGGTGGACTTCCGTATTCTAGGAGGAAGAAGCAGTTGGAAGGTGAGAGAGGTGGAGCAGGCTTGGGCTATGTTTTTCTTTTTTAATCCTGTGTTTAGCAGAACTGGGTTCTGGAAGGACTCATTCTGGATTCCAACTACATGGGCTACTGTGATTCAACACTGAAGAGCTAGTTTTACCCATAACAGAAAATTCTGCCTGTCTACTTGCCATCTATCTATTATCTATCCATCTGAATCTCTCCCTCTCTCTCTCCCCCCATCTACTTATCTATCTATCTATCTATCTATCTATCTATCTATCTATCTATCTATCTATCTATCTATCTATCTATCATCTATCTATCTATCTATCCGTCCATCTTCCATCTCCTTCTTTATCTCTCTCTCTCTCTTTAATCCATCCTATCTATCTTCCATCTCCCATCTATTTCTATCAAGATAATCAATCTAATCTATCTATCATCTATCTATCTATCTATCCATCCATCCATCTTCCATCTCCTTCTTTATCTCTCTCTCTCTTTAATCCATCCTATCTATCTTCCATCTCCCATCTATTTCTATCAAGATAATCAATCTAATCTAATCTAATCTAATCTAATCTATCTATCTATCTATCTATCTATCTATCTATCTATCTATCTATCTATCTATCTATCTATCATCTATCTATCTATCTATTTATCTATCTATCTATCATCTATCTATCTATCTATCTATCTATCTATCTATCTATCTATCTATCTATCTATCTATCTATCTATCTATCATCTATCCATCTACCACCTCTCTTTTTAGCTATCTATCTATAATCCATCCTATCTATCTTCCATCTTCCATCTATCTCTATAAATCTAATCAATCTAATCTACCTACCTACCTACCTACCCACCCATCATCTCTCCTCTCTCTCCTCTCTCTCATCTCTCAATTACTGATCGCAGGGTGTTTAGATAAACTGAATTTTAAGGACTGATTGTAACCACCAGTCATTCAATGCCCTTATAACCCAAATGGTTGTGATCCTAAGCCAAGGACTTTGTGTTTAGAGCCTCCAAAATCCTCCCCAAATTGATCCCCAATGAAGAGAAGAAGAAGAAGAAGAAGAAGAAGAAGAAGAAGGAGGAGGAGGAGGAGGAGGAGGAGGAGGAGGAGGAGGAGGAGGAGGAGGAGGAGGAGGAGGAGGAGGAGGAGGAGGAGGAGGAGGAGAAGAAGAAGAAGAAGAAGAAGAAGAAGAAGAAGAAGAAGAAGAAGAAGAAGAAGAAGAAGAAGAAGAAGAAGAAGAAGAAGAAGAAGAAGAAGAAGAAAATAAATGAATGCCAAACATACCGGCAACACTGATTTAAAGGCACCAAGATAGACAGTTCATCGTGAGAATATTTCCCAAACCTGCAGTAAAGAAGAACACAAGAAGCATTCACTAGAAATACACTTTCTGCCTCAAATTCTTGGTGAAAAGTCAGGGCAGAAACTGAATGCGCTCTTTAATGCCATGATTTTAACCATGGGCTAAACTTAAGGTCTGGAGCCAAAGAGGTGTTTTGCAGGAAATGTGGGCAGGCCTCCTGAGCCTCACCACAAGTCTTCAAAGAAAATATTATTTTTTTCTTGACAACCTTCACAGGTCTGTAAAGCAACGGAAAGTCGAACTGTGATCATAAGCACAGTCATAGAATAGAATAACAGAGTTGGAAGGGACCTTGGAGGTCTACTAGTCCAACCCCCTGCTTAGGCAGGAAACCCTACACCACTTCAGACAGATGGTTATCCACCATCTTCTTAAAAACTTCCAGTGTTGGAGCATTCACAACTTCTGGAGGCCAGTTGTTCCACTGATTCATTGTTCTCACTGTCAGGAAATTTCTCCCTAGTTCTAAGTTGCTTCTCTCCTTGATTGGTTTCCACCCGTTGCTTCTTGTCCTGCCCTCAGATGTTTGGAGAATAGCTTGACTCCCTCTTCTTTGGGGCAGCCTCTGAGATATTGGAAGACTGCTATCCTGTCTCCCCTGGTCCTTCTTTTCATTAAACTAGACATACCCAGTTCCTGCAACCGTTCTTCATATGTTTTGGCCTCCAGTCTCCTAATCCTCTTGGTTGATCTTCTCCGCACTCTATCTAGAGTCTCCACATCTTTTTTACATCCTGGCGACCAAAACTGAATGCAGTATTCCAAGTGTGGCCTTACCAAGGCCTTATAAAGTGGTCTTAACACTTCATGTGATCTTGATTCTATCCCTCTGTTTAGGCAGCCTACAACTGTGTTGGCTTTTTTGGCAGCTGCTGCAACACTGCTGGCTCCTATTTAAATGGTTGTCCACTAGGACTCCGAGATCCCTCTCACAGTTACTGCTATTGAGCAAGGTACCACCTATACTGTACCTGTGCATTTGGTTTTTCTTGCCTAAATGGAGAACCTTACTTTTCATGGTTTCATTTAGCAATTGTTTCGCTTAACAACCAAGTTGTCGGTCCCAACTGTGGTCACTAAATGAGGACGACCTGTATAGATTGCCGATCTCTGAGCTAGAAAAACTAGTTGTCTGGTAAACTGACTTAATGGGCATATTTGCGTCTTTTTTTTCAGTCAAAAGATAAGTGGTGAAGAATAAGTCAGAATAAACAGGGAAGATTGAAGTATGAACAACCGACCCCATCCCTCCTCTCCCATAATTACCCTCTTCCATTGTCTAAGTGGATAATAAAAGTATTATTTCCAAACTTCTCAAAGGTCTCATAATGGTGTCGATCCATATTACCTGTTAGAGAGGAGGCAAAATAAGAAAAAAGACAAATGTTTAGCAGAATGTCATGTTGGAGATCTTAAGCAAATTACCACAGACGAACTCAGAACATGGAATAATAGATTTGGAAGAGACCCTGCAGGTCTTCTCCAATGATCCAACCGCCTACAGCAGTGATGGCTAACCTTTTTGCTATCACGTGCCAAAAGTGGGGGGAGCACAGAGGGTCACATGTACACGTGCCCACATCCATAATTCTATGCACCCCACCCTCTGTGCTCCCCCCTACTTTTGGCCCGTGATGGCCCAGTGGGCCCGGAAGGCCTGTTTTTTGCTCTCCCCAGGCTCCAGAGCCTTTCTAGGAGCCTGGGGAGGGCAAAAACGGCCTTCCCCACCCACCCACTCCCTGGAGGCCCTCATGAGACAAGAAACAGCGTGTTTCCTGACTTCTGGTGGGCCCAGAAGGCCCGAAAATCAGCTGGTCGGCACACGCATGCGTGCCGAAGCTGAGCTCGCATGCCAACTGATATGGCTCCATGTGCCACTTGTGGCACCAGTGCCATAGGTTCGCCATCACAGCCGTACACCATTCTGGCTGTCCAATGCCTTTGAAGAAGAAACAGGATTGCCTTATGGTCCTTCATCCCATGGTCAAAATCAACCTAGAAATTTCCTGTCAGAAGAACTTCAGAAGCTGTGGCTGCTCCAACACCGGAGGTTTTTAAAGAAGAGATTGGACCACCATTGGTCTCAAATGGTGTAGGCCCGTGATGGCGAACCCATGGCACACGTGCCAGAGGTGGCACACAGAGCTCTCTTTGTGGGCACACACGCTATCGTCAGCTGCTCTTCTGGTTTCTGGCATGGGCACCAGAGCTCCAGAAAATGGCCCCCCAAAACAGGCCATTTTTCAGGCTGTTTTTGGGGCCGTTTTCAGGCCTTTTTTGGGTTGTGTTTTGGGCCATTTTTCCAGCTGTTTTTCTGGCTGTTTTCTGGGCCCTTTTCAGGTCGTTTTTCAGGCCATTTTCAGGCCAATTTCTGGAGCATTTTTCAGGCCATTTTTCAGGCGTTTTTCAGGCCATTTTCAGGCCATTTTCTGGGGTGTTTTTCAGACCATTTTCTGGGCATTTTTCAGGCCATTTTCAGGCCATTTTCAGGCTGCTTTTCAGGCCATTTTCAAGATGTTTTCAATATGTTTTCAGGCCATTCTTGGGCCAAAAAACAGCCCAAAAAGCAACCTGAAAATGGCCCGAAAAATGGCCTGAAAACAACCAAAAAAATCAGCCAAAAAACACATGCATGTACCGGCCAACTGGTCTTTGGGTTCCCAGTGCTCTGGAACATGCATGCACATGCATGCACGTTCCGGTTTGGGCACTCGGTGCTGAAAAGGTTCACCATCATGGGTGTAGGGTCTCCTCCTTGGACCAAGGAGTTGGACTAGAAGACCTCCAAGGTCCCTTCCAACTCTGATATTCTGCTATTCGCCAAGAAAGTCATTAATATTGTGTCCCTGCAAAATGAGCCAAGACAACAACTAGCAGCAAAAAAAACAAACAAAAACAAAGCACAAAAACAAAACAAAAAAAACCCCAAGAAAAAACAAAACAATAAACTACAAATCATACATGTTCTACCACTAAAACTGCAATGCTCTCTACATGGGGCTCCCCTTGAGGTGCACCCGGAGGCTCCAACTGGTCCAGAATGCGGCTGCGCAGGGAATTATGGGAGCGACGTGGTGCTCCCATGTGACACCTCTCCTGCGTGAGCTGCACTGGCTCCCGGTGGTCTTCCGGTTGCGCTTCAAGGTGTTGGTGACCACCTTTAAAGCGCTCCATGGCTTAGGACCTGGGTATTTGCGGGACCGCCTTCTGCCGCCAATAGCCTCCCACCGGCCTGTACGCTCGCACAGAGAGGGCCTCCTCCGGGTACCGTCGGCCAGACAGTGTCGGCTGATGACCCCCAGGGGGAGAGCCTTCTCTGTGGCGGCGCCCGCCCTCTGGAATGACCTACGCCCGGAGATATGCAGGATACCAGACCTCCGGACCTTTCACCGGGCCCTAAAAACCCATCTGTTCCATCTAGCTGGGCTGGCTTGATCCCATCCTCTGTTTTAAATTGAAATTGATTTTAAATTGGATTGTTTTAATTATTGGCTGAAAATATTTAATATTTTTAATTGCTTTTAATTTTTGTATACTATGTTTTATTCTGGCTGTTCACCGCCCTGAGTCCGCAAGGAGAAGGGCAGTTTATACATTGAAATAATAAAATAAATAAATAAATAAATAAAACTGCCCAAATTCTAAGAATGCTACTCCGTTTCAGAAGGCGACAAACATACCCATCAGAAAATCAAATATGGTCATGTCCATTATATCCAAGATCCTGGTTCCTCGGTCATAAGGTGGCGTTTGCTTAACCTCTTCGCAATATTCCGGATCAACTTCCCACCTGGAGGAGAAGAAATAATACAGATTGAGAAGTTTAGCCACCGACAATGCTCCTCCTTTTGATATCTGCAAGGATCGAGTGGGTGGGTGTGAGTTTAACAGAGGAAATATGCACATCTATATTTTAAAGATATACCATGTTTTCCCAAAAATAAGACCCTGCCTTATATTTTGTTGAACCCTGAAATAAGTGTTTGGCCTTATTGCCATGCGCTCAAAAGCCCGATAGGGCTTATTATCGGGGGATGTCTTATTTTGGGGAAAACAGGGTAGCAGATGTGGTGGCTCAGTGGCTTAAGATGCTGAGCTTGTTGATTGAAAAGTTGGCAGTTCAGCGGTTCGAATCCCTACTGTTGCATAATAGGGTGAGCTCCCGTGACTTGTCGCAGCTTCTACTCTACTCCCTGTTCTGTTCTGTTCTGTTTTTATCCTCTATTCTGTTCTGTTCTGTTGTTGTTACCCTCTCCTCTCCTCTCCTCCTCTCCATTGCATTCTATTCCTATCCTATCCTATCCTATCCTATCCTATCCTATCCTATCCTATCCTATCCTATCCTATCCTATCCTATCCTATCCTTGCCCCTCCCCTCCCCTCCCCTCCCCTCCCCTCTCCCTATTCTATTCTATTCTATTCTATTCTATTCTATTCTATTCTATTCTATTCTATTCTATTCTATTCTATTCTATTCTATTCTATTCTATTCTATTCTATTCTATTCCATTCCATTCCATTCCATTCCATTCCATTCCATTCCATTCCATTCCATTCCATTCCATTCCATTCTCAATGAATGAATGAATGCCAGGAGAAAAAAAATGTGGGGGAAAATATTATTTCTCCCCTACCTGCAAAATAAGTTGGATTCTAGTTTAACTAGGTGCTAAAGTTTTCGTCCAGCTGCATGGAGGTTGTGACGTTTGGGCTTTTAGATTTTAGCACAAAAACCCGACAGCCAAACCATCTGGGTTAAACTAAGGTGCGGGGGCCATCCAGATAAAGCCAAGATGGCTCAGCTCAGCCTCTGCTCTTTTGTCTTCCCGCTGTGTCTCTTCTGCGCTTGGCAGACAGATGGCTTCGTTCTGCTCAGCGGTGGTGGAATTAAAGTCTGGCTAGGCAACAATGGTGAACTGACAGCTTGTGGCATGGGAGTTGCAGCAGAAGCAGCGGGCTGGCTCTTAACCGTAACACTTACTCGGCTTTCTTGCGTTTATGGTAGGAACGTCGCCACGGGTTCCTCCAGGTTTTCCGTTTGGCTAAAGACAAGTCGGGCAAGAAGGCCGCCATGGAACCTTCAATCTGGTCCGGTTTGCCACAAAGGGCATGCTCAGTCGAACAGTAGTAGGAGCATTCTCCGTAGAAGCAGATGTTGTTGGCTGCAGAAAGAAGGAGAAACATGGTGGGACAACCGACGTGGGTGGAAGAGAATATTTGTGGCTCAAGGTTGAACGGTGAGGTCCTGGGTGCTCTTCGAGTTGGGTTGGTTTTTATGGATGCTTCATGACCCAACTAAGTAACATCATCAGGGCTAAAAGGGGATGGGGGAAGGGGGAGGAGGAGGACTGTGAAGTCCTTGGTGCTCTCTGAGGTTGGATGTTTTCTTGTGGATGATTCATGACCCAATTACCAGTAGTAACATCATCAGTGCTAGAAGAGAATTGGGTTTATGGAATAGAGGAGGAGGAGGAGGAGGAGGAGGAGGAGGAGGAGGAGGAGGAGGAGGAGGAGGAGGAGGAGGAGGAGGAGGAGGAGGAGAACTGTGGGGTCCATGATGCTCTCTGAGTTGGGTTGATTTTTAGAGATGTTTCATGACCCAGTTAGGTAACATCATCAGCACTAGAAAGGAGTTGGGTTGATGTGAGTGTTTTATTCTTGGTGATTCTTTAATTAGGCTGTTGTTTATTGTTAGCTTTTTGTCTATGTTGGTAGTTCCTTGATTGGGGTTCTGTTTGCTTCTTGATTGTGGTCTAGTGTGGTGTTAATCTCTTGCTATTTGGGTGTGGATTGCTGAAGAGGTGGTGTTTTGGGTCCTTTTGTTTCCTTCTAGTCTTTTTTATTGTCTCTTTCAAATGGTATGTAAATGTCATTTATCTCTATGTGCCTGTTGCTGGCTGATTTGCCTGAATGCAAATTCCAGGAATTCTCTAATGTTTTTGAAATTGGCTTGGTTTATTAGGAGAGCAATCCCCACTCCCTTCTACTCTGATGATGTTAGAGTTTGGTAATGAAACATTTGCAAGAAAACAACAAAGTTCAGAAAGCACCAAGGCCCTATAACCAACCTCTTCTAGAATCAGAAACTGGAATTAGAGACCCCTCAAGGCAGTGATGGTGAACCGATGGCATGTGTGCCACAGGTGGCACGCATAGCCATATCAGTGGGCACGTGAGCTCAGCTCCGGTGCACAGTTGCGTGCTGGCCAGCTGATTTTTGGGCCTTCTGGTCCCACCAGAAGTAGGAAACAGGCTGCTTCCTGCCTCCAGAGGGCCTCAGGGAGTGGTGGGGAAGGCCCGTTGTTTTGCTGTCCCCAGGCTCCAGAGCCTTTCTAGGAGTCTGGGGAGGGCGAAAATGGCCTTCCTTACTCCCCCGGAGGCCCTCCGGTGGCTGAAACAGCCCGTTTGCCAACTTCTGTTGGGACCAGAAGGCCCAAAAATCAGCTGGTCCCACTGGAAGCTGGCAAATGGGCTGTTCCTGGCCTATGGAGGGCCTCTGGGGGGGAGGGGAAGGCCGTTTTTGCCCTCCCCAGACTCCTAGAAAGGCTCTGGAGTATGGTGAGAGAGAAAAACAGGCCTACCAAGCCATCGCATGCCAGGAGCAGGGGGAGTGTGTGTGGGGGTGAGGGTGGTCATGCATGTATGCATGGGGGTGGGGCACATAGAATTATGGGTGTGGGCATGCATGCACATGACACACATACACACACACTCCTGACCCGCAATGGCAAAAAGGTTAGCCATCATTGCCTCAAGGGAACTAAACTCCCTCAAAAGAAGTGGGCCGGGGACGAGTAGAACAAGGAGAAGCTCTGAAACAGTTGCACAGGTCGCAGAAATATCCTTGGATCTCTATAAATAAGAGCTTCTCGTCCGATTATTAAAAAAAACAAAAACCACCTTCTGATTATCACATTGTCAAGGTCATTTTTCAGCGCTCGGGGAGATGATTTTGTGACTTGCTGAGAACCGGCTGAGACACCTACATCGATTGTTGGATTTCACTTTTTTTTGTTGTTGTTGCCCAAATCAGCTTCTTCAACAGTTGCTGACTCAAACCAGCAAGTGTGAACTGACTCCGCTTTCAAGCTGGCACCGGATGGTGCGAAAACTCTTGCCAGCAGCAAGGAATCTGTGAACGAGTGTGAGTTGCAAACCAACTTACATCATTTAAGCTCCTACATGCTGGCATTCCTTAACCGCCAAAGATGGTTCCATTTACTGTACAACTCAGTGGTGAAATCCAAATTTTTCTACTACTGGTTCTGTCGGTGTGGCTTGGAGGGCATGGCAGGGGAAGGATACTGCAAAATCTCCATTCCCACCCCACTCTGGGACCAGCCAGAGGTGGTATTTGCCGGTTCTCCAAACTACTCAAAATTTCCGCTACTGTTGTGACCCAGTTCCAAGTAGTTAGTATTAAATACAAACAGTTTGAAAACAGACTTTTTTAGAACATAGTCCAAACTGAATTAAAGCAAATTCTTCAAAACACCATTCCTCAGTTTATCACCGACTTTGGTATAATTAGGCAAACTGCCAAAGGCTTTTCTTGGCAAAAATTCAGAAGCAGAAGACGCTGACAAGAAATAACTACAGTGAAACAAGAAGGAATTCTCTCAACGTTGTTTTCCAGCAAAGAGGCCAAGAGCCGTAGCTGGTCTGCCTTATGCTCCTCCTGTTCCACTGCCTCTCTACTGTCAGCCTCTGGAGCCTCAGAAGTCCGTACATCACTCCCCGATGGCCCTGGCCCTATCTCTGCCTCCGATGCAGAGCCCTCATCTGGGCCTTGTCCAGCCTTCAGGACTGGCCCATGTTCTTGATCCTAGGTAGAGGCAGACATTTCTCTCTCTGGGCACAATGAGAAAGATATGTGAACAAAACTCCGTATCGGCAACAAGAAAGGCATCCGGCCAGTAAACGCTCCGCTAGCTCCATTCAATTGCCCTGACTCCACCCTGCAAGGAATTACGGGGCTGTTAAAAGAATATGATGAACACTGTCCCGGGGGGTTAAGTGATCACCATTTGTAGCCTTCCCATCCAGCTTCCAACAAGCAAAGTCAACTGGAGGGGGGGGGGAACTTGGATTGACTTAACAGCTGCATGACTCGCTTAACCATTGTGCCAGAAAATATCGTAACATTGAAAGCAACTCTCTTCACAATCGCTTAGCAAGATTAAACGATGGTCCTGATGGCGGTCCTAAGTTGAGAACTACCGGTTTGTCTGATGTGAGTTCGCCATAACATTTGAAACAACCATTTCTCTCTCTTTGTCATAAGGACAATTTAACAGTTTGCCACTATTCTTTCTTTCCCAGCCTGGGGAATGTAAATAATCCTGAGCATATTCTTTAAATATATATATATATATATGTTGAAAAGATTCTGATCTCCCTTTTCTTCTTTCAAGTAAGTGAAGCAAAGCTGCTATTGTCAATTTCCCAGAAGGTGGGGGCTGGGGGGAACGACAGGGGTGGAAATCCATAAACCTCTGTGATTGGTCAAGGGGAACAAAAATCCCCAGAACTCGCATCGATTTTGGCAAATGATTATTTCAAAAATTACAGCCGGAGTTATTAAAGTTTCTCTCCCACCAGAGTGCTAACAAATCATTCCTCCACGCCATTTTTTAAGGTAAGTGTAGAAAGGCATTTTAAGGAATGACTGAGCTATTTCCATTCACTCCACTTTGGGTGCAAGGTTTTCCTCCCTCCCTCCCTCCCTCCTTCCCCCCTAACTCTCTCCTGCTTTCCCTTCCTTCCTCCCTCCCTCTCTTTTCCTCCCTCCCCTTCCCTTCTGTCTCCCTCTTTTCCTTTCTTCCTTCCTCCCTTCTTCCATCCCTCCCTCCCTCTCTTCCTTCCTTCCTTCCCTCCCTCTTTCCTTCCTTCCTTCCTTCCTTCCTTCCTTCCTTCCTTCCTTCCTTCCTTCCTTCCTATCATCTCTCTCTTCCCTCCCTCTTTTTCTTCCCTCTCTGCTCTCCTGTGCCTCCTTCCTCCCTCTCTCCCTCTCATCCTTCCTTCCCTCCCTTTCTCCCTTCCTCCCTCTCTTCCCCCTTTAAAAATTTAAACCCATTTTAAAAGCCCATTTACCAGTGGACTTTTTCTTGTTTTGACGAGGAACAAGAGTTAGGTAGAGGCTTCCCCAATTCCTGCCTTTACCGTGAGAATTTTTCAGCTAGGTGTCCTGAATCTAGTCCCAAGAGATTTGATCCCAGCAGTGTCAACCAAACAGCGACCTTGCTTACTAAAACAGAGCAAAAGATCCCAGCCTCTTGGGAGACCCTCACTTCACTGCCAGGCCTACCTGGAATGGTTTCTAAGACAGAACATCACCAAAGCAACTGTGGGTTTCCAGAGGCATGAAACGTCACACTGGTGTCTAAAATCCCCATCCTTTCCAGAAGCTGATATAATTCAGGTTTTGGCCACACAACGCATCTCCTTTTGGCACACAAGAGACAGCCAATCAAGCCTCTTGCCTAGCTGTAAATTGGGATTTGATTCAAATGTTTACACCGGCACCATCATCATCTTCTCGGTTTAATTTCTGGCCTTGCTGCTGTTGCCTTTAATAATGGAAGTCAAAGGGGGGGGGGGGTGTCTCCTTGCCAACCCCCCAAGCTGATGAACCCAACCTGAGTACGAACCGCTGCCTTTTCGGTAGCAGCAATTCAGATGGAACCAGAAAGCGATAACAAAGCAAAAGTGAAGAAACAGGAAGGGCAGGATCAGTGGTGGGATTCAGCTGGTTCTATCCGGATTGAGCAAACTGGTAGCGGCGATTGTGGGATGCTCCACCCACTCACCCGGATGTAATGCCTGACTATTGCACATGTACTCACATTTGCGAACTGGTAGGAAAGATAAGTGAATCCCACCTCTGGGCAGGATCCAATGGGAAGCCCAAAAAAATTACCTACTGGATCCTGCCCACTTCTAGATCCCTGGCTTTCCCCTGGATGGAAATTATTCCTCCATTATGCTGAGCGAATCTGAGAGGCTGAATCACCAGGCTGACCAATGAAAGACCACGATGGCCACAAGCCTTTTTGGTGGGCCTAACGGTTGTTATGTACGAAAGTTCATGGTCCTCGTTTTCATTGCCGTCTATCACCTGGAACCTATTTTGATGGCCAGGAGGTCAACTAAGTCTTCCCATACCTGGTGAGATAAAAAATGTCCTCCATAGCTTTTTGTCACGAGTGACGTCCCTTATTTCTCTGGTCATATTAACCAGTCTGCCTGCAACTGGTGGGACGCGACGGAAATCCAGGATCCTGGAAGGAAAACAGGAAGAGATGGTTTCAATCTGGTAAATCCCACAAAAACAAAAATCTTCTGCAGGATGGGCTATAAATATCGTAATGGGTTAGTCAGTTAGAACTCATAATTATGTGCCAAAAAATAATGCAAAAAAACAAAAAAAAAACAAAAAAAGAAGGGGTTGGATTCATTAAGATTAAAACGTGGCTTCTGCATTCTGCTTGTTGGGACTTAACTGAGATTTGAAACTCACAGGTTCTTAAACCACTTGAGAAATGTTCTGGTGGGAACCTTTCCTAGGATGTACCCGTTCAGTCCTTCAGACTTTGGGAGAAGCTCTTCTCTTTAGCGCTGTAGATAGGCAATTTCTAAGGGACTGTTTGCCAAAAGTAGATCTTCCCAGTGCTAATATTTACTTTATGGAACTGTCCACCTTTGAAGGCATATGAGAAATCATCATCAATTCTACTTCACTGTGGACTTCCATGTGATCTCTTCTGGTGGAGGAGAAGGAGAAGGAGGAGGAGGAGGAGGGAGGAGGAGGAGGAGGAGGAGGAGGAGGAAAGATTGGGGAAGGAGAAGGAGGAGAAGGAGAAGAAGGAGAAGGAGAAGGAGAAGGAGAAGGAGAAGGAGAAGGAAAGAAAGAAAGAAAGATTGGAGAAAGGAGGAGGAGGAGGAGGAGGAGGAGGAGGAGGAGCAGGAGGAGGAGGAGAAGAAGAAGAAGAAGAAGAAGAAGAAGAAGAAGAAGAAGAAGAAGAAGAAGAAGAAGAAGAAGAAGAAGAAGAAGAAGAAGAAGAAGAAGAAGAAGACAACAACAACAACAACAACGGAATGACCTCCTACACATTCCTGTTGCAAAATACTGAAAAACAGACTCAACTGTTAGAATGTCCAAACACGGCATTCAGCTCACTCCCCCGCCCTCCCATTTTACCTCTCCCCCCTCCCCTCGTTTACCTGTCCAGGTGAAATGCTGCAATCTCAGCATTGTGTCTCTCGTAGTCGGAAAAATAAAAAAAGTCAGGAGGGGTCTCCTGCTCCCTCGTTTGCCTACAAAGGACGAGAAAGAGAAAAATAAACACTCGGATAACATAAAATGGCAAAGAGGGAATCCCTGATTTATATCCATCCCTAAAAATGGGTGCAACTTGTATTTACACAGATATTTTAAAAACAACAACAACAACTGTACAAGACGTAGCCTTGCCACATTAATTTTGGGGATCCTTTTGCTCCCTATTATCACCTCCAGGTTGGGGTGCAGAAATCAGAGGTTCACCCAGATGCACCCAACCAGAAACTGGATTAGGGAGACACAGAGAAAAAAAGAGGGGGAAGAGTTACTGTATTTTTCAGAGTATAAGACGCACTCCTCCCCCTGCCAAAAGAGGATGAAAACTTGGGTGCGTCTTATACACTGAATGTACCCACCCACTGGCCCCCACCCATTGGCCTCTGCCTCCCAGCAATTTACCTCCTTGCAGCAAACAGCCAACAGCCTGATTAGCACAAGCAGCTGATTGTCAGTTGGATCAGCTTCCTGACCCTCAGCTGTTTCAGGCTGCAGGGATTGCCATTGCCTATTGCCGCGTGGGCCTCCGCTGTTTGCTGCAAGGAGACAAATTGCTGGGAGGAAGGTTTTTTTTCTCCTTGTGCTAATCAGGCTGTGCTGAAAATGAAACTAAAGCAGGCTGTTTGCTGCAAGGAGGCAAAGGCAGATTTTTTTTCTTGTTTTCCTCCCCAAAAAAGGTAGGTGCGTTTTATAGCCCGGAGCATCTTATACGCCAAAAAATATGGTAATTTATATTTTCCAATACGTGCTGTCTTAATTCATCCTTTCCCATCAAATATGCAACCCACAATGGAATTTGCTTTCGGTTCTCGCTCCTGCTGAATTGCACTCTGACTTTTTGAACAATTATCACTCCTAGGGCTGCTTTGTGTATAACATTTCTCCGTTTAGGAAAACAGCAGACAACAAGGAAGGCATTCAGGAAAATTTGCTTACACGATGGGGAAATTGGGAGAAAACACGTGATTTTAAGCATGCAGGCTTTTTATAAAGCCGCACACATTGGCATGGAAGGAGGAGAGGGCCAGGGTGTGCTTGGAAAACAAACCAACCAGAAAAAAGAAAAAAGAGAGAGCAAAGCAAAATATTTTAAAGTCACAAGATAGAAGGAGTGTAAGTTTTTCCTGGCGGCAGGCAGGCACCCAGCCTCAAGGAGAACCAAAGTAAATAGGATTATTTATTTATTTATTTATTTAAATTTATATACTGCCCTTCTCCTAGTGGACTCAGGGCGGTGTACAGCCAAGAATAAAAAGCACTCCAATACAAAATTTAAAATATTAATAAAAGAATTAAATAATTTTGGCCCAATAAATTTAAAAAACCCAATAGGCAATTAAAATTTAAAACCCATAAAACTTTAAGCTTAAAAAAGAGGGGGGGGGGTTACGCCAGCCCAGCTTGACAAAATAAAAAAGTTTTTAGGGCACGGCGGAAAGCCCGGAGATCAGGTATCGTACGGATCTCGGGGCAAATCGTTCCAGAGGGCTGGTGCTGCCACAGAGAAGGCTCTCCCCCTGGCTGTCGCCAGCCGACATTGTCTGGCTGACGGCACCCTGAGGAGTCCCTCCCTGTGGGAGCGAACTGGCCGGTGGGAGGCTATCGGTGGCAGAAGGCGGTCCCGCAAGTACCCAGGCCCTATGCCATGGAGCGCTTTAAAGGTGGTCACCAACACCTTGAAGCGCACCTGGAAGACCACCAATGCAGCTCACGCAGGAGGGGTGTCACATGGGAGCGCCCCCTTGCTCCCATAATCCCCCGCGCGGCCGCATTCTGCACCAGTTGGAGCCTCCGGGTGCACCTCAAGGGGAGCCCCATGTAGAGAGCATTGCAGTAGATTAGGACAAACATTGATATTGTCAGATTTTGTTGAACTTGTCCGTGACTTAAAATCAGCTTCGATGCATACAACCGTCACAAAAATCTGTTGTATGATCTTTTGTTTTTTTTTAAAAAAAGAGGCATTTATGTTCACAGCGATAGAATCTCGGTGCATCGGTTCGCTAGCTTTATGTGAAGGGACAGCCTATACTCACACAACAACTTTCTGACCTACGATGGTATGAAAGCCAGATTTGAAGGAAAACTCATGGGAGTGGCGTTGGAAACATGAGATGTTAGTGTAATTGGTAGAAGAGAATAGTTGTAGCCCGGGATTGAAGCGTGGGGTTGCTTGATGGTCTCTGAGCTTGGTGGTTTTCTTGCAGACATCTTCTGACCCAACTAGATAACACCATCAGTGCAAGAAGGGAGTGGGGTTTGCAGAAGAGAAGGAGGAGGGCTGAGGGGTCCTCAGTACTCTCTGAGTTTCATTGCAGATGTTTCCTGATCCAACCAGGTAACATCATCAATGCGCTGAGTAACTCGATGCAATGCACTGATGACGTTAGATAGTTGGGTCATGAAACGTTTGCAAGAGGATCGCCAAGTTCAGAGAGGACCAAGGACTCACAAGTCCTCCTCCTCCTCCTCCTCCTCCTCCTCCTCCTCCTCCTCCTCTTCTTCCTCCTCCTCCTCCTCCTCCTCCTCCTCCTCCTCCTCCTCCTCCTCCTATCCCACCTCCTTCTAGCACTGATGATGTTACCTAGTCGGATCACGAAACGCCTGCAAGAGAATCACCAAATTCAAAAAGCACCAAGGACCCCACAATTACTGTAATGTTTGAGTTCACAGCCTTGTCAGGTTTCTGGAGATTTACTTTTTAATGAACATTTATTTGCAAGTTTTCTCTGCTGTTAATCAAAAAGAATAGCTTCCTCCCTGGTTCCCAGACAGCGGTGCGAAAGGAATGAAGAAGGTCTCCCCTCAAAATATATCCAGGGAGGAAGTTCTAAGTTGGAATAAGCTCCGTGGCTAACATTTCTGCGAAAGCGTAACCTTTCCACCTTGGGAAATCTTAAGGAACATGTCGTTAAAGAACCTTGCTTGGGAGACCTTCCTCTTCGCTGAGTCAGCTGCCCACACCAACCCAGGCTCCACTGGTCTCCATAACCGAATTAACTCATTTCCTG
The DNA here is from genome assembly GCA_038048745.1 of Coluber constrictor foxii. Taxonomy (NCBI): domain Eukaryota; kingdom Metazoa; phylum Chordata; class Lepidosauria; order Squamata; family Colubridae; genus Coluber; species Coluber constrictor. The sequence goes on from CM075973.1 coordinate 4,498,016, forward strand.
AGATTGTGCAATGCACCCAACCACCATCATTCACCCAAGGAATGATGAGGTCTTCCAAGACGTTAAGCTCTGGCGATGAATGTTTTAACCAAACATTACATGTTTTGGATTTTGAGGAGGAGTCGGAATCTCCAGTATGAATCCATGTAAAGCCTTGGGTGGTTGCGTCAGTGCTGCACCCAGAAGTACACAACCACAATCTGGTTTTCCCACGGACATTCGCATTCACGTCTGCAAGCCAGGATTGCTTCTTCTTAGAAGCTTCGTCCCACCGAATGATGAATAGCTGGGACACCTTGGCCGTCTAAAAAAAAGGGTATTGTGTTTTATACCAATGTGTGCAGAAGGGCAAGGGTTCGGGGTTCAATCTCCTTTGTGTGTCAAAACTTCATGGGTATGTGTGACTTTAATCCAGAGAAAAATAGTTTCGGTGAAACATTCTTTTTCCATTTAGCAACATAAATTCTGGGCTCAATTGGGGTCATAAGTTGAGCACCACTTCTACTATAATTTGGACTTATTTTCTGCTACAAAACACACACACACACACACACACACACACACACACGCACACGCACACGCACACGGATGTACAATCTAACAATCCCATTCTTCTCCATGACCTTAGCATCTCATTTGATATCCGGGGGGGGGGGCAATTGGCTTGGCTTTCTTTCAAATCTTCCCTGTCCAAAGAACCCCACAGATGAGGGGTTGGCCGCTAGGGGTTCGGGAGAACCTCTAGCTAAGGTTCTGTGCAGTTTGGAAGACTGCCAAATCCCACTTCTGGCTGGCCACGCCCACCCCTCCCCTCCCCTTCCCTCCCCTCCCCGGAGTTCCCACGCGGCCCGTTTTGGATGCAGGTAAATGCAAGGCGCACGCGGAGGCTCAGGGAGGGGGGAAAACGGGCCTACCGAAAGATTGGGAAAGCCTCCGGAGCCTGGGGAGGCCGTTCTCGCTCTCCCAGAGGCTCGAGGAAAGCCTCCGGAGCTCAGGGAGGGCAAAAGCCCCCCCCCCGGCACGGTGCAGGAGGCTGACTAGGCCACGCCCCCATGGCCACGCCCCCATGGCCACGCCCACCCAGCAACCAGGCAGACAGCCCCTTGCTAAAATTTTTGACTCAGACTGATAGATTTCACACCATCTGTGCACAGATGCACAGCCAGCATCCGTTTCTTATCTCTCTTAGAGGGTAAACTTATCTGTACCGAGAGAAGACGGGGGAAGGGTCTCAAAAAAGACATTTTGGAGGGGATGGGGGGGGGCTCTCACTTCAAGGGCAGAGCTTTATCTGGAAAGCAACTGTTATTCCTTCTCGCTATACACGAAGTGCTCATTATATCACCGCGGGAAGGGCGTATTGTCAGAAATTGAACTTTTTCTATTAATTCCCTGCTGAACCTAGCCAGCCACAGATTACAATTCTCTGCAGTAAATGTGGTTCGGCATTCCTACCCTGCTGTTGCTCTGGTTGATTGGATTTAAGTTCATTACATTTTCATGCAGTCATTCATCTATCTATCTATCTATCTATCTATCTATCTATCTATCTATCTATCTATCTATCTATCTATCTATCTATCTATCTATCTATCTATCTATCATCTATCTATCTATCTATCTATCTATCTATCTATCTATCTATCATCTATCTATCTATCTATCTATCTATCTATCTATCTATCTATCTATCTATCTATCATTATCTACCTACCTACCTACCTACCTCTCTCTCTCTCTCTCTATCTAATCTATCTACCATCTGTCTATCTTCTATCTATCTATCTATCTATCTATCTATCTATCTATCTATCTATCTATCTATCTATCATTATCTATCTACCTACCTACCTACCTCTCTCTCTCTCTATCTAATCTATCTACCATCTGTCTATCTTCTATCTATCTATCTATCTATCTATCTATCTATCTATCTATCTATCTATCTATCTATCTATCTATCTATCTATCATTATCTACCTACCTACCTACCTATCTGTCTCTCTCTCTATCTATCTAATCTATCTACCATCTATCTATCTATCTATCTATCTATCTATCTATCTATCTACCTACCTACCTACCTACCTACCTACCTACCTACCTACCTACCTACCTACCATCTCTCTCTCTCTCTCTCTATCTCATCATCATCCTTCTATATCTATTTATCTCTATCATCCATCTCTCTCTTTCTCTCTCATCTCTCTCTCTCTCTCTCATCTATCTCTCTATCTATCTCTCTATTATCTATTCAGACTCAGACATATTCATCTGGATGGCTGGGCTTACGTTCATTGCATTTTTATAGATTTATATCCATTTATATAAATAAATAACAATAAACATCTATCCATCTGGTTGATTGGGCTTACATTCATTATAATTGCATACATTCATCTCTCTCTCTCTCTCTCTCACACACACACACACACACACAAATCTATCTATCATCTATCTATCTCATCATTATCATCATCCTTCTATATCTATTTATCTTTATCATCCATCCATCCATCTCTCTCTCTCTCTCTCTCTCCCTCTCTCTCTCTCACACACACATCTATCTATCTATCTATCTAGCTATCTATCTATCTATCTATCTATCTATCTATCTATCTATCTATCTATCTCCCACTCACTCACATTGTACTCACCTGGTTGGTTAGGCTTATGTTCATTTAACTTTCTTATATTCATTAATATAATTAAGAAGAAATAAAAATTCATCCATCCATCCACCCATCCAACCAACCATCTAGTTGGCCTTCAGTTGATTACTTTCCTTATGTTCATATTCACCCTATCTATCTCTTCACCCTTCCAACTCCCTACTTATCCACCTATTCATCAGTGTATTCATCTAGAAATTACATCCTTCAAAATTCCACTTCCTTTTTCAGTCTTTCTACCCATGAGATCAACCAACTTCAGATAATATCCTATAGCACAAGCAAAGAAGAAGACCCAACAATGACAGTCTTCTCAAGCCCATTGACAGCTTTGGAGGTGTAAATAATTTCTCTGTCCCAAATCACTTCAGCATAGTTATAGTTACTCAGGAAAACCTAATGGACAACTCTTACTGCAAAGGTAAAAGGCAAAGGTTCCCCTCGCACATCTATGCTAGTCGTTCCCGACTCTAGGGGGCAGTGCTCATCTCCGTTTCAAAGCCGAAGAGCCAGCGCTGTCCGGAGATGTCTCCGTGGTCCTGTGGCTGGCATGACTCAATGCCAAAGGCGCACAGAACACTGTTCCTTTCCCACCAAAGGTGGTCCCTATTTTTCTACTTGCATTTTTTACATGCTTTCAAACTGCTAGGTTGGCAGAAGTTGGGACAAGGAATGGGAGCTCACCCCGTTACGCAGCGCTAGGGGTTCGAACCGCTGAATTGCCGACCTTTCTGATCAACAAGCTCAGCATCTTAGCCACTGAGCCACCGCATTCCACTCTCACTGAACCAAGTCTCTATATCAAAGATCCATTTCTTTTATTTTTAAACAGTCTTTTCCTTCTGAATGACCTCTGTGGAAAGTCCTAAAGATGTCAATCATTATAGCCATCTTGATAACAAACCTATTGCTATGGTGATCTAATCACACAGTCCTCAAAGATAAAAGGCACCTCATTGCTTTAGAGATTCTTTGAGGATAAACTTAGAACATTCAATCCAATGAACAAGGACATACATTCAGCTTTGCAGCTACTAAGATTGTTGGACGAGCAGGTACAAAAACAGCCAGGGAAGTGAATGAAGCATGGGAAACAGGCTTCTTGTTAGTTCAACAGGAGTGCTGATTTACTACCAGCTTATCAAGTACTTAGGAGCCAAGGATATGGCAGCACAACACAACCAATCACCATATAAATACCACAAACAGAATAGGCCAAAGCACACTCTCTGCTCAATGGAAGTTCCGGCACGAGTCTGAAAGCTCAGAAGACAGAACCTCTGGTCTGGTGACCGACCCATGTTGGCTCTTGCAATATTATTCATTATTCGCTTTCATTCGTTATATGTAGTACAATGCAGTGAGCCATGTGCAGATCTGTACATTGGGGAAACAAAACAGCCACTTCACAAACGCATGACGCAACATAGGAGAACAAACCCCTCAGGACTAGATTCAGCAGTCCACCTGCATTTCGAAGACAAAGGCCACTCTTTAGAAGACAGCAAAGTCCACATTTTGGACAGAGAGGACTGCTGGTTAAAAGAGGGGTGAAAGAGGCCATCTATGTCAAAACTGAACAGCCCTCTCTCAACAGAGAGGGAGGGATACTGCGTCATCTATTTCCAGCCTACAACACAATCCTTTCAGTAGTTCCAAGAAGGCTTCACACCCATTTGCATTACTCAGGTGACCCTGAGGTCACAGATAAACCTCCAAGTGGCCTCAATGACTCTCTAAAAGAATGCAAAAGTCCAGCTGTTTGCAAGGAGTATCAATCCTCCCATTTCCCATTTCCTGAAAAATTGCAGGCTACAGGAACCATTTGTGCTTCAGTTTGAGATGCAGACAACAGAGACTCATCTCCATCGGCCTGCATCTGTGTTCAGCAGTAAAGGGACACAGGGCAGAGAAAAACATCCTGCAGAAAGCACAGCTCCACAACCCAGTCCTTTCAGCAGTTCCAAGAAGGCTCTGCACCCATTTACACCACTCAGGTGACCCCGAGGACACTGATAAGCCTCCAAGTGGCCTCAACGACTCTCTGAAAAGAATGCAAATGTCCATCTGTCTGCAATGAGTGTAAATCATTCAGTTCCTCACCATCCATCCAGAGCTGAAGAAGCTTCTCGGATGAGAAGCGAAACGTCTTCAAAGAAAAACCAGAAAGTCCAGTTGCCTCTTGAAAAAAGCACAAATTGGCACAACTATGACCTGGATGGCTGAAAATCACCATAGACGTCTTACAAGGACCACCACCAAGGAAGTCAACTGCAAATCTGAGTTGCGACTTCCTCCCCTTGTAGAGATGTTGACAAGAGAGCTCAGCCTAAGAGCCTAATCCAGGATCTTCATATTCAGATTTACAGATTAACAGAGTTGGAAGGGACCTGGTACGTCATCTAGTCCAACTCCCTCAAGCAGAAGACCCTACACCATTTCTGACAGATGCAGTCTTGAAAGCTTCCAGTGATGAAACTCCCACAACTTCTGAAGGCAACTTCTGCTCCATGGGTTGATTGCTCTCACTGCCCTTATTTCTAGGTTGAATCTCTCCTTGGTCAGTTTCCATCCATTATTCCTTGTCTGGCCTTCGGGTGCTTTGGAAAATAGCTTGACCCCCGGTCCTCTCTGTGGCAGCCCCTCAAATATTGGAAGACTGCTATCCTGTCTTCCTTGGTTCTTCTCTTCACTAGACTAGCCATGCCCAGTTCCTGCAACCATTCTTCATATGTTTTAATCTCCAGTCCCCTAATCATCCTGGTTGCTCTTCTCTGCATTCTTTCTAGAGTTTCCACATCTCAAAAATAGCTAAAGATTTTCATGTATATTACAATATAACATCATGCATATTCCATATATACTTTTTGTATATTCAATCACACTTCAGTACATACATATTCCCTTCGTATCTATTCAAATCCAGTTTAATCCTATCTAATATTTCTTATTTATTTTTCTCCCCTTTTCTTCACTATGTTTCTAATTCTCTATCCCTACATTCCTCCTTTTCTCTAGCCATTTATAAAATGTATTCCAGGTTACATAGAATTCCGATTCATTTTTATCTTTGAGCTCCATTGTTAACCTGTCCATTTCTGCACAGGTCAATATTTTGTTGATTATTTCTACCTCCTGTGGGTTCTCTCTGCATTTCCAATTTTGTGCGAATATCAACCTCGATGCCATTAATATGTATACCATAAGATAAATTTCTTCTTTTTTGTAATTATCCCTTACTATACCCAAAAGGAAGAGTTCTGGTGTCATATCTATCGTTTGGTTTAGCATCTCTTCTAGCCACTGTTTTATTTGGAGCCAAAAGTCCTTGGCTTTCGGGCACCCCCACCACATATGATAATAAGTGCCTAGGGTTGCTCTACATTTCCATCATTTTGGTGAGCAATTTTTGCACATCTTGGCCAGTCTTGTGGGTGGAAAATGCCACCTGTAAAACATCCTGTTTTGATTTTCTTTATATGCCGTGGCTAAGGTAAGATTTCTGTTCCTCTCCCACACTTTTTGCCAGCTATCTAAATCTATGCCATACCCGAAATTCTTACTCCAGGTGAGCATGGTCTCTTTCACTTGTTCTTCAATCATGTCATAATCCAGTAAATATTTATATAATTTCCTAATCATCTTCACATCTGCCCCTTGTAGGATTTCGTCCAATTCTATCGGTTCGGTCCCCCATTCATTTTTATCTCTCACGTATCGGGATTGAATCTGAAGATATGCCCATCATTCTTGTTCTATCCCTTCTTCTTGTAAGCCCTGTCTAGACCTCAGCTCTCCTTTTTCATTCAATATGTCTTTATACGTGATCACTCTTCCTGATCTCATGAAATTTGCAGGTGGGCAGGCAATGAAACAAACTGTAACGTCATTCGTTAGAATGTTCATGTTCTAATACGGCCCCCAAATCTCCAGCAACAGCTGGAAAATGTGTGGGGCAAGCCAAAAGATGCTCACAATAGCCTGACCCACTTTGGCTGAGCTAAGAACAGAAGCAATAACTACAGTTGAAACTGACACAAGCAACAAACTCTTGCATTGTGGCAAATTATTTTAAGACCATTCGGCCCACCGCTAATAAAAATAGGGGTGTTGATTCTTTAAAAGGAAACGCTACGCTTCTGGGCAAATCTGTTTTATGCAAGTGAGGAGAAATTGCTGATTTGGGGGAAACGTGATCAAATTAGTTTCTGAGATCTTGAGCTTGGCAACTCATAAACTACCTAACCTGAAGTGCATTTTTCCCAAAATGAAATACAGGTAACCCTTGACTTACAACCAGAACAGAGCCCAACGTTTCCGTTGCTAAGCGAGACAGGGGTCAAGTGTGCTTTCTCCCCCTTGGACCACTTTTCTAGCCACCGTTGTTAAGTGGGTCACTGCAGCTGTGAAATTAGTAACACGGTAGGGAAGTGAATCAAGGCTTCCCCCATTGATTTTGCTCGCCAGAAGCAACCCCTGGATGGGGCAACCGTCATTAATGTGAGTCAGCGGTCAAGAATTTTGATCACATGACCATGGGGATGCGGCAATGGTCGTAAGTGTGAAAAACGGTCCTAAATCACGAAGTCAGTGACTTTGTAACATCAAATTGTTGCCAAATGAATGGCTGTAATTTGAGGATTAACTGGTCTACCATTGAGTCCAACCATCTCACGAATGGAAGAAGGAAGAGAGGTCAACTTATTTTCCAAAGCATCAGAAGAAGAAGAGACAATGGGTGGAAAGTAATCAAGGAGAGAAGCAATCTGGAATGAAAGAGAAACTTCCCAACATAAGGACAATTAACCAGTGGAACAGTTTGCTACCAGAAGTTGTAGGTGTTCCATCAGTAGAGATTTTTGAGATTGGACAGCCACTTGTCTTGAATGGAATAGGTTCTCTTGCCTAGGGATTGGACTCCAAGGGACTCCAAGATCCCTTCCAACTCTGTTATTCTGTTATTCTATTATCCTGGGTCAATCTATTCTCCAAAGCACCAAAAGGCAAGACAATGGATGGAAACTAACCATTGTTAGTGATTTTGTAACTTCGAATTGTTGCTAAATGATTGGCTGTAATTTGAGGATTAACTGGTCTACCATGGAGTCCAACCATCCCACGAATGGAAGAAGGAAGAGGGGTCAACTTATTTTCCAAAGCATCAGAAGAAGAAGAAACAATGGATGGAAACCAACGAAGGAGAGAAGCAACCTGAAATTGAGGAGAAACTTCCTAACAGCGAGGACAGTTAACCAGTGAAACAAATTTCCCCATCACTGGAGGCTTTTCAGAAGGGTTGGGCTAGATGACCTCCTTCCAACTCTGTTACTGAATGAAAGGAAGTTCCTATTTTTCTACGGAGAATTGCATGCAATGCCTAAAGACTGCATGAAATTAGCTAGAAACTGCATGAAATCAGTCAAGAACTGCATGAAATTAGAGGCAATGTCTCTGGGCGCCTGGAGCTAAATGCTGTCCATCTTTGTGGTCAGAAACGCCTCCACCAAGAAGACAAGAATGCTATTGATTTCCATGGACCTGCTTGTCCTCAGATGTCCTCCACAATGGTTTGTTCCAAACATCTATCTCAGCCACTGTAAATTGTCTGTGTGATCATTTGCTATTATCCTGCTTTTAGTTGACCGTCAAGGAAAATCTTCCATTTCTCTCTCTTTTTTTCCACCCCTGGTGCCTGCATTACCAGAAAAACCTTTTGAAAATAGGAGCCTGGATAGCTCAGCAGACTAATGCATTGTAATTTAACTCCAGCTGTCTGCAATTAGTAAGTTCGAATCTCACCAGGCTCAAGGTCGACTCAGCCTTCCATCCTTTCTAAGGTGGGTAAATTGAGGATCCAGTTTGTGGGGGCAATAAGCTGACTTTGTATAAATATACAAAAGTATGAAGGCTATTGCTTAACGCATTGTAAGCCGCCCTGAGTCTCCGGAGAAGGGCGGCATATAAATTAAATTAAAAAGAAAGAAAGAAAGAAAAGAAAACTTTGGGGGTTGGAAAAAAAATTAGGCACACCCTGCACAAAACACGCAAGATTATTTATGTGCCAAGGGTTTGAAAATATTGATGCCTTCTTGGTTGATAAATAGGTTCATTATGCAGACGACATTCACAAAATGCTTGGCATGTCACTGCAGGAATTTAATCACCACCTTTAAAATATATGTCTGCTTCTGGATGTTTTCGGGGTGGGTGATGGGGGTAGAGAAAGAGACAGGATGATGAGATGCTTCCTCCAAATATATCCAACTCATCCAACAATCCTGACGTGTTATAGAAGCACCAATGACGGGCCGGGTTGAGTGTCATCAAAGATAGTTAATCAAAAGAGAATTCTCAGACGGTGCTTCAGATTATGAAGATTTTGGAACACCAGTTCATGAATCAGGGACCACAGTATGCCTGAATGAGTAGGCATGCAAAATCTTGAGTTTTGAGTTAACAGAAGAACAGAGTTGGAAGGGACCTTGGAGGTCTTCTACTAATCCTACTAAACCTCCCGTGATGGAGCATCCACAAGTTGATGAATTGTTCTAAATTTCAGGAAATTCCTCCGTCGTTCTAGGTTGCTTCTCTCCTTCATTAGCTTCCATCCGTTGCTTCTTGTCCTGCCTTCCTTCAGTGGCTTTGGGGAAAAGGTTGACCCCCCTCTTCTTTGTGGCAACCCCTGAGATATTTGAAACCTGCTTGAGTTGGTCAATCTCTACATTTTTATTGTTCTTGACTTTCATACATATGCTGCCGACAGTCGGTTGGTCTCTGCATCTAGTAAATACATGGATTCAAAAGAAATTGAATAGAAATAAGAGATGCTGCTACCTCTTGTTCACAGATAGATTTTGGTCAAAGGTAAAGGTAAAGGTTCCCCTCACACATAGGTGCTAGTCGTTCCCGACTCTAGGGGGCAGTGCCCATCTCCGTTTCAAAGCCAAAGAGCCAGCGCTGTCCGAAGACGTCTCCATGGTCATGTGGCCGGCTTGATTCAACGCCAAAGGTGCATGGAACGCTGTTCCCTTCCCACCAAAGATGGTCCCTATTTTTCTACTTGCATTTTTTACGTGCTTTCGAACTGCTAGGTTGGCAGAAGCTGGGACAAGTCATGGGAGCTCACCCCGTTATGCAGCACTAGGGATTCAAACCTCTGAACTGCCGACCTTTCAATCAACAAGCTCAGCATCTTAGCCACTGAGCCACCATGTCCCTATTTCGGCTACAAGATGGTTAATGCTTGGGACCTTCAGCTAAAGTTAGTATATAAAAATGATCAATCGTCTCTTGATTTTGATCTTCCTTCTTTATATGCCCTTTTCATTTTCCCCCCCAAGGTAGCTCACGTTATATTATAGATTGATACTCTGTTTTACTTTCTCCCGGTAGCTTTTTTTATTATGGATATATACTTTACACCGGTCCTTAACTTTTTAAATTATTTCCATTCCTTTTTTGAGCAGTAGGTTGTAGACGAGCTACAACCTCCTAACTCATTTTGATAGAATGTCCAAAACGTCCGTATTTTTCAGAGTATAAAACGCACCTTCCCCCCCCCCCCCCAAAAAAGAGGGCGAAAATCTAGGTGTGTCTTATACTTCGAATGTAGCCGCATCCAGCTTCTCAAACAGAAGTTTCAGAGGCTGAAAAAAGAATCAGCAACGAAGCTTCAGAAAAGAAGCCTCCAAACAGAGCTTCAGAGGCTTTTTTTCTGAAGCTGTTTCGGAGGCTTTCAGAAGCAGGAAAAAAAAGTTGTTTCTGAAACAGAGTTTCAGAAGTTTCAGAGGCAAAAAAAAAAGCAAAAAAAAAAAAAAAAAGCAAGACACAGAACTCACAACCAAGGAATTTATTGCTGAAATTCACCTCTGGCAACAGCTGATTGGTGGTATTCCGGGAGGCCAATCCACCCGCCAATCAGCTGTTTTCTTATTTTCCTCCCCCAAAACTAAGGTGCGTCTTATACTCCGGTGAATCTTATACTCCAAAAAATACGGTACTTTCTTCAGAGCCGAGCAATATTTTTGGATCCTAGTTAACAACAGCTATTAACACTCAGTGTATTTCAAATATTTCCTTCCTGAGGTCTCTTTAATCAAACTGACTCAATTGCTCCCCAATGCCATTAAAATCCTGCCTTTGCATTCCTTCGAATGTGGAGATGCAGAGCAGGAAAAAAAAAGAAAAGCTCCACAAACATTTGCATAGCGGACGACGATGTATAGGAACAAGCCTCTTTCAAATTTTTTTTAAAAAAAGTATTTTAAAACATGTGAATGTTTGAGCCTTTCTTTAAAAGCCCCACAGATTCATGCACAAACGAAACAGGGATGGGCGTATAAAAAGGGGTCCAATATATGCAGGCTGTGACTTAGACAAAGCCAACATTGTATTTATTTGTTTTGCTGAACAGCAGGTGAAAACCGTGAAAGCATTTCAGGCTTTGGAAAAATAATTTCAGAAAAAGATCAGAGAAGCACAAGCCAATCTTTTCTTTGAAGGTTGCTTTTTTAAATGAGCCAATTGGACAAACGAAGGGGCTGCTTTAAGGGGGTCGCCTTCGAGATGCTTTAAAGGGGCCAACTCTTTAAAGCATCCACTTTGCAAGGAAGCTTGGGAGAGGCTGTGTTGGGCTTTGTGCTCTTGAGCAATTCTGAAAGATCTCTTTTGTGCTATTTTCAGAGTATGCTTAGTCCAGTCTTAAGTTGAGGATAATAGATAGATAGATAGATAGATAGATAGATAGATAGATAGATAGATAGATGATAGATAGATAGATAGATAGATAGATAGATAGATAGATAGATAGATAGATAGATAGATAGAATAAATATATGATAGGTGGGTGGCTATAGATATGATATAGCTAGCTACGAATGGATGGATGGAGATAGGTAGGTAGATAGATATTTAGATATTTAAATATTTAGATAGATGGATGGATGGATGGATGGATGGATGGATAGATAGATGATAGATAGATAGATAGATAGATAGATAGATAGATAGATAGATAGATAGATAGATAGATAGATAGAAAGAAAGAACCTGGATAAAAAGAAATACACATAAAGCCTACGAAACGGAAAGAAAACAAATACTGTACCTTTACAGGGAGGATACATGAGGTGGGTGTGGCTAACTGAGGAAGCCTAATAAGGCAGAAATAGATCTATATTAGTCTCCCAATGGGCAGCAGAGTGTTTGCTGGCTGCCAGAAGAAAAAAAAAGCCTAGAAACTAGTGGATTGTGATTTCACTGAACTATGGCTGCATAAAATCTTGGTTTACATAGGTAGAACCTAGAAAGAGAGAGAGAGAGAGAGAGAGAGAGAGAGAGAGAGAGAGAGAGAGAGAGAGAGAGAGAGAGAGAGAGAGAAAGATTATATATATGATAGGTGGGTGGAAGGATAGCTAGCTAGATATAGATATGATATAACTAGCTATGAATGGATAGATGGAGGGAGGGATAGATAGATAGATAGATAGATAGTTTATTATATTTATATAATAAATATATAAATATTTCTTCTCCCGAAGGACTCGGGGCGGTGAACAGCCAGCAGATAAAATACAGAAAATGCAAAATTTAAAACAGTATTAAAATCCAATTAAATTAATTTGGCCCACAGGTAAAACCCCTATGTTAAAACCCATAATTTTAACAATTTAAGTTAAAACAATTTAAAAGAGTAGATCAGGTCAGGTCAGGTCAGGTCAGGTCAGGTCAGGTCAGGTCAGATAGATAGATAGATAGATAGATAGATAGATAGATAGATAGATAGATAGATAGATAGATAGATAGATAGATAGAGATAGATAGATGATAGATAGATAGATAGATAGATAGATAGATAGATAGATAGATAGATAGATAGATAGATAGATAGATAGATAGATAGATAGATAGATAGATAGATAGATAGATAGAGGGTGGATAAAGGGATGGAAGGATAGAAAGATAGATGGATGAATGGCACACACACACACACACACACACACATTTTATTTAGATGATAGGTGGGTAGATGGATAAATAGATGATAGATAGGATGGATGGATGGATGCATGGATGGATGGAATGGACAGATAGATTTTTTTTCCCTCCCTGAAAATGCCCTTCCCCCAAGGATGTGCAAATTTAGCCTTCCCTGTTTTGGAGAAGTCCTGCCACAGGACTTTGTCAGGAGCTGCCAAACACTCTTTTCTTTTCAGTCCACAACAGCCTGTAATTTCTGCCCTTGCTTTTCCTCTCTTTCCGTGGAGCTCAACCACAATTGCAGGGTGCACCTCAGGCTGCAAACAGACTCCAGTCAACACCCCAATTCCTCTTCCTCCGACCCAGGGAAGGAGACATCTCTCGGTAGGAACGTGGTCGACCTTCAACTGGTTGACCCTTTGAAGAGAGCAACCTCAACACTCAACATCTGGTAGGCTTGAGCCTGACTTTCCATGAGCTCTTGGCTCTGCTTCCAGGATTAACCTGCAGTCTATGTTTGCTGTTGGGTGACACCTCAATTGTGGGCAGGATCCTGGGCATCCTAAATAAGCAACGGAAATGACGGGATGGTCAAGAGCAAGAAGGGAGGAGATGCGGGCTGAGAGTAAATAATGTCCTACAGAGGCAAGAAGCAGATGGATCCAGTGTGGGAGAGGCCATGGAGAAGGACCAGGAGAAATGAATACCAGGATACCATCGTTGGAAGGGACTTTGGAGGTCTCCTAGGCCAACCCCTGCTCAAGCAGGAAATCCTATACGGGTGCCCAAACTGGAACGTGCATGCATGTGTGCACGCTGGAGCACTGGAAATCCAAAACCTCCCGAAAAATGCCCCCAAAGTGCACAGAAAACATCCCAAAAATGCCCCCAAATCAGCCTGAAAATGGCCCAAAATAGGCCCCCAAACAGCCCCAAAATGGCCTCCAAACAGCCCAGAAAATGGCCTGTTTTTTGGGCATTTTTCAGGCCGTTTTCCAATGCTCCGTCACCCACAAAGACCAGCTGGCCGTTGCTCCAGAAACCAGAAGAGTAGCTGGTGACGGCGCACATGGAGCCTTGGTGGAGCAGTGGACTAAAGTGCTGTTAAGTAGCACTTAGCTGCCAGCTGCCTGCAATTACCGCGAGTTCAAATCTCACCAGGCTCAAGGTTGACTCAGCCTTCCATCCTTTCGAGGTAGGTAAAATGAGGACCCGGATTGTGGGGGCAATAAGTTGACTTTGTATAAAATAGAACACCGCTTAAGGGGGACCGAAAGCCCTACTAAGCAGGTATATACAAAAGTATGAAGGCTACTGTTTAACGCATTGTAAGCCACCCTGAGTCTCCGGAGAAGGGCGGCATATAAATCGAACCAATAAATAAATAAATGCCACCTCTAGCACGCATGCCATAGGTTCTCCATCATGGGCCCATACAGGCAACTATTTGTCTGAAATGGTACAGGCTTTCCTACTCGAGCAGGAGGTTGGACTAGAAGACCTCCAAGGCCCCTTCCAACTCTTTTATTCTGTTAAAAAACCCGAGTGGCCATCATCACACAATGGCTTTTAGAATCATCCCACAATTCTCTTTTGCTTTGTGCCAAGTTAAGGCTGTTCTTGTTTGTTGAAAAAAAAATCATGAAAACACACATACACAACTCTCCTGGGTGGCCGTAAACGAGACCTTAGATAGGAGATACTTCCTCCAACATCCGTAGTCCAACCAATTAAACCCCTAATGTGATCATTATTGTGCCATCAGCTATTTATGGAAAAAAAAAAACCATTTCCACCCCATTAAGGCTCACAAAACCCATCAAGCAGATAGCTCAACGGTTGCTTGGAGCCCTTGAGGAAGGAATGGTGTGGTTGTTCCCAACGACAAAGTCCCACGACTGTCCCTCCCAACCGGGAGAGGCATCAAAGAAAGCCCAAAGCATTCATGTCATCACAATAAAATCTAGAATCGCTCGGTGGCCAAGAGATTAAATTGATTTGAGCAGCATGGATGCACAAAGCTAGAATGACAGACTTGGGTTTCACCCAGCCTCAACTTCAGTGTTCAGGTGTTCTCCTGCGCCCAGGAGAACATCAACTGAAGTCTTCAAAACAGTAGGAACAATGGTTAGAAATCCAATCTTTTTTTACTACCGATTCTGTGGGTGTGGCTTGGTGGGCATGGCAGGGGAAGGATACTGCAAAATCCCCATTTCCTCCCCACTCCAGGGGAAGGATACTGCAAAATCCCCATTCCCACCCCACTCCAGGGGAAGGATACTGCAAAATCCCCATTCCCACCCTATTCTGGGGCCAGCCAGAGGTTGTATTTGCCTGTTCTCCGAACTGCTCAAAATTTCCGCTACGGGTTCTCCAGAACCTGTCAGAACCTGCTGGATTTTCACTCCTGAGTAGGAACCTAGCGTTCTTCAGGCTATAAGCTTCATCAATGTGTGAGCTCCATCTTTCCTCTGGAGCAAAGTTGGTAGACAGGAATGGAAGCTTATAAATAAACTTGGCGTGTTATAAAGATGACCACTCCCTGGGTTTGCGGTTGAAGGGATGCGCATCCCAAACCTCCATGCAATCATTTGTTTGTCTTTTCTTGGCTTTGTGTGGGAGAGATGCAAAGGAGCAGAAAATAATATATCTGGTTTTGGAGAAAGCTGGAACGGAAAAGCCTCCCTTTCCTTTACATTTGGGAACAAAGAATGATCAAGCAGTCATTCCAAATCCCACATGTTTCTGGGATCTATCTATCTATCTATCTATCTATCTATCTATCTATCTATCTATCTATCTATCTATCTATCTATCATCTATCTATCTATTTATCACATTTATATACCACCGTACTCCAGGGGGACTCAGAATTTGCAGGTTGAAATGGTATATAGATTTTCCTGCTTTAGCAGGGGGCTGGACCTCCAAGGTCCTTCCCAGCTCTGTTATTCTGTTCTGTTATTCTGTTTGCCAGATGCATTTCAAGCTAGGTGAAAAGCCTCCTCCGGCCAGAGGTTCTCATTTGCCTCGATTCATGCTGGATTAGCCACCGAATTTACAACGGGCATTGGCATAACAAAACTAGTGGTGCGGTGGCCTAGAGATGGAGCTCTCACCTCACAATCAGGAGGCTGTGAATTCGATCCTAGGTAGAGGCTGATATTTCTCTCTCTGGGCACATTGAGAATATATCTGCTGGGGAAAAAAAACCAACCTCCGCATTGCCGACAGGAAAGGCATCCGGCCAGTAATCATTCAGCTCCATTCAGTTGCCCAGACTCCACCCCGCAAGGGATTATGGGGTCTTTCAAAGATGATGATGATTGGGATAACAAAACTGGCTAACCCTCAAACCTTTTAATGGGCAATTATTTTGGGGCAGGAGAACACAGATCTTCCAAATACAAGGAAGCGGTTTGGCCAACTTGGCTTCACTCACTGCCAAGGTCTTCTAAAAGCCTTCAAAGAAGGTCACGTAATCCTTCAGACAAGTCAAAATAAGGGGGGGAGCCAGATTTGTGTTTCGCAACTGTTGTGTTCCTAACTTAACCGCTGCGATGCTTTTCTTAACAAACACGGCAAAGAAAAAGTGGTAAAATGGGACAAAACTCAAATGTCTCACTCCGCAAGAGAAATTTTGGGCTCAATTGTGGTCGTAAGTTGAAGTCATACCCAGACAGATTCTGCGAATTAATAACCGGTTCCATAATGGCAGTCTACTAGCCATTAAAAGCGACCATTAACCATCAAGATCGTTTCGTCAATACAGTCCTTGTTGTTTGGACCTTTTAGAGGTGGGATGGATCTCGTGTCTTTAAGTTTGTCGTTTCCAAAATTATAGAAGGCACAGGTGGATTTTGTGCGTAGAAGGCTTTCCTCTTGCTTGATGTGATCATTGGTACATTCAGTCTTTATTTGTTGGCATAAGTTTTTGTAGTGGTTTTTGAAGTTAGCTACGTAGTCAGTTTTGTTTTTCTGGATTGTAATTTCCTTATTGTTATTGGTAAGTTTATTTTTTTCCGGTTTTGTGCTATGTAAAGTTTAATGATTCCTTTGACTTCACACCAGAAAATGTTGTCATGGTCGTTAGCAGTATTACAGCCAGAGGATAGAATTTGCCAATCAAGATATGAGAGTTCATTGCCTATGAGATCATAGCTGGCTTTTTTAAAGTTATAACCGGGAATCCCATCATTATGATGAGGGGATTTTGAGAGGGCGTGAGACAAAAATCAATCATAATTTTTTTTGTTTTTTGCTTAAAAAACCATTCTCCATAGGATCACACTTCTGAAAATGGGTTCAATCAGCATCCTGGCCTGCTGATATTGCTGTACTACGACACCCAGGAGCCCCAGCCAGCAAGGATGGGCCAGAATGGTTCTACATAAATTCACCTGTTATTTGGCACAGGAGATGGAATATTAAGTAGGTGCTCAAAAGTCACTTCTCTCCCCCCCTGCCCCGTGAGTTCTGCAGAACAGCCACTTAAAAGGAAATAATAATTTTGTTCTCCTACAGCAGTAACAAAGCACGGGAACAAGCTTATTATTCCGGCGATGACTAATGCCAGTTCTGAATGGCTCCGTTAAGCCTTTGGGAGCCTTAAGTGACTTTGCTAAAATGCGGCTCAAACACCGCTTCTTTCTTTCTTTCTTTCTTTCTTTCTTTCTTTCTTTCTTTCTTTCTTTCTTTCTTTCTTTCTTTCTTTCTTTCTTTCCTTCCTTCCTTCCTTCCTTCCTTCCTTCCTTCCTTCCTTCCTTCCTTTCTCTACCTTTCTTTCTTTCTTTCTTTCTTTCTTTCTTTCTTTCTTTCTTTCTTTCTTTCTTTCTTTCTTTCTTTCTTTCCTTCTTTTCCTTCCTTCCTTCCTTCCTTCCTTCCTTCCTTCCTTCCTTCCTTTCTCTACCTTTCTTTCTTTCTTTCTTTCTTTTCCTTCCTTCCTTCCTTCCTTCTTTTCTCTATCTTCCCCTTCCTCCCTCCCTCCTTTATTTTCTTTCCTTCCCTCCCCCCTCCTTTTTCTCTTTCCCTCCCTCCCTCCTTTATCTTCCTCTCCCTCCCTTCTCTATCTTTTTCCTCCCTCCCTCTCTTCCTTCCTTCCTTCCTCTCTCTCTCTCACTTTCTTCCCTACCTTCCTCCTTCCTTTTTCTATCTTCCCCTCCCTCCCTTCCTTCTCTATTTTCTTTCCCTCCCTCCCTCTCTCCCTCCATCCCTCCCTCCTTCCCTCTCAAGCCTACCTTCACATGCCATGCTTTGCCCCTGCCTTCCTGCTCCTTGATTGCTATTCTAACCCTCTAATTTTTGGGAGGACAATCTCCCTCAGGGAGCAATCAGAACAGAGGACAGCCCACTGCCTTTATTGGCCAACATGCTTCCTTCTGCCCACTCTGCATTTCCAGGAATCCAAGCCTTGTTTCAGAAATAGACCGTTGCAAACATGATGGGCCTGTTGCAAACTTGAAAACCTCACTGGCATAATTCACCTCTAACACCAAATCACAAATTATACCAAGGCAGCCACTGTCCCTCTCCATCCCGACAGAAGAAAGAGATACATCAATTCAAGGAATACACTGAAACTTGTGTTAGAGCCTCTGAAGTTTTTCCCTGTTCCTCCAGCTTCTTTAAGTTGCTTTAAATTTTCCCTTGGTAGGGTTTTGGAGCTGACGTTATTGCTGGCTGCGGAGGAGATAAATGCTACTGGAGATTCCTTCTGTTCTACCCCTTGTAATCACTCTGACATCTCCTAGCTACTTACACTAGCCAAAATAGTGCAAAACTTTTGGGAAAAGTGTATTTTCTAGGTAAAGGTAAAGGTTCCCCTTGCACATATGTGCTAGTCGTTCCTGACTCTAGGGGGCGGTGCTCATCTCCGTTTCAAAACCGGAGAGCCAGAGCTGTCCGAAGACGTCTCTGTGGTCATGTGGCTGGCATGACTCAACGCCAAAGGTGCACAGAACGCTGTTCCCTTCCCACCAAAGATGGTCCCTATTTTTCTACTTGCATTTTTACATGCTTTCGAACTGCTAGGTTGGCAGAAGCTGGGACAAGTCACGGGAGTTCACCCCATTATGTGGTGCTAGGGATTCGAACCGCTGAACTGCCAACCTTTCGATCGACAAGTTCAGCGTCTTAGCGACTGAGCCACTACATCCCTAAAACTGGCTAATAACACCTCATCCCTAAAACTTTTTTTGGGAGTAGTACCATAAAATCATATATCAATGGAAAGATAATTTAATCAAGAATGTAATGCAATAACTTTTATGAAGGATTTGTTATTAGAATAACAGTTACAATATAAAGAAGCAAAGTGAAATATGTAGAGAAAACAAGATATACAAAAACGATCACCATAGAAAAAAAAAGAGATGTACACAAATGATCACCATGCCAGTTAATACTTGGCTAAGGTTTTGCATGAATGATGGCCTTACAACGTCTTCCCATGGAGGGAACCAAGTCTTTTAGTTCTGCAGCTGTTCTAATGTGAAACCAAGATTGAAGGATTGTTTCTATTAACTGGGTTTTATTGCTGGGTCGCTTCTGACTAGCAAGTTTCTTTAGTCGGCTCCATCAATTTTCAATTGGGTTAAGGTCTGGGCTATTCCCAGGCCATTCCAGCAGTGGAATAGGATTATCTTGAAACTCCCCCCCCCAAAAGTGTTGTTATTAGCCATCAAACCTCAAAAACCCCAGGAAGACTTTTCCAAAAGGGTTTCCACAATTTTGGCCACTACAGTATACTCCTTAAAACTAGACCCAGGAAGAGTTCCTGCAGAGGTCTTCCCTTGGCATTGGAACAGAATAACAGAGTTGGAAGGGACCTTGGAGGTCTTCTAGTCCAACCCCCTGCCTAGACAGGAAACCCTACACCTATCATCTATCAGAAGCATGAGAAGCCATGGAGACTTCACTTATCTGGGGAGACAACTCTGTGATGAAGACCAAAAGTTTAACCGTTGGACCACCATGTTAGAAGGTGAAGGAACACAACACTTCACCTTGAAGGACCTCACCAAGATTCTCTTCTCCTTTGAAGACCATGAAGTATACCAATTCTCTCTAGTTGACTGAGAAGACAGAACAACCTACTTTACACAGAAACTAATCCAGGTTTAATCATTCAAAGGTTGAATTCACTCATTTCCCTCAATCAAAAGCAAAAAACTCATCTCATGGCCCAGCATTGTATGTGAACCCAGACCCAATGAACATCTAATATTCCCAGTAAGCAGAAGCTGGTTCCTGGATCCCTAGTCTTAGTCTAGCAGGGACAAGAAATGGTTGATAAGCCCAAATTTTGCTGAACTACAACTCCCAATGATTCCAGCCAAAAGTGGACTTCTGTAATTTGGAAACTTCCGAAAATCCAAACATCTCCCACCATCATCCCTGGAGGGTTAGGCTGAAGATCAAGGAGACCATTGGAAAAGAATCTTCTATCTTATCTTTGTTCTTAAGCCACGCAGCTTCTGTAGTTGGGTTGAAGGTGGATCAAAGGACTGAAGGTCCACTCTCAAATGAGGTGGTCTGATCCACATTGATTTCCCCCAACAGTTGCATTTCAAGTTCAGAAAGAACCTGATTAATTCACGCATGTTACTATCTTCCACTTTTGGTGGATGCAACGTTGTGGTTGTCCACCGTTGGTTATTTTCATAGTCAGAGAGGCTACTCAAGTAGTTTTGTGAGACAGACAGACAGATGGACAAACAAACAGACAGACTGACAGACAAGAGATTCCCGACTTACTTCATTGGCTTGAACAAGGCCTGTCCATAATTCTGGAATGTCATGATGAGTTTGAGCTGGGTGCCTCCCGACTTCATGGCTAGGGAAGGAAAAGGAGGAGGAAAATATCAGGAAAAAAAAATAATCCATAAAGCTGCACCATATGGCTTGGCTGGCACCTAGCAATGTTAACTTAGAAATTACCCATCTGCAGAGATCTGTTTATTTATGCTGCAATCAGTATAAAATAAGAATATAGCGTTGATTTAAGCAGGAATATGTTGCCTTTTCTTTCAGTCTGGTGTGGACAGGGGGAGGAAGCAATTGTAGGACATAGAATCATAGGGGTGAGAAGGGACCTCAGAGGTCTTCTAATCCAACCCCCTGCTCAAGGCGGGACCTCTAATACCAGGGGTCTGCAACCTTAAATACTCAAAGAGCCTTTTGGACCCGTTTCCCACAGAAAAGAAAACACTGGGAGCCACAAAACCTGGGTGGGCATGGCCAACTCGATGTCACTCACTTCCACTGGTCACATGACCCTCCTAGCCACGCCTACCCAGCCAGTCATTAGGGCAGAGAACCAGTTGTTAAAAAACACTGGGAACCACAAAATCCTTTTGACATCTCTCTCTCCCTCCCCCTTCTCCCTCTCTCTCTTCCCCCTCTCTCTGTATCTCTCTGTCTCTGCCCTGGCTGCTTCTCCCACCCCTCGCCGTTGCCCTTACCTTCTCAGGCCAGGCGAGGAGTGACCGGGAGGGAAGGGCCAGCCAGTGGTGGAATCACCTGACAGGAAGCCACAACAGAGGGGCCAAAGGGCCCACATGTGGCTCTGGAGCCGCAGGTTGCTGACCCTTGACTTATACCCTCTCAGTCAAGTGGTTGTCCAGTCTATTCTTGAAAACATCTATTAATGGAGCACCCACAAATCTGGGAGGCAAGCTATTCCCCTGATTAACTGTTCTCACTATTCGGAAATTTCTCCTTAATTCTAGGTTGGATCTAGGTTGAAGTGTTTTGGAGAACAAATTAACTCCTTCTTTTCTGTGACATTTACGGAGATTCTCAGTCAAGGTTATCCCAAAGCTGCTTTTTCCAAAGGCAACTAGACTTTGTTTCTCCTTGAAGACATTTCAATTCTTCAGTTCTGAAGCTTCTTGGATGAGAAGCAAAACATCTTCAAGGAAAGACCACACCTAGAATCCTGCATCCAGTTTTGGTCACCACACTGTGAAAAAGATGTTGTGACTCTAGAAAGAGTACAGAGAAGAGCAACAAAGATGATTAGGGGACTGGAGGCTAAAACTTACGATGAACGGTTGCAAGAACTGGGCATGTCTGGTCTAGTGAAGAGAAGGACCAGGGGGGACATGATAGCTGTCTTCTAGTATCTGAGGGGCTGCCACAGAGTGGAGGGGATCAAGGTATTTTCCAAAGCACCTGAAGGCCAGACAAGGAACAATGGATGGAAGCTGAACAAGGAGAGATTCAACCTGGAAATAAGAAGGAATTTTCTGATAGTGAGAACCATCAACCCATGGAACAGAAGTTGCCTTCGGAAGTTGTGGGAGCTTCATCATTGGAAGCTTTCCAGAAGAGACTGGACTGCCATCTGTCAGAAATGTTGTAGGGTCTCCTGCTTGGGCGGGAGGTTGGACTAGATGACCTCCAAGGTCCCTTCCAAGGTCCTTCTGTTAACCTATCTAAAGAAGTAATGGATGGAAACTAATCAAGGAGAGAAGCAACCTAGAACAGAGGAGAAATGTGATGGTGAAGGTTCGTTCTCCGAGGTTTTTAAGAGACAGGACACCCATTTGTCCGGAATACTTAGCAGAAATTTGTTTTTCTATAGAATAAAAGAATAATAGATAGAAAGATTAAAGGCTTATAGATGTTAGGCTTTTTTTAACGTATGTTTAAATAACATAAAGGGAATTATTTAAATTCGATGAATGTGAAAAAAGAACACTAATATTGTGGTAAATTGGATCAATATGAATGATGCTCAGATCTAACACTGTTCGCACCTGATATGGATGTATACTTAAAAAATAAAAATGTATATACAAAAAAAAAAAAGAGAGAAGAGACTGGATTGCCATCTGTCAGAAATAATGTAGGGTCTTCTGTTTGGGCGGGGGTTTGGCCAGAAATATTTCACAAGAAGAGTCCTCCACTCCTATGCTCGTAACAAAATACCCTATGCCACCAGACTTGAAATTCTGGGTTTAAAAAACTTAGAAGTACGCCGCCTATGGTCTGACCTAAGCATAGCTCATAAAACCATCTGCTACGATGTCCTACCTGTCGATGACTACGTCAGCTTCAACCACAACAATACACGACCACACAACAGATACAAATGTAAAGTGAACCGCTCCAAACTCAATTGCAGAAAATACGACTTCAGCAACAGAGTGATCAATGCCTGGAATGTACTACCTGACTCTGTAGTTTCTTCCCCAAACCCCCAAAACTTTAACCTTAAACTGTCTACTGTTGACCTCACCCCGTTCTCTAAGCCTACCATCCCTGTCCTAATGTTCCCTTTAATTGTATTCATTTTATGTATTCAAGTCATGCTTATATTTATATATATTATCTACTATGTACTCGACAAAATAAAATAAATACTGTATTTTCCTGCGTATAAGACTGCTTTCTAACACACAAAAATCTTCTCAAAAGTTGGGGGTCGTCTTATACGCCGGGTCTCATTCTCCTGTAACCAGGCAGACCAGCCCATAAGGCTCTGACGAGCCTTAAATGGCTCTGAGGAGAGTCGTCTTATACGCCCAGTCGTCTTATACGCCGGAAAATACGGTAAATAAAATAGATGACCTAGAAGCAGAGGTGGGTTGCAGGAGGTTCTGACCAGTTCTGGAGAACTGGTAGCGGAAATTTTGAGTAGTTTGGAGAACCAGCAGTAAAAATTCTGACTGGCTCCGCCCCCATCTATTCTCTGCCTCCCAAGTCCCAGCTGATCGGGAGGAAATGGGGATTTTGCAGTATCCTTCCCCTGCCATGCCCACCAAGCCACGCCCACCAAGCCATGCCACGCCCACCAAGCCACACCCCAGAACCGGTAGTAAAAATTTTGAAACCGACCACTGCCTAGAAGGTCTCTTCCAACTCTGTTAATCTGTTATCTGTTAAAAGTCTTCAAGGAAGCAGAATGTCTTCAAAAGAAAACGAAGTCCAGTTGCCTTTGGAAAAAACACCTTGGGGTTTTCTCTGTGACAGCCGCTCAAGTACGGGAAGACCTCTGTCCTGTCCCCCCTAATCTTCTGGGATGCTGATAGCAAAAAAAGTCAAGATAGCAACTGTGACCAACATCTGATTAATGTAATACAGATAAAAAAGAAAAAAGATGTGGGACTTAAATCACATGGACCAAAAAAAAAGGGGAAAGACAAATCGTTGGAGGAAAGGAAAAAATGAGGAAGAAAAATAGGGGGAAAAGACAGAAATGTTAAAAACTAAAGAAAGAATTGTTTAAACATTAGAGTTAAGAATTTGTTATGAATGACGAGAAATATATTGTAAATAAAATGAAGGGGACAGGTAGTAAATTGGAATAACATAGAGAAATAAGGGGAAGTTGTGAATAACAAAGAAAGATCATCACGAAATCGCCGGAAAAAGAGTATTCATATATACGTTGTATGCCTTCTCTTGTTGTTTTATGTTATAATAAATAACAAAATATTTTAAAAAATGTAGAAGAAGAGAAATATAGAATATTGAGTTATTATATCCGACACAATAAGGCCTCACAGCTGGTGCATGTTTGCAAAGAAAAGATAATAAAGAATCAAGAGTTTACAAAACAGGGGAAAAAAAGGCAAGGAAGCAGTGGTGGGTTTCACAATTTTTTACTACCGGTTCTGTGGGTGTGGCTTGGTGGGCATGGCAGGGGAAGGATACTGTAAAATCTCCATTCCCACCCCACTCCAGGGGAAGAATACTGCAAAATCCCCATTTCCTCCCTTACCAGCTGGGACTTGGGAGACAGTGAATAGATGGGGGCGGGGTCAGTCAGAATTTTTACTACCAGTTCTCCGAACTACTTAAAATTTCCACTACCGGTTCTCCAGAACTGGTTGGAACCTGCTGAAACCCACCTCTGGAAAGAAGGATTAAAATCTGAAACGGCCATCTTATTTTGCAATCCTAATTTGCTTTAGACTTCACCCCCTTTCCTTTGGCCTGTTTTATCTCACCCTCAAACTGGAGCTATTAGCTATACATTCCTTTAATTACTCCTTCTGGTGTAATCTTTTTTTTCCCCCCATGCTATAAAATGTTATGCAAATTTGGTCCGTTTAAATACTCTTGTGCTCCGGGGGGGAAAAGAGAGAGAGAGAGAGAGAGAGAGAGAGAGAGAGAGAGAGAGAGAGAGAGAGAGAGTGTGTGTGTGTGTGTGTGTGTGTGTGTGTGTGTTTTGGGGTTTTTTTTTTTTGCTGATCCCAGCTTTTTCTCACATTTTATTCAACTTATCCTACGGGGGAAAAAAAATTAAAAAATTAGAAATGAAAGGCCATCCAGCAATCTGCGCTGAAAACGGCCTGGAAGGAGCATGGAGATTTCCCATATTAGATGAAGCAGATATGCCGAGCAGGCTTATTTTTTCTGGAGGGCGTTTAAGGTTAGACAAACACACCATTCTTCTTTTCTTTTTCTTTCTTTCTTTCTTTTTTTTTCTTTTTGAAAGAAAACAACAGCTCCGGGAGTTTGCTAGGTTTCACTCTGAGCTCTCTCTGGCAAATTCACAGTTGCTCGGAGCACTTGCTCAGTTCTGGCTTCAACCCGGAGACGTGCACAAAAATAGATTAGACATTAAAAAAACATGATTGAGCGCACTCGGCGGGTGGAGTTGCTAGAACATGTCTCTAGCATTCTCGGAAAATGTAAGAGGTGGCCTTGTTTTCATCCTGAGTTAACTGAACAGGCAGCAGAGTTTGGGAGAGGCGGGAGGAAGAGAGGAGGGGGTCCCACCCCAGTGGCAGCTCGAGGGACCTGCCAAAACTTTCTGAGAACCAGTGGCGGGTTGCTATTATTTCGCCCCAGATTGTGCGAACTGGTAGCGGCGGCGGCAGGAGGCTCCTCCCACCCACCTGGTTGTCTCTGCGCATGCACAGAAGTGTTGCATGCATGTGCGAGCACACGAGCGCCCACGAGCAAACCAGTAGTGACGGGATTTGAATCCCACTACTGCTGAGAACCCAACACAAATGGCCGACATCAACCTGGGGGTTTCTGTCCCCCAAGTCTGAATCAGCCAAGGGACAACTGAGGTCAGTTTGGAATCAACTTGGAAGGGAAGCGGGAATGGCCTTGAGGAACTGGTAGAAGAGGAAAACTCCTTAGACAAGATTAATAACAATAGCAATAACATTTAGGTTTATGTGCCACCTTGTAGCACAAGGATGTCAAACTCGCATTTGTTGAGGGCCACATCAGGGTTGTGTTTGACCTCAGGGGGCCGGAGTGGGTGTGGCCAGCTTGACGTCAACTTGTCTCAGGGGCACCTGTGGCAGCCCAAGTGCTCTGCCAGCAAAAACAAGTTCCCGAACTCCGTTTTCGGTTGCGACGGCCTTTTGTAACCCTCTACCAGTGAAAATGGAGCTCGGGAGGGCTTCCTACGGCCCTCCCATGCTCCGGTTTCACTGGCCGAGGCACTGCGGGCTGGTCCTTCACTGTTTCCAGGGCAGCCTTGCGGGCCAGATCTAAGCACCCTATGGGCCAGATCCGGGTCTCCAGGCCTTAAGTTTGACACCCCTGCCGTAGCACTTTAAAACACCCCCTGGTCAGTTTACAATGTAGAAGCGCCTTTCTCCCAACAACCTGGCTCCTCATTTTACCGACCTCGGAAAGATGGAACGTTGAGTCAATCTTGGCCCCCATCAGGATCAAACTCCAGGCTGTGGCTCCAGAATTTGTCTGCAATGCTGGACTTTAACCACTGCGCCACCACAGCTCTTCTAGGAAGAGGTGCACCGAGAGTCCCTGAGGGTCACTAAAAAACCCTTCTTCGTTCTCATGAAGATAAAGGGAGCAGGGAAGCACATTCAGATTTGCAAGATTTACTACAGGTATTCTTTGACGTACAACATCTGCAGTCACGTGAGTACAATCTGTGAGCTTTTTTTGCTGGTTTCTAGCATCAACTTCCTGTTTGCAGCAAAAACTGCCCAAGGGATGGGGGGAGATGGATTCCATTAATAACTGCAACTTTCATTTAACAAGTGTTTCAAAAACAGCTTTAAATTCAAATCTGGTCATCGGATGACTTACGACTGCAATGACTTAGGGCCATAATTCCAGGCTGAATGAGAGTCAAAGCTAACATGCACTGTTTTACAATAAAGGGGATCTGACCTGCATGATATTGGATTCCTAGTTTGATCTCCCTGAAGGGTTGAATGACCATGGAGATGTTTCCCCAAAGAGTCAGGAATGGTGCTAAACTGGCACATTCTGGGAAGATTGACCAAGGAGAGATTCAACCTAGAGAAATGAGGAGGAACTTTCTGACAGTGAGAACTATCAACCGATGGAACAGAAGTTGTCCTCGGAAGTTGTGGAAGCTTCATCACCTGAGACTTTCAAGAAGAGATTGGACTGCCATTTGTCAGAAATGGTGTAGGGCAGTGATGTCTAAGCTTTTTGCCGTCACATGTCAAAAGCGGGGGGGAGTGCCGGGGGGTCGTGCGCACACATGCCCACACTCATAATTCAATGCCCCCTTGTGCCCCCACACATGCGCGCACGCCCCCTCCAGTGCTCTCCACATGACGGCACAGTGGGCCTGGTAGGCCCGTTTTTCGTCCTCCCCAGGCTCCAGTGGCTTTCGAGGAGCCTGGGGAGGGTGAAAACGGCCTTCCCTCCCACCTCCAGAGGCCCTCTGTAGGCAGAAACAGCCTGTTTCCTGACTTCCAGTGGCCCTGGAAGGCCCGAAAATCAGCTGACCAGCGCATGCATGCACGCTGGAGCTGAGCTAGGGTAGTGCTCGCATGCCCACATGTGGCTCCATGAGCCATCTTGTGGCACGCATGCCATAGATTCGCCATCACGGGTGTAGAATCTCCTGTTTGAGTGGGAGGTTGGACTCGATGACCTATAAAGTCTCTTCCAACTCTGTTAATCTGTAAATAAGATTGGCAGCTGCCACAGCAGCACTGTTATCGTGCAGAAACTCTTAGGAACGTAACAGTTAGAGATGTTTTCATGCCTGCAGCCAAGCGGGATCATATATTTTGATTTATTTTTATTTGCTGTGTTAAGCACTTTGAGGTCATCCATCAAATGGGGGCCTCCCAAAGAGTTGGGCCCATTATCATTCACCCAGTAACCAATCCTCTCCCTTTCTCCAGGAAATTAATGGATTGCTTTCGCTACCATCTACCCAAGGAGCTTAGTATCCTCTGGGGATACTTAAAAAGAGAAAAGCCAAATCAGAGGCGAATCTGAATTGAAAGCCAACGAAAATCGCTAAGCTTGAAATCCAAAAATAAACCGACAAGAGTCCTAAAAGAAAACCGACCTGAGGCACAAATTACGGTCATAAATTAGCATCAGAAACTCGTTAAGAGGCCCATGTGCATTCCTAATAAAAATAGGAATGCTTATGTCACCTTATATAAAAGGTGGAAATTTTTCCAGGTCAAATGGGGGCATATAGCTAAGATATTACAGAATAATACTGTGTTTCCCCGAAAATAAGACCCTGTCTTATATTTTTTTGAACTCTGAAATAAGCGCTTGGCCTTATTGCCATGCGCTCAACAGCCCGATTGGGCTTATTATCAGGGGATGTCTTATTTTGGGGAAAACAGGTTAGAGTTGGAAGGGACGTTAGAGGTCTTCTGATCCAACCTGCTACTTAAGCAGGAGACCCTATGCCATTTCAGACAGATGGGTTATCCAATCTCTTCTTAAAAATTTCCAGTGTTGGAGCATTCACAACTTCTGGAGGCAAGTTGTTCCACTGATGAATTGTTCTCACGATCAGAAAGTTCCCCCTTATTTTTAAGTTGCTTCTCTCCTTGATTAGTTTCCGCCCATTGCTTCTTGTCCTGCCTTCAGGGGCTTTGAAGAATAGCTTGACTCCCTCTTCTTTGTGGCAGCCCTTGAGATATTGCAACACTGCTATCATGTCTCCCCTAGTCCCTCTTTTCCTAAAACTGTTTATTGCTTCGATCTGGCCCGTGGGACTGCTCTGGAAAGAGCGAAGGACCAGCCCGTGGTGCCCCTCCAGAGAAAATGTACCTTGCGAGGGTTGCACACGGCCCTCTGAGCTCTGTTTTCGCTGGAAGAGGGTTACAGGAGGCGGTCCCAGCCGAAAACGGAGCTCAGGAGTCTGTTTTCACTGGCAGACCGCTCGACATGAGTGATGTCATGCTGGCCACGCCTCCTGCCTCCCCCCAGGTCAAACAGAACCCTAATGCAGCCCTCAATGAAACTGTATTTAACAACCCTACCCTAGACCAGGGGTGGGCAACTGTGGCCCTTTTACAACCTGTGGACTTCAGCTCCCAGAATTCCGGAGCCAGCAGGCTCCGGAATTCTGGGAGTTGAAGTCCACAGGTTGTAAAAGGGCCACAGTTGTCCACCCGTGCCCTAGACCATTTCAGACAAGTGGCTGTCCAGTTTCCTCTTCAAAACCTCCAGTGGCAAGCCATTCCACTGGGTCATTGTTCGCACCGTTAAGAAATTTTCTCCTCCGTTCTAAGTCGGATCTCTCCATTGAACCCGCATGATCTGGGAAGTGCGAGAGGGCAGATGACTCAAAGAAGACTGCAAGGGCCGGGTAGCAGAATATAATTAAAAGCTTGGCTCATCACCCAGTGTGCGTCATTGAAAACACTCCGCCGTGCAAGGCTGAAAACTCTTCCAGCATTCTTTGTTGGTCGAAAGCAATAAAGGTGAAAACTCAGCTGAAATCCAGATTCCCTCTTCTTAATCAGCAGTGACTTTGCAGAATTTGATGGGGTCGAGGGGATCCACCTGATCTTGGTGGATTTTTTTTTTTTTTGTCTTTCGTTTGGGTTAATCTTTGTGTAAGGTGGCCTAACCTCATCTCTGTTTTCCATTCACTTGGCACAGGCAGGGGCTGCTGAGATGCCTACAGATTAAAGGTATCATTTGCATCTTTATGGGTTCTCAGGATTGCGTAAACAGAACTGGATAATCTTTAGCCTGAGTTAAGCATACATACTGGGGGATTCCAAAGGTTTTGAGGAATGTGTGTTTGTGTATGTGTGTGGAGAGGGAGAGAAAGAGAGAGAGAGAGGGAGGGAGGGAGAGGGAGGGAGGGAAAGAGAGAGGGAGGGACAGGGAGAGAGGAAGGGACAGGGAGGGAAGGAGACAGATGGGGAGGGAGGCAGGGAAAGGGAGAGCAAGGGAGAGAGAGAAGGAGGGAGAGGAGAGGGAGGGTGGGAGAGGGAGGGAGGGAGGGAGAGAGGGAGAGACAGGGAGGGAAGTAGAGAGAGGGGGAGGGAGGCAGGGAGAGAGATAGAGAGAGTTCTAGGTTGGATCTCTCCTTGATTAGTTTCCATCCATCGAAAGATTGGCAGTTCAGCGGTTCAAAACCCTGGTGCCACGTAAGGGGGTGAGCTCCCATGACTTGTCCCAGCTTCTGCCAACCTAGCAGTTCGAAAGCAGGTAAAAAATGATAGTAGAAAAAGAGGGACCACCTTTGGCGGGAAGGGAACAGCGTTCCATGCACCTTTGGCATTAAGTCATGCCGGCCACATGACCAGGAGACGTCTTCGGACAGCACTGGCTCTTCGGCTTTGAAACGGAGATGAGCACCACCCCCTAGAGTCGGGAACAACTAGCACACATGTGGGAGGGGAACACCTTTACCTTTAACAATGGTGGGATGAACTGTGGACCTCTAACTTCTGTGCTGATAAGACCATTGGATTCCAGAATGTGCCAAGTTTCAGCTTGACCCAAGCCCATTTCCCTGATTCACTGCCTCAAATCAGCTACACAGATAGACCAGGACAGCCCAGTGAGCCGAATCCAGCCTGTGGGCCTTGAGTTTGATACTCCTGCCATAGATGTCTTTGGACTAATATTGGAGAAGACTTCGGGGAAGGTTATGGACAGCCGAATGGATCATGAAACAAATTCATTTAGAATTCTCACTAGAGACATCAATGACACCTCAAATGATCCTACTTTGGAAACATTCTATGAAGACCTAGCTCATTGGAGAAGAAGCTGGCGGTGGGACGGTTGGAAAGAAAGAGTAGGAGAGGACCACCAGGAGAAAAGTGGGTGGATTCAGTTACAGCTGCCATGGGTGAACTGTTGGAAGATCTGAAGGACCAGGTTAGGGAAGAGTGTATTCAAGAAAATCTATTTATGTGGTTGCTAAGAGTTGACCTCAACTTAATGGCACCTGATCGATCAAAACTCAGGATAAAACAAGAGGAAAAAGAAAGAAATAGTAGAGGAAACCACTTCCAAAAGGAAAATTAATCCAGTTAGCTCAACGTGATTTAAATTATTATTATTATTATTATTATTATTATTATTATTATTATTATTATTATTATTATTATTATTATTATTATTATTATTTATTGGATTTATATACCGCCCTTCTCCTTGCGGACTCAAATGCTGATGAAGCTCACATATGGTACTAAGTTATCAGATGACATGTCCGGTTTCGGTTTAGTACAATGTGAGAACCTGGGACTTTTGGCTTGCAAAGGCCTAAGTTCTAGACTCTCCACTAAAGATTCTAGTCCTTGTGATTCTGAATCAAGGATTAAAACAAGAACATGGACCATTACCTTCTCCTAGGTCAACCTCTTTCTTCATTTTGCCCATAATTATCAGCCAAGATTAGTGACTGTTCTGGAGACAGGACTTCTCTCCAGCCTTCGACAAAAATCTAGGACTACTTCATGAAAGACACCAGATGACCTAAACATTCATCATAAGTGACACGTGTATAACGTTTAGATCATCCAATGTCTTCCAGACTCGTTTTCTGAATGTTCTCCCAGATACTATCCAATATTGCCACAGAGAGGAGGGGAAGGGGGCAAGCTATTTTCCAAAGTACCCGAAGGCCAGACAAGGAATAACGGATGGAAACTGAACAAGGAGAGATTCAACCTGGAAATGAGGAGAAATTTTCTGACGGTGAGAACAATCAACCAACGGAACAGAAGTTGCCTTCGGAAGTTGTGGGAGCTTCATCCCTGGCAGCTTTCAAGAAGAGACTGGACAGCCACTTGTCAGAAAGGGTCTCCTGCTTGGTTTTGGGGTTGGATTAGATGACCTACAAGGTCCCTTCCAACTCTGTTGATCTGTATCTAACTGCTCTGTTATGTTGAAGAATACACTTCTATGACTCTAGACCGATGCAGAGAAGAGCAACCAAGATGATTAGGGGACTGGAGTTACAGGAACTGGGCCTGGCTAGTCTAGTGAAGAGAAGGACCAGGGGAGACATGATAGCCATCTTCCAATATCTGAGGGGCTGCCACAGAGAGGAGGGGGTCAAGCTATTTTCCAAGGCCCCTGAAGGCCAGACAAGGAATCATGGATGGAAAGAAGGAGAGATTCAACCTAGAAATAAGGATAACTTTTCTGGCACAATGAGAACAATCAACCGATGGAAAAGCCTTGCTTTTAGAAATTGTGGGAGCTTCATCCCTGGAAGCTTTCAAGAAGAGACTGGACTGCCATCTGTCCAAAATGGTGTAAGGTCTGCTTGGCCGGGGGGGTTGGACTAGATGACCTAGAAGGCCCCCTCCAACTCTGTTAATCTGTATAATGGTCTAGGCAAAATCCTTATCCTTTACATAACTCTGCAGTACCTTTTTTTCTTTTTTAATTACCTGACCCACCCAAGCGGAAAGTGCTGGGGAAGTTAGAAAAGAACTGATTTCATTTATGGTCTCATTCTGGCCAGGTAGGAAGATTAAAAGACAGCGTGCTGACAATGCCGTTCCTTGGAATTCCAGGGTGATCTTCCTCCTAACTTTAATAAGGAAGAAAAGGAGCGCCTGGAATTATTAACATGTTGCATCTTGAATGCTGTGCGCCACGCAGGGTTTTTAATTAAGGGCGCCCGTTGGCTCAGGCAGGTGGCGTTATTAGAGATGCCATTTTTCAACTGCACAAAAAGAAAATGGCTAATTATGGTCATTTCTGCACTTTCGTTCTGGTAATTAGAGGCGCAAAACGCACCTCACCTTTTCTTGAGCCAAATCCAGCTCGCCTTCGGTTGAAACCTTGAAGATCTAATTAAATCTTTGAAGAGAGTCATGCCGAAGGAAACCAAAAAAAATTAAATAAAAATAAATAAATAAATAAAAGGAAAGGGGAAAAAAATGGATCTTACAAGGGACAGAAACGTGTTCTAATCCTTCTAAATTTCAATCTAATACAGGATTGGGAGAAGTTGATCTTAAACTTCATGGCTTCTGCAACCCTCCGAGCCAGGAGTGAAATACTCCTGGTTTGGACCGGATTGCCTGATCCAGTAGCAATGGAGGCGGGTGGTTCGGAAAACCAGTAGCAAAAATCCTTGCCCCCCCCCCCCCGCCCAGCTGAGCCGCACAATCATCAGAGGCTTTTTTTTTTTACTTTTAAAAGCATTTTTTCGACAACCTCTTCGCCCGAAAAAATGCTTTTAAAAATGAAAAAAAAAAGCCTCTAATGATCACGTGGCTCAGCTGGGATCGTCAAAGGCTTTTAAAAGAAAAAAAACCTGCTTTTTTTCTTTTAAATACCTCTGACGATCCAAGCTGACTTGCCTGATCGTCCGAGGCATTTAAAAGAAAAAAAGTCTCTGCCGATCAGGCAACTCAGCTGGGATCGTCAGAGCCTTTTGAAAGCATTTTTTTACAACCTCTTCGCCGAAGTGGTTTTAGAAAAAAATGGTTTTAAAAGTAAAAAATAAATAAATATTGGCCACGCCCAGCCAGTCACATTACCACCCCCAGCAAGCCACACCCACAGAACCGGTAGTAACAAATTTTAGATTTCACCACTGCTCCGAGCTAAAATTATTAATCAATAAAGGGAGAACCAGAGACATTCTTGTTAGGGATCTTCATGGAAAATTATACAAAGGAAATAAAATATTTAATACTACACATTTTAACAGCTGCCCGCGTTGTCTATGCACAAAACTGGAAAAAGGAAAACGCACCAACAGAAGAGGAGTTAATTAAAAAAATCTTAGAATGCGCAGAGATGGACAGACTGACAAAAGAACTCAAGGAAAAAGGGGATACAGAATACTATAAAATTTGGCATAGATGGTATGAGTGGTTGGAGGAAAGGAAAAAGGAGGAAGAAGAATAAAGGGCAGAAAAAGAAATGTTAAAACTAAGGGGGGAAATTGGTACATTACAACATCGTGACTGAAATGCAAAGGAGAATTAAAATGTAGATGAAATGAAGAGGACAGATAGTAATATGGAATAAGATAAAGTTAAAATTTGTATAAATAGTTAAATAATAAGCAAGGATCACTACGAAAGAGCTGTAAAAAGAGTTTATGTGTATAAATGTTGCATGTTTTGTATTGTTTTAATGTGTCGTAATAAAAAATTTAAATAAAATAAAATAAAATATAAAATCTTCAGGTTTGTTCATCCAAGAGGCTAAACTCAGCCACCAATTTGGGTTTAAATACTCGTATAGATAGTCCTTGGCTTACGACACTTCAGTTAGTGACCAATCAAAGTTACAACGCCACAGGAAAAAGTGACTTATGACCTTTTCCCATACTTATGACTTTTGTAACATCCTCAGGATAATGGGATTAAAATTCAGATGCTTGGCAACTGATTTGTACTTATGGCCCTTGCTGTGTCCTGGGGACATGCAATCATCTATTGCAGCAAAATCGGGGGGGGGGGGCAGATTCACTTAACAACCCTGTAACTAAGTTAATCAATGGCGGTGGTTCCCTTAACAACCGCAAGAAGGCCGTAAAACGGGGGCAAAACTCACTTAAGGAATGTCTCACTCAAGAGTGTAGTGTTGGATGAGAAATAAATACGTCATGACGGATAAACATGTATGTAAATTGCATAAATAGGTACAGCTACTATAGATTAATAGACAAGTATGTATAATTGTGTAGAAATACGATATAGATTGTTAGTATGATGTTATGTATAAACAACGTATAAGGTTAAAGAATTATATTGTAATACTAACTTTTAACATAATTTGTATTAAAGTGTTGGAAGATATTTAGAACCAGTGATGTCATATCTATGTCCGATGTTTTTAATTTTGAACGATTAATCAAAAAAAACCCTTTTTAATTTAAAAAAAAGTCTCACTTAGTGACATAAATTCCAGGCTCAATTGTGGTCCTAAGTCAAGGACTATCTGTACTGGAGAGTTAGGCAGCACAGAAAGACTTGGTCTGAATCAAAAACTGAGACTGCAGAAAATACAGGGCCTCCATCTTTGTCCTGGAAAAGCCCGAGTGTAGCCCTTACTATAAAAAAAAATTAGATTTTTTCCATCAATGGCTTCAGACAAGGCTTAATCACTGCAGACAAACACTCTTTGTGGAAGGGTTTTGGAAAATGAGAAAGAAAGTAGAGGTTCTTAGGCTAGACATTACCTAAACTAAATTAGGCATTACCTAAACCAGGGGTCAGCAACCTGCAGCTCTGGAGCCGGATGTGGCTCTTTCACCCTTCTGCTGTGGCTCCCTGTCACTCAAAATATGTGTCACAACCACCAATGTGCAATACCCACCGGCACGTGATTTATTGAGCTTTTCAACCCCCGGTAGGCCAACCATGCATAAACCCAAGAAAATAAAAGTTTCAGAAGAAAACAGAATGTTTAATTCAACTGCATATGCTAGTTTTGTGGCCGCTCAAGAAATAGTCAGGCACAGGAAGGGTTCTGTGGCTCCCGGTGTTTTCTTTTCTGGGGGAAACGGGTTCTTTGAGTGTTTAAGGTTGCAGACCCCTGACCTAAACCTAGGTTTCTCAATTGCGGCCGCTTTAAGAAGCGTGGACTTCAACTCCCAGAATTCTGTGGGTACGTGGAGAAACAAAACAACTCCACAAGGAGTGGCCAAAAGTATAGCGCTAAATAAAGATGATGTTATATCCTGTAGATAAAGTGGAACATAGTTTAATGTGTTTGGCTTAGCCGTCAATGAAAACATGGGTGGGGCGAACTACACTCTGCCAACTTCCATTTTATCAGAGATAAAAACCCAATAAACTTCATTCAGACATAGAGTTGACCTACAACGTATGGGTCTGCCTAATTAACCTCTGGTCATTCACCTTCACCTGCTCTCAGGTGTGAAAGTCACAATTCTCAGCTTAACAGCATGGAGAAATTGCACTGTTTGTCTAAGATGGGAGTCTCCAACTTTTAAGACTTGTGGACTTCAACTCCCAGCATTCCTCAGCCAATCTGGCTGAAGAATTCTGGGAGCTGAAGTCCACAAGTCTTAAAGTTGCCAAGTTTGGAAATCCCCTTGTAGCAGGGGTGAAATCCAGCAGGTTCTGACAGATTCTGGAGAACCGGTAGCGGAAATTTTGAGTAGTTCAGAGAACCAGCAAATACCACCTCTGGCTGGCCCCAGAGTGGGGTGGGAATGGAGATTTTGCAATATACTTCTCTTTCCATGCCAACCAAGCCACGCCCACAGAACTGGTAGGGAAAAAAATTAGATTTCACCCCTGCCTTGTAGGTCAACTCTATGTCTGAATGAAGTTCTAAGACCAGAAGGAGCAAGATAACAGTTGCATTCCAAAGAGGAAGACCTGGGTGGAGCTAAGGGCCAAGGTAAGTGGGGCACTGCATTAAAAAAAAAAGAATCTAAATATCATAACTATAAATATAAACGTCACCAACAGTCAAATTCAACTCATGCCAACCAAGCATCTCCCGATCCAGCCAGAGAAGACACAGCTGCACCCACACACAGATGGCAACAGTAATTTGGACTGCAACCTACCAACGCTGGTGATTTTCTGGGTAGCCAAATCGTGCAGCAGGGTGCCAATCGCTGGGTTGTGCCTGGAATACAGCTCGTACCGGTTAATGCCAATGTGGAATTTGAGCCAATTCGGGTAGGAATCGACAGACGTTTCCCCCGTGGGTAGGAAGTCCTCGTCTTCGTTGCCTTCATTTTGCCTGCCAAAAACGAATGAGAGAGATACAATAGAGAAGGTTAGGTATTGTTCACGGGCCAGCAACAGATTTTGAAATCCTTTGGGGACACGCATGCCAACCTAGTAAGATGTTCCAAATAGGTCAAGTGGTATTCTTCTCTACATTAGGAACCCAAGAGATTGTCTGGGTTCAAGGGAGACTATGGTCAATCTCAGCGTTCTTCAATCTTGGCAACCGTGGAAGATGGTCGGTTGTCAATTCCCAGAATTCCTCAGCCAACCGTGGTCTATCACACCGTTACTCAACCGTGGAAGATGGGCAGATATCAATTCCTAGAATTCCTCAGCCAACCATGGTCTATCACACCGTTACTCAACCATGGAAGATGGGCGGATGTCAATTCCCAGAATTCCTCAGCCAACCATGGTCTATCACATCGTTACTCAACTGTGGAAGATGGATGAATGTCAATTCCCAGAATTCCTCAGCCAACCATGGTCTATCACATCGTTACTCAACTGTGGAAGATGGATGAATGTCAATTCCCAGAATTCCTCAGCTAGTCTATCTCACTGTTTCTCAACCTTGGCAACTTGAAGAGGGGTGGATGCCCAAAATTGAATTCTGGAAGTTGACATCCACCCCTCTTCAAGTTGCCAAGATTGGGAAACATTGGTCTATTTGACCTAAATTGCTCATGCTGATTGTTTGTTCAGCCTGGACCACCATTCCTGCTGCACTGCAACCACTACGTAGGACTTTCAACCAACTGCACAAGGAAGGACACCAGTCTCCCAGCAGATGTCCTTCAGAGGCAGTCACACTGCTATGAAGGCTTCTCCATCTCTTGAGTCTTTTAAGAACACAGCCACTTCTCATGGATGGTTGAAAATGGTTTTGATGCCCATCTAGGCTGAAGGCTGGCCTAGTTGACCTTTATCAACCATCCCTCACCACAATTTGATGTCTCTATTTCTTCTCAACATACAGGGAGAAGATTGCTTACTTATTTGCAACTTACTCCATTCCCATTTGCAACTGAATGAAGTTCAGCCAAGTTCAGAAGCAGCTCTACGCCTGGACATCACCTTAAAATATCAAGAAATGATTGCTAGAGGACCTGCAGGAAATGACCTCTTACTAAACCTAGATGGGATTGTGCCGTAAGGGATTGAACTGGCGTTAAGAAAAAGGAACTCAAGGAAAAAATAAGGGGTTGCCCCCAGACTAAGGTCCCTTTCATCCATAAGGAGCTGGAAGTCCTTGTGAAATCATTTCAGAGCCTCATGGTTCGCATTTCTCTTTTTAAAAAAGATTAACAAGCATCTTGCCATCTCAGCTGCTTCTTGCCCTGCCAAGAAACTGTAAGCATGTTGGAAAGTGACTCTATAAACAGAAGCGTCTCAGTTTCTTCGGAAAGAGTGAACGGTTATGTCAAAAATCCGCCATTCGTATTTGAAAGCAGGCCAAGTGCAGAGCAATCCAAATGTCTCTCTCCGTGTGTATGTTTACACTGAGACGGAAGCTCCTAACAATCCAACCCCAAACCTCAACCGTATCCTGGAGAACTCAGAAATCCTGACTCAATTCCCATCCCGAGAGGAACCTCTTCAGGTAAGCTAGCAGCAGATGCATTCACACAACAGGCTATGTTGAGTAAGGGGTCCTTGGTGCTCTCTGAGCTTGGCTGCACTGATTTTTTTTTAAATTTGATTTATATGCCGCCCTTCTCCGGAGACTCAGAGCGGCTTACAATGCATTAAGCAATAGCCTTCATACTTTTGTATATATTTATACAAAGTCAGCTTATTGCCCCCAACAAACTGGGTCCTCAATTTACCCACCTTAGAAAGGATGGAACGCTGAGTCGACCTTGAGCCTGGCTAGGATTGAACTCACAGAATTACAGGCAGCTGGATGTTAATTGCTGCCTTTAGTAGGAGGCATTAGCCCCCTACGCCACTCAGGCTCCTTTGATGATGTTCCCAATGAAACATCGGCAAGAA
The DNA here is from genome assembly GCA_038048745.1 of Coluber constrictor foxii. NCBI lineage: Eukaryota > Metazoa > Chordata > Lepidosauria > Squamata > Colubridae > Coluber > Coluber constrictor. The sequence goes on from CM075973.1 coordinate 4,536,552, forward strand.
AACCACCAAGCTGAGAGAGCACCAAGGACCTCAAAATTCTCTTCCTCCTTCTGCGCTCCACAAATCCCACTCCATTCTAGCACTGATGATGTTCCCTAGTTGGGTAATGAAACAACATCTGCAAGAAAACTACCAAGGTCGGAGCACCAAGGACCCCTCATTTCAACCCTGAGCTACAAATATTCTCCTTTATTGGTAAATTGAGTGAGACTTCATGTTGGTTAAGTTCCTCGCCATCTTCTTCGGTGGCTTAAGAGACTCTTTACAAGGACCTGCTGATCTAGTTGAAGGCAAGGCACATTTTTGCAAAACCAGAAAATGGGTTTCTTCAAGGTGTGATATGAATTTAGCCACAAACTTAAGCAATCCCTGTGCTTTTCTTTTTTTCTTTTTTGTTAAAATGACCTTTGATACCTAACTTCCCGCAAGGGGGAGTTAATATTTGACTGTTCTGTCCTTCTTGCTGCTCATTTTTACATACGTATATTTAACTTGGTGACCGGAATTCAGTTGGTTGGTTAGTTCTGGAATTTTAATGGCATTGTGTTGGAAAACCCTAGGAACCGACAAATACCACAACCGGATGTGAAGTGTCATCAACATTAACCGAGAGTGGGATGAAACGATTCCCAAATATCACAAGAGATATTTGGAGGTGACTTGGAAGTTCCATCAGGTAGAGAAGGTGGTGGCCACATTGCCAGAGGCAATTCTAAGTTTGACATCACAGGATTGATTGCTATCATGCTTTTGAGTCCAGCTCAAAGAGATGGTTGGTAAGGGTAAGGCCGTAGACACCGGCAAGATATATAAAAAAATCACCTTGCCAAATGTGACTTAGCTCATCCAGTCCAAACATCTAGAGAAGGTCTCCTGTGGGTTCCACCTCACAGGAGCTCCATGGTCTCTGATTCAGGGTTAGGTCTTTTCAGTGGAATCCTCCACACTTTTGAGATATACCCTTCCCCATGGAGACACGTCTGGTCCTAATGTCCTCATATTTCAGAGGGAAGCAAAAAACATCTGATTCAAGAATCACTTTAACCTCTGAAAGTGGACAACTATCAATTATTGCACTGTGTTGTTTTATCTGTGTCAGCTTTATCAGATAAACCAGACAGGAAACAGGACCAGATAAGCTCATTCTACTTTATTGTAAAGCTACATTAACGGAATCTTGCAAGCCTGAAAGCACAATTCTCCCCTCCACTTCCTTTACAGCACAAGAAACTAGAGAGGGTCCCTCTTTCTCCACCCCGTTATGCAGCTGTGGGCTATGCCATCTCTTCTCTCATCATTTCTTGGGCAGCATCCCCTTATCTTCCAAGACCCTTCTCGGACACCATTATAATCTGGAAGATGTTGAATTGAACATTTTAGTGATAAAAATAAATAAAGGGAGACCAGTATAGATCTATTTCAAGATACTTAGCTCTCGTCAGCTAGCCATACCCTTCTGGGATTCGAACCCGGGCAGAAGCAGTATGCTCCGTCCCATATTTTGGTAGACCACGTTGCCATGATAGACCAGGTCTCACAGGAAAAAACACTTAATCTAGAAGCTGGATTTTTGCTTCTGATTTCGTTTGGGATTTGTTTCCATCAGTATTCATCATCCAGATTGGGACAGATGAAAAATGCAGTTAGCCCTTGATTTATGACCCCCCCAACTCAGCCTAACATTTCCACTGTTATGCAAGACATGTGTTCAGTGAACTCTGCCCCATTTTACGACCTTCCTTGTTGTGAAGTGAGTCACCTCAGTCATTAAGTTAGTAACACGGTTGTGAAGTGAATTCTGGCTTCCTCATGGATGTCCGCTCATCAAAAGGCCTCAAAAAGGGGATCGTGTGACCCCAGGACACTGCAACCATCATAAATATGAACCCAGCATCTGAATTTTTGACCACGACCATGGAGATGCTGCAACAGTCGTACGTGTGAAAGTGGGTTACGAGTCATGTTTTCGGTGCCGGTGTTAACTTCAAACGGTCCCTCAGTGAAGGGCTGTGTCAGGTTTCGAGGTCGTCTCAAATAAATTGCATGTCAAACAAAGTCTTTGATGACAATCTCTCATTTATTAAACACGGCATTCTAACTCCAACTGCATCATAGCCAACATTGACTTCCTGAAACCAAAACCCTCCCTTTCCTTCCCCCACTCCTCTGCACTCATTGGCCATCTTCCAAGTCACTCTACCCCTAATCTACTGCTCCAGCTCAAAGGAATTTCCCCCCTCCCCTCCCATCTCCTAGGGGATATTATCTGCAGGGAAAATAAGTAGGTGAAAAGTCAAACGTCCCTTTCCAGACGCCTCCGCTTCTCCTTCTTATGTCAGCATTAGAGTAAGTGCAGCTTGAAGTGCTGACAGGCTGTAAGCTGAGGACTATCTATACTACACAAATCAGGGGTGTCAAACTCAAGGCCTGAGGGCTGGATCCAGCCTGCGGGGTGCTTAGATCTGGCCCATGGACCCTCCCGAGCTCCATTTTTGGCTGCTCCGTTTTTGGCTGCAATTCTCTGCCAGCAAAAACAAAGCTCAGTTTTCGCTGTCAAAGCGCTCAGGCCACCACAGGTGCCGCCGACATGAGTGACATCGAGCTGGCCATTCCCACCTTGGCCACGCCCTCCTGCCCCTCTCCCCTGGTTCAAACACAACCCCGATGCGGCCCTCAATGAAATTGAGTTTGATACCACTGACACAAAGAAACTAACTGAATCAAGGGCAGCCTATTGTTTTGGAACTTTTGACCAAATCGCCAAAGGAATTGCGCCGTTGACCTGCAGTTCCACCGCTCCGTCTTTTTCCTCTATCGCTTTGCCGATTGGACACCGAATTGCCTGCAGGGATCGTCATAACCTCTAACAGCATCACAGTGAACAGACCCATTCGGCAAACAAATTCCAAAGCAAGGGTGCTGGGTTTTAAAGCTGTCTGCCTTGTTTTCAGAAAACAAGGTTAGAGCTAGGTGTGCTGCCCGCTTCCTTTTGAAGCCGGTGTTGAATTTGGTGGGAAGAGACAGGATGTACGCTCCTTTTGAACGAGGTCTGGCTTGAGAGTAACCAACTCAGCCGGGTTGGATGCCAAACCTAATTGCTGGAGACAACGGTAAGGATTCATTCAATAGAACCGTGGGTGGGTGCCAACTTTAAAATCCTTGGAACGGTTTTAAAAAGAAGCACAGCTCAGCCGAATCCTGTCAGTCACGGTCCGGCCCCGTGGCTTTTTAAAACAGAGCGCAGAGACAACCTTGCGCATGACATTCAGAACGGAAGAAGACAGTCTGGTTTCAAAAAAAGACACTGGGAAGAAATCGCATGTAGACATCTGCTCTCTGAAAGCTTGATCCCCAAATTATAATTAAAACAATGGTTTCAACCGTGACTTATCTCTAAAAGATGGTAACATCTGGCTGAGTATGTCAGAGTCTGGAAGCTAAGAAGGGTTGGTCCCAGTGGTGGGTTTCTACCAGTTCTACCTGGTTTGGGTGAATTGGTAGCGGCAGCAGGTGGCTCCACCCACCCGCCCGAAAGTCATCACAGACACTGCGCGCCCGCTTACATTTGCAAAACGTAGCCAAGGTAAGTGAAACCCACTACTGGTTGGTCCTAATAGAATAACGGAGTTGAAACCCTCTGCTTGAGCTGGAGAGTGTATATCATCATTTCAGACCATTTCATTAGATCCTATACCAGTGATGGCTAACCTTTTTACCATCGCGTGCCAGGAGCCGGGGGGAAGGGGCATCGCATGCACGTGTGCCCACACCCATAATTTTATGCGCCCATCCCCCACGCATGCACACACGACCCCCTGCTCCTGGCATGCGATGACCCGGTGGGCCCAGTAGGCCCATTTTTCTCTCTCCCCAGGCTCCAGAGCCTTTCTAGGAGTTTGGGGAGGGCAAATTGGCCAGATTTGGCCCATGGGCCTTGAGTTTGACACCCCTGGTATAGGGTTTCCTGCCTGAGCAGAGGATTAGATTAGAAGACTGCCAATGACCCTTCTAACTGTTATTCTGCTCTGTTAAATGGCTGTTCAATCTCTTCTTGAAAACTTCCAGTGTTGGAGCATTCACAACTTCTGGAGGCAAGTTGTTCCACTGATGAATTGTTCTCACTGTCAGGAAATTTCTCCTTAGTTCTTGGTTGCTTCTCTCCTTGGTTAGTTTCCACCCGTTGCTTCTTGTCCTGCCCTCAGGGGCTTTGGAGAATAGCTTGACACCCCCCCCCCCTTCTTTGTGGCAGCCCCTCAGATATCGGAACACTGCTATCATGAGCGCTAGTCTTTCATTTTATTTTTCATCCACCAAGTATCCTACCTAAAAACCATAAATTTGAGTTAGTCCTATTGACCAAGTTCTTGCACCAATCCAAACCCCAATTCATTTGTTCGTTCATTCATTCATTCATTCATTCATTCATTCATTCATTCATTCATTCATTCATTCATTCATTCATTCATTTTCTCTAGCTGCCTATGTTGATTGATGACTCTGGCCAGCTTACAGTTTAAGGGTTTACAAAATGCAAAAAGTTTCTACCATCAGTTGTGAAGTCGTGTCTGACCCATCGTGACCCCATGGACAATGTTTCTCCAAGCCTTCCTTTCTCTACTATCCTCTGGAGTCCCTTTAAGCTCATGCCGATGCTTCAGTGACTCCATCCAGCCACCTCATCTCTGTCATGCCCTTCTTCTTTTGCCCTCAATCTTTCCCAGCATTAGGCTCTTCTCCAGGGAGTCTTTCCTTCTCATTAGGTGGCCAAAGTCTTTGAGTTTCCTCTTCAGGATCTGGCCTTCTAAAGAGCAGTCAGGGTTGATCTCCTCTAGGACTGACCGATTGAATTGCCTTGCAGTCCAAGGGACTCGCAGGAGTCTTCTCCAGCACCAGAGTTCAAAGGCCTCCATTCTTTGGCGCTCAGCCTTCCTTATGGTCCATTTCACAGCCGTACATTGCAACTGGGAAAACCATCGCCTTGACTATACGCACTGTGGTTGCGTCCAACAGTAAAACTAACCAAAATCCATTGCGGCTTAATGCTGGTTTATCAACCCACAGATGCCACCAGTGGAGAACTGAATTTGCATCTCCTTGATCTATTCTGATGGTCTAAATTAGATGAATTTTCTTCCGACGGACCTTTTATTAAGGCAACAATGGAATTTTCTGGAACACACCCTTGTGAGAGACAGATAGACAGAAAACTAAGCCTGCTCTTTTTTTTCTGCTCGTTTTAGAAAAAAAGCCAAAGTAAACAACAGACAATGGCCGGTCTTTGCATCTGATCTTAAACTAGGCGAGTGACTATCGCTTTAACTCTAGGCTGCCCCACGGAAGGGCAGGGAGGGACTCCCTTCCCCCAAATGCATCCAATGAGATTTGGAAGCAAGGAACAAAGGAGAGATTGACAAGCAGCTGAAAGAACAGAGCCAAAAGAATGATCTAGGCCAGCTATCTTTTCTTCAAAGAAGCTCAGTGACGGGAAAGTAAGCTAAACATTATTCTCTTACGGCTTTCTTTTTTCTGCTATTTGGAGGTACCATGCCTCAGAATAGGGAGGCTCGACTTAAGGATAAGAATATAAGGCTGGAGTACTTCAGGAAGGCCCATTAGCATCTTGCCAGTTCCTCATTGGTTTGGACTCCCTCCCTCCTTCCTTCCTTCCTTCCTTCCCTCCCTCCCTCCCTCCCTCCCTCCCTCCCTCCCCTTCTTTCTTCCTTCATCTCCCTCTTACTTCCTCCCTACCTCCCTCTCCCATTCCTTCCTCCCTACCCCATCTTCCTTTTTTCATTACTCCCTCTCCCCTTCCTTCCTTCCTCCCTCCCTCCCCTTTCTTTCTTCCTTCATCTCCCTCTTACTTCCTCCCTACCTCCCTCTCCCATTCCTTCCTCCCTACCCCATCTTTCTTTTTTCATTACTCCCTCTCCCCTTCCTTCTTTCCTTCCTCCCTCCCTCCCCTTTCTTTCTTCCTTCATCTCCCCCTTCCTTCTTCCCTCCTTCCTCTCTCCCTCTCCCCCTGCCTTTCCTCCATCATCTCTACCTCCCTTTCCTTCTTCCCCCCTTCTTTTCTTCCTTCCTACCTCTCTTCATCCCTCCCCTCCCCTCTCCTCCTTCCCTTCCCTTCCTTTCCCTTCCCTTCCCTTCCCTTCCCTGGCACCGCTCAGTTAATAACCACCTTGTTTGATAATGGAAATTCTAGTCCAAATGCTCATAAGCCAAGGACTATCTGTAAATCTCGCTGGCCCAATTTTATTTCAACATTTATTACTGAGGATGCAGAACCTTAGGAAATGAGAACCAGTTTCTCTAGTGGTTACAGATGCTGGATTAAGAACAGGGAGACCCAAATTCTAATCCTTCCTTAAGCAGAAAGCCAGCTGGTGGATTATGGGCCGATCTTCTTCTCTCTCAGCCCTGGGAAGAAGGAAAGCAAAGCGCTACTCTTCTCAACGGTCTCGCCAAGGAAATGTCATCATGAATCAAGATAAAACCCGAGAGGAACGTATCAACAACAGCCTCAAGAAGCAGCCACCAAGAGGCATTAAACAAAATACAATTTTGTTCTCCAAAGTTAAGGGAAAACGAAAAATCTGCCGGGCTTCCCATAAATCCAAAGACTTCTATTCAGTTTTCTCAGACCAGCCGCCTATCAATAAGGCACAGCCACCCACACTGCTAAGCCATTGACATGTGATTAGATTATTAGGATTCTGAAATAAAACAGAAAAATCACCACCTCCACGGGTATTGTGGTCGCTGTCCTATTTTCACGCTAGCAGCTACAATCTCAAGGTTGCAACGATATTGGCCTGAATCAGTAAATAACAGAAATAGACTCTCTTGTTTTCCACCCCTTTTTTTTTCCGACACTAAACTTCCAATAGAATTTACTTCAGAGGAAACATGGGCAGAACTGTCCCTCCGGGGTTGCAATATTTCTGCCTTGCAATATTTCAGGAGCAAGAGAGGGGAAAAAAAGGATAAAAAGGCAGCATTGAACTAGTTGGAATTGCCAGAACCTAGAGACCTCAGGTTTATCGGTATAAGTAATCCTCGATTTATGACCACAAATCATCTTCTTTTAATGACCTCATACTCCCTTGCAGGGTGGAGTTTGGGCAACTTAATGGAGCTGAGTGTTTACTGGCCGGATGCCCTTCCTGGGCGGGGGTTACGTGCATGCCCACACCCATAATTCTATGTGCCCTGCCCCCACGCATGCGCACGCGACCCCCCACGATGCCATGATACCATGCCATCAATTGCTCCTGGCACACAATGGCACGGTAGGTCCATTATTTGCTCTCCACAGCCTCCAGAGCCTTTCTCTATACCGGAAGTTGGCAAACGAGCCGTTTTCAGCCTCCGGGAGGTGGTGGGGAAGGCTGTTTTTCCCTCCTCAGACTCTTATAAAGGCTCTGGAGGCTGGGGAGAGAGAAAATGGGCCTTCTCCACCACCCCCCGAGGTCCTCCAGAGGCAGGAAACAGCCTGTTTCTTTACTTCTGATGGGCCCAGAAGGCCTGAAAATCAGCTGGCTGGTGCACGCATGTGCGCCATAGCTGAGCTCACGTGCCCACCGATATGGCTATGCATGCTACCTGTGGCACGCGTGCCGTAGGTTCGCCATCACAACCCTATATCATTTTGAACAAATGGTTGTCCAGTCTCCTTTTGAAATGACTTACTTCCTTTCTCTTCAGTTTACCTTCCACATCCACTGAACATATTTTATTCATTCATCCTTTCACCCGCATCACCCCCGTTCAAAGTCTGTCAGAGGAAGGAAGTCACGAGGAAGTCTTGCAACATCTACACCCTTGTGATGTCTCCAAAATCGTCCATTCGTCCCTTGGATATCGGGTAGCGCAATTTTGTGTCCATAAATGCTCACCGAGGAGAAAAAGACTTCTGCAAACAGTATCGAGAATGTTTTAGCATCCCGATCCAAAAAAACTTGAGAGCAAATTCTTTGGGATAAGAGTGGCAAGTATAACCAGATCAGAGGTGGTATTTAGCTGGTTTGGACCAATTCTCCCGAACTGGTAGCGGAAATCACTGGTGGGCCCGCCGACACGCTCCAGCTCTATGCCATCCTATTTAGGCACGTTTTTGAAGGCAAGTGTCCACGAACCGATAGTAATATAATGTGAAACCCACCATTGAACCAGATGTGAAGGAAGTATCTTACAAGCTGGACAATTCCTTCTCCTGTACCACCAGCTAAAATCAGGGAGCTTTCTTCAGTAGATGCCCACCTTTATTATGTCTGTGAACTTTTGGGGGTGAGCCATTATTTTTTTAAGCAAATGTGTCTCCCCTTTAAATGCCTTTTAGGAAGTGATGGAACCAGGAAGTTCTCTTTGGCCTATTTTCTGAAAGACCTTTTCATAAGGCGGAACGTTTGAGTCACTGACCCACCAACTTCATTTCCATCCTTGCTGGAGAACACGAGATCTATCATCCAATAACATTGGGAGGGGGGCGGGCAAGATCAGAAGACAGGACCAAGAGAAATACATTTCCAGTCCTGAGTTCTGAGGTTTACAAAAGTGGGGTGATTTCGGAACTTCGCCTGGGGTGGTTGAGATGACTAGCATGAAGTTGGACTACTTGAAAAGAGTTTTGCTTTTGTTTTGTTTTTTAAAAAAGGGCATTTTCTCTTTCCAATAAGATTTACTTCGCTCTTTTCCAAAGTCAACATTTCGGACATTGAATGGAAAAAACAAAACAGCCTTGAAAAAGGACAGCTTGGTTGCTTAATCAAGACAAAAATATTCTCCATTTTTATGAATGAATGAATGAATGAATGAATGAAACTTCCTGGCCAAGAAAGAGATCAAAAAAACGCATTCTTTCTTTGACTTTTTTCTCTCTTTTTGGTTCCCCTGTAGTTGGGGAAGGAAAAGTGTTTAAATATTTCAAACGCTGAGATCTTAATGTTTTGCAGGCTGCTCTGCTGAGTCCTTCCTTCGAAAAGCAAGCTAGGCATTTCCATTCATAAATAATAAGAGGCGGTTGGCCCCCAGCGAGAAGGAGAAATTGACTTATATAATCCTGTTGTTATTAATGTTATTGAAGGAAGGGGGCAGCCTTGGATGGACAATCCTATCGGAGCTGCCTTTGAACCCGAAACACCTGAAAAATCTGTCCACCCATAAATGGAAAGATGCAAGTCACTCTTTGTGTCGATGGACTTCAAGATGGACTCAACTCCGGAAGAGATCACAGGTATGTCCAGGTGATTTAAAAAAACTTTTTTTTTTGCCAATACTAAGAAATGATTTTCAATCTTCTAGTCTAGTTTACTACACAAGAGGAATGGTTGAATTCACTTCTCCAGCTACCTTAAAATACACCGTTTCCCCCAAAATGAGGCATCCCCTGATAATAAGCCCAATCGGCCTTTTGAGTGCATGGCAATAAGGCCAAGTGCTTATGTCAGGGTTCGAAAAAATATAAGACAGGGTCTTATTTTTGGGAAAACATGGTTAAAACCAATCACTCTAACAATCTTTTCTACGTCCTTCCTGGATAAATGTCCTATTCAACAATACCAAAACTTTCCTTACCTTCCTAACGTGGCACTTTCCCAATGACCAGACTGTCATGTCTATACATCCTGGGCAGCTTGGCTGAGGATGATGGGATTTACAATCTGGAAGGCACTGAGAGCAGTGGTGAGTTGCTACCGGTTCGCCCCAGTGTGGGCAAACCGGTAGTACTGGTGGTGGGAGGCTCCGCCCACCCAGCTGGACATCATTAAATACATTCTGCGCATGTGCAGAAGTGAGCGTGTGTGAGTGAACGAACTGGTAGCAAAGGTAAGTGAAACCCACCACTCACTGAGAGGAAGAGAGAGAGGAAGAGAGAGAGAGGAAGGGAGGGAGAGGGAGAGAGGGAGAGAGAGAAGGAGGGAGAGAGAGGGAGGGAGGGAGAGAGATGGAGAGAGAGGGAGGGAGGGAGGGAGAAGGAAGGAGGGAGAGAGGAGCAGAGGAAAGGAGAGGGAGAGAGGGAGAGGGAAGGAGAGGGAGGGGGAGGAGAGGGGGAGGGAGAGAAGAAGAGAGGGAGAGAGGGAGAGAGAGGGGGGAAGGAGAGAGAGGGAGGGAGGGAGGGGGAGAGAGGAAGGAAGAGGGAGAGAGGGAGTGAGAGAGGGTAAGAGAGAGGGAAGGAAAGAGATGGAGAGAGGGAGGGAGGGGAGGGGGAGAGAGGAATGAGGGAGAGAGGGAGGGGGAGGGGAAGAGAGGGAGGGAGGGAGAGAGAGAGAGTGGAAGGGAGGGAGGGAGGGAAAGAATGAGAGAGGAAGGGAGGGGAGAGGGCAAGAGAGAGGGAGGGAGAGAGATGGAGAGAGAAGAAGGGAGGGAGAGAGAGGGAGAGAGAGCTTCTCTCTTATATATCAATTAAAAAGTGTTAATTATATTTTCAAATACCATTTTGGGGAGAGCTAGACATCCTAGGGATTCCATCCAGGAATTAAGACTTTCCTACCCCAATTTCCTTTCCAAGCTCAGCTCAGGTCTTCTGCGTGCTGGCCTAAGTCGACAACTGCCACGGTCTGAGGTTTGAATAGGATCACAGATTGTTCAGCCACGTTTGAATAAACCACAGCTGGCTGAGTTCAGACCACACCAAAAGTGTTGTTTTACAAGTCACAAAGCTGGATTCACACAGCACGGGAAAACCCAACGTATCTCAGCAGGTTGCGTGAAGCCAAGTCCAAGGTCGCTCCAGAAGCTCATCAGATATATTTTTTTTAAGAACTTCAAATTCATTGATTATACCTTCAGATCAGGGCTGCTGATGTTTGTAATGGAACTTTTGGGAGAAAATAAGAAAAATCTGAAAAGAAAGACTGATTTCCCCCTCCCCCCCTCTCTCTCAACATCATCCCTTTTATCTTGGAAGGTGACGTCAACGAGATCCTGTCATAAAAAAACGTGGTCATTTAATGAGATGCTTGTACTTTTAGAAAGGGTGAGGTGAAGATTATGCAACCACAAGGATCATAAGAGAGAACCTGGGATGGGCTAAAAAGAAATACTTTATCTCAGGTTTTTTATTATTATTATTATTCCTGCTTTTGGGATGGAAGGTTTAGAGAAAGACTAGGATGACAAAGAACTCACCATCTGTTTTACCTCTTCTAGGAATTAAATGTTTTGCCTTATCTACAATAGCTTTATCTTTGCAGAGGGGGGAGGGGCAAGCTGTTTCTCCTTTTTCTTCCCTGGCTTCATCTTTCTTTTTAACTCCCCTCCCCCTCATTCATCAATTTCATTTGTCAATTTCATTCATCAATTTCATTTGTCAATTTCATTCATCAATTTCATTCATCTCATTTGTCAATTTCATTCATCAATTTCATTCATTGTCCTGCTTCCCATTTTATCCCACTACAATTCTATCACAACACTTGGGAGACCCACCAGCCCAAAATCATCCAGTGGGATGAAGGCTGGCTAAAAATCATTTCAGTCCAATTCTTTTAACCTACCAAAACACACCAGCTTTTCCACCTTCTTGGGCTGAAGTCACTTCTCCAGCCACCTTAAAATAAAACCAATCGCTCTAATCATCTTCCTGGATAAATGTCCTACTCAACAATACCAAAAATTTCCTTGCCTTCCTAATGTGCCACTTTTCCAATGACCAGACTGTCATGTCTATAGTTCTTGGACAGCTTGGCTGGGGATGATGGGGTTTACAGTCTTGAAGGCACTGAGAGGGAGGGAGGGAGTGTGTGTATGAGAGAGAGAGAGAAAGAGGGAGAGAGAGAGAGAGGGAGAGGGAGAGGGAGAGAGGAAGAGGGAGAGGAAGAGAGAGAGAGAGGGAAAGAGAGAGAGAGGGAGAGAGAGAGAGAAAGAGAAAGAGAGAAAGAGGGAGAGATAAAGAGAGGGAGGGAGAGAGAGGGAGAGAGGAAGAGGGAGAGGGAGGGAGAGGGAGACAGAGGGAGGGAGGGAGCGAGAGAGAGAAATAGAAAGAGAGAAAGAGGGAGAGATAAGGAGAGGAAGGGAGAAGTAATAAGGAGAGGGAGGGAGAGAGGAAGAGAGAGAGAAGAGAGAGAAAGGAAGGGAGGGGAAAGAGAGAGAGGGAGGGAGAGAGGGAGAGAGGAAGAGGGAGAGGAAGAGAGACAGAGGGAGGGAGAGGGAGGGAGGGAGGGAGGGAGGGAGGGAGAGAGAGAGAGAGAGAGAGAGAGAGAGAGTGAGAGAGAGAGAGAGAGAGAGAGATTGAGATTTTATATATCAGTGAAAAAATGCTAATTATATTTTCAAATCCCATTTTTGGGAGAGCCATCCAACGCAAGACCAAGAATGGGACACAGCCTTTGACGGCGGTGAGGCTCATCAGTCACAATAAAAAACCTTCTTTTAAAAAAAAATTTGGACAAGGGCGTGCTTAATTCATTCGACATCTATTTATTTATTTATTTATTTATTTTAAAAAGGCAAAACCAGAAAGAGAAGCGGAATGGGGAGCTAACAGCACTCAGGCTTCAATTTAATCTCAATCGAGTGCCACAATTTGGGAGATGGGGAACATTTTCAGGCATTATTATTATTATTATTATTATTATTATTATTATTATTATTATTATTATTATTATTATTATTATTATTATTATTATTATTATTTTACTGAAGAGTGGGAGACCACTGGCCTGAAAGCGGATAGAGAATATTCTGAATTTCCCTCTTCTATTGTTGGCAAAGATTGGGGGTGTCTGCCAACACGAAGCAATCCTCCCCTCTCTCTTTTAATGAAGGGGGGGAGCCAGAGCTGTGAATTCACTCAATTTTCTCTTGTATAAAGCAGCCCCCTCCCGGGGGTTTTATAGGGGTGGGAGAGAATGATCCATCCAGGCAAAGCCTCTGCAATGTTTAAAAAAATCTTAAATTTAGCAGGAAGAGGATAGAAACAAGCTGCTTTCTTATTAGCCTTCTCTCCTCTGGTTCTCAGTAGGGGCTGTTTTTTAAAAAGTGGGAGCTCATCGAAGCCTCTTTTCTGTTTCTTCCCAGGAGGAAGGTGGAGAGGGGATGAAAGATAGAAAAAGAAGAACATTCCAATTTGATAATCCTCAGGGCTTGAGGGCTTGAGGAAGAGCACTCCAAAGCCAATTAGTCTGCACTGGTAGGTTTTTTTTTTTTTAAAAAAAAAGGCCGACTGGCCACTCAGCACCAATGTCAGCTGTTTGACATCAGCCATGCTTCGTCCTTCAAGAAGGAACATCTCCATTATGTGAGGAAGGAGAGTTGGGGATGGTGGAGGGACGGAGGGTTCCTTCTCCCACCCTTGAGCTAAACTTGGCTTTAAGGTTAGGAGGGACCTCGCTTGGACATCCCTCGAAGGCCAAAGACCACGGTTTAGTGACTCAATTGCAGTTGGCTGTGCGTGGACCTCCAAAAGGCATCAACCTGGCCATAACTAGGTCACTTATATATGTCGAGTTTGGGTTCCTTCAGGACCACGGATGTCTTCGGGCTGAACTATTACAGTGTGGGGTTGGCACAAGGCAAAGAGCCACCCATTTGGGTTGAGATACCAGGCTGGTCAATCACAATGTCTTGCCTTCTCACACGCAACAGCATCCATCTTGGCCGACAAGCCATCATTTTCTGGGTTCCCACCATCACATTCAAGTCCGCATGCATGGCCAACTGGCTCATCTAGCGCCTTCAACCTTGGTGGGGATGACCCCCTTCTCCAGTTTCCATTCACAAGACAACACCCCGAAGAAGACTGGACAACAACAATTTGGGATGACCAAGAAGAACCCTGAAGTCTGTTCCGCTGGATTTTCTACTTCGGTTTAGGCAAACTCCTACAAACCCCACCATCGAGGTTTAGCCCCGGGTCGTGTGAACCCAACTTAAACGCTTGGATGCCAAGCAGGGAGTGCCATGCCAGTCTGGCAAAGCTAACCCCCCCCTCCACACTCCCTACCCCGCGTCCTTCCCTTTCTCCAATCTTATCTCTGTCCTTCACACACACCTCCCACCTCCACTCACTCACCACTCGGGGTTCTCCGCCGCCTTGGGGTTAAATCGGATGTCGCTGTTGACGTTGAACAAGAGGTCGACCTCGTTCAGCGGCGGCACGGCCAGCTGGTAGAGCGGGTGGGCAAATAGGGCGGCCAAGCGGGAGCCGGTGCCCGCGGGCCCCGCCGCCGCTGCTTCTTCTTCTTCCTCCTCCTCCCGGTAAACCGGCAGCAGAGGCGGCGAATGGGGCTGGTTCTGCAACCGATCGGCTGCTCTCGTTTTCCCTTTCGCGTGGAGCGCTCCGGTGCTGAAGGTTCGCAGCGGCGGCGCCTCTCCTCTCCGCTCGGCGTTGGCGTGGCCCGGCCCTTTCTCTCCGGAGCTGAGGTTGGAGCTGGGCTCGCTGCTGAAATCCTGCAAGAGCCGCAGCGTGTGCTTGCTAGGCCAGCCCGCGGCTGCCGCGGCCGCCTCCGAGGCGCCGGCTTTGGCTCTCCCCGGCTCCTCCTGCGCGGCTCCTGCTGCAACCGGAGGCGGCGGAGGCTCCGGTTCTAAAGAAGAAGGCGGCGGAGAGTCCTTGGGCCAGCCGCGTCGCTCTTCCCCCGGCTGGGCTGCTGCTGCTGCTGCTGCTCCGGCGGCGGTGTGAGAGCAAGAGCAGCCCGCATTCGCATCCGCCGCCCCAGCTTCGGAGCCCGCGGCTCGCTTCTCCAGCTTGGGCAAGAGGTCGATGAGGATGTGCAGAGTGCAGGCCACCAGGAAAACCAGCAGGATGAGAACGCGGAATTTGCGCACTAGGATTAGCTTCATGGCTCCGGGGGAATTAGGGGCGCGGGTGGGGGTCCCCAATACAAGCTGGAAAATGGCTCCGGGGGAATTGGGGAGGGGGCGCTCAATTCAGCAGCCTGGTGGTCGGAGAGAGGGAGAAGCGAGGCGGGGGGGGGGCGTTGATTCTTTTTTTCTTCCCCTCCCTCCTCTCTTCTTCTTCTTTTTTTTTATTCACAATCCAGTCGTCTTCCTCTCCGGTTGCCGCGTTCTGTCCATCTCGCGAGAAAGGCCTGAATTAATTCCTCCCGGCCTTCTTTGGGCTGCCGTTTTCCTCCAAAGGTCCTCCCGGCTTTGGCCCGAAGAAAAAAAACAGGGAAAAAACAAAAACAAATCGAAGGGAGGCAGGAAGGAGGGAAGGAAGGAAGGAGAGAAGAGAAGGGGCTCCTCCTGAGCCAAACCCCCGCCCCAGCCAGCCAACCCAGCCAGCCAGCCAGCGATCAGCGAGGCGAACCTTTCCAAACGGGACGCCGCCGTTTCCAGCCTGGCCAACGCAGCATTGATTCGCCTTTGGGGGTCCTGGGGTGGGGGAGTCAAGAGCAAGCAAAAAAAGAAGAAGAAAGTCTTCGGAGCGCCCCAGGATGGGGGGGGGGGAGGGCCTTTAATTCACCGGGGAGGGGCGGGAGGTCAAAGCAGCCGCAGCAGTTTTGCGCCCCCTCCCCGTCGTGGTCCCGGAGCGCCCCCCAACAGCGCCCCGTCTCCCCAAGAAGCAGAGTTTGGCATTCGCCACGGGCGCCCCCAGAACTGGCGAGCCGCTTTACCGGAGGAAGTTCTTGCCGAAGCCTTCTTAGCCAAGCCAAAGGGGAGCCACCAGCCCATCCGCCGGCGCTTGCCTCCCCCCTACTCCCCACTTCCCGGTACGAAGGGGGAGAGAGAGAGACGCCTGTACCCTGAAACCGGTTTTCCACGAAGCTTCTGCGGCCCGGTTTGGAGATCCCTCACCTCCGGCGCGCTTCGTCTCCAAAAGCGAACCAGCCCGCCTCGCTTTCTCTCTTTCTTTTTCTCTCTCTCTCTCCGAGCCCTTTCCGGAGGCTGCAGCTGCTGCGAAGGTTGACAGCTAGGAAAGGGGTGGGAGGGGGGGAGAAGGGAGGGAGGAGGAGGAGGAGGAGAGGGAGGAGCGGTGGAGAAGCAAAATTTCAACTCTCTCCCCCCCCCTCCTTTCCTCCAAGTCGGGAGGAAAAAAAAAAAAAAAAGAAAGAAATGAAACGAAGAAAAGAATCAGCGCTCTGCAGTTCCCATCCCTTCTCCTTTTTCTCTCTCTCTCTTTCTCCAGAATGCTGCAAAATTAAAGGTTCTCGCGCGCGCGCCTCTTCCTCCTTTTTTAGGGGCAGCCCCGTGCCACCGAGGTGACCCCCAACCCGAATGCCAAAGAAGAAAAGAGAGAGAGAGAGAGAGAGAGAGGAGGGATAAAGAAGCCCACCCCCCCGCCCCCCACTACCCTTTTCCGTCTCCCCCTCCTCCTTTGAAAGATCCTTCCTGGCAAGCTAAGTCCACCAGCAGCCAGCGGCTTGCAGCTCAGCTGAGCTCCGGTCGGATTTCGCTGAAAGGTGGTGGTGAATGATGGGAGGGGGGCGTAAGGTGGGGGGGGGACGCTGGCAGGTGCGGCGGGGAGCCCCCCCTCCTTCCCCTCCGTTTGCAGCCCCGGTGAATGCGGCGGCGGCGGCTGGCGCGTTGGTGGGCAGAGAGAGAGAGAGAGAGACAGAGAGAGAGGCGTTCCTGCCTCGGGTGGGTGTTAAATAAGCGGAGGAGGCAGCAGTTCGCCCACACGTCACTGATAAAGACATTGGCTGAAGGCTACCGGGAGAGTAAGAGAGAAAGCTCAGCCCGCAGCTGGCGCTGCCCTCCATCCCCCCTCTCCAATTCGCTTCCTCGTTTCTTCTTCCATCCTCCCATCCTCCGGTCTCTCTTTCCTTTTAATTCTGCTGCTGCAGATATCCGAGGAGGGTCGGAGAAAGAAAGAAAGAAAGAAAGAAAGAAAGAAAGAAAGAAAGAAAGAAAGAAAGAAAGAAAGAAAGAAAGAGAAGGGAGTGAGAGAGGGAAGGAAGGAGAGAGGACAGAAAGAAAAGAAAAAGAAAGAAAGAAAGAAAGAAAGAAAGAAAGAAAGAAAGAAAGAAAGAAAGAAAGAAAGAAAGAAAGAAAGAAAGAAAGAAAGAAAGAAAGAAAGAGGTTCTCCCGGGGGAGTGGGGGGAGAGAAGAAGGGGCCAGAAAGCATGCCCACCCCACCCCAGCTCTGGGAAACAGCCCACGGTGGGCTCCAGGAAAACAAGAGGGCAGCGAGCCTCGTGGCTGGCTTGGCAGTGAAGTGAAGTGAAGGGGCTGGCAATCTTTCTCCAGCTTTCGTAGCCTGCAGTCCAATATTGGGATTTCATTGTGGTCTCCTTTTCTGAGTGTTATTCAGGTCGCCTGTGCTTTGCCCCAAGAGATAAACCAGGGTTGGCTGAATGCTGCCACCTGCTGGACAACGTGTTTTTTTAAAAGAAATATCTATTTATGTCTCTATCGACAGTTGCTTCGAATACTGAGATGGGCAGCATATAAATTAAAGTGTCCATCCATCCATCCACCCATCCATCCATCTATCCATCCTGTATATTGGTCAACTCAATGCAAACGTAGCTAATAAACTCCATTTTTATGACCCTGTAATTCCTTAATTCGGGGTAGAGTCGTGTGTGTGTGTCTGTGTGTGTGACTGAATAGAGCTGGGCGTTTACTGGATGGATGCCCTTCCCGACACCACGTGGAGTTAGCAGCAGATATTTGCATCCTAGGAGAGAAATATCTGCTGCTACCTAGGATTGAACTCTCAACCTTCCGAGTGGGAGGCAAGCCTTGACATCGTGTAGGCCACCACGTACATACCTAATAATTCCTCCTTATTTTCCCCACAACCACCACCTTGTTAAGGGATTGAGTTGAGAGAGAGAGAGAGAGAGAGAGAGAGAGAGAGAGAGAGAGAGAGAGAGAGAGACTGGTCTAAAATCACCCACCTGTTCTTCATGCTTAAGGTGGAACTAGAACTCACAATCACCTAGTTTCTACTCCAGCACCTTCACTCCTCTACCAAACTCTTTGCAGAAGTCCTTTAAATAAGAGTAATAACAATCCTGTCAATTTCACTAGATGCCCCCCCCGCCCCACTCCGTTCCTGAGAGAAGGAAGACCAAAGCAATTGTGTTATCCAAGGCCACATGAGTGGGAATAGGGATGTTGTGGATAAATCACTTTCTGACATCACACCCACATTAAGCATCCTGAAGAGCTTTTGCGCACATCTGGCGGCACATTCATCAGCCTTTACAGAAGCAGGGACCCTGGTTTCACGGTTTCCTTGAGTAGGGAAATTGTAAACAGATCTAGGGAAGCCAAAGGATGACCATCTACTCCAACATTTCCTTGTTGCACAGGTCAACATGGATCTCTTCAGTTGGCCATTTTGCTGGAAACAAAAGAATAGAAGGGAGTATTTATATATATTTGGTAATAAGTATAGGCATGAATACATAAAATGAATACAATTAAAGGGAACATTAGGACAGGGATGGTAGCCAAGCTGATTGCGCTTATGCACGCCCCTTACAGACCTCTTAGGAATGGGGTGAGGTCAACAGTAGACAGTCTTAGGTTAAAGTTTTGGGGGTTTGGGGATTGGAAACCACAGAGTCAGGTAGTGCATTCCCAGGCATTGACCACTCCTGTTGCTGAAGTCGTATTTTCTGCAATCGAGTTTGATGTGGTTTACTTGAGTTTGTATCTATTGTGTGCTCGTGTATTGTTGCGGTTGAAGCTGAAGTAGTCATCGACAGGTAGGACATTGCAGCAGATGATTTTATGAGCTACGGTTAGGTCAGACCGAAGGTGGCATAGTTCTAAATTTTCTAAGCCCAGAATTTCAAGTCTGGTGGCATAAGGTATTTTTGTTGCGAGCAGAGGACGTGGAGGACTCTTCTCGTGAAATATCTCTGGACTTGTTCGATTGTATTAATGTCTGATATTCAGTGCGAGTTCCAGCCAGATGAGCTGTATTCAAGCATTGGTCTAGCAAATGTTTTGTATGCTCTGGTTAGTAGTGTGATATTACCCGGAGAAGAAGCTACGCAAGATTAGATTGACAACTCTTAATGCCTTTTCGGCGATGTTGTTACAGTGGGCTTTGGCACTTAGATCATTAGAGATGAGTACTCCAAGATCCTTGACAGAGTGAGGGTCATCTACAAGGTTCTGTCCACTCAGCATGTTTTTATTATTTGCATATTCGATCAGAAGTGGGATCTGATAGTGGTGACTGCAGGAGGCTCCGCCCACCTGCCCGGACGTAATGCGGGGAGCAAAGAGCATGCACAGAAGACTAATGTGCATGCGCAGAGGAGGCGCGTGTGAGTGAAGCTAGCCGCGGGGCGCTCACACTTGCGAAAAGGTAGGGAAGGTAAGTGAATCCCATCCCTGATTCACATGTACAAGTTAAATCATGCCAGAAGAAGAAATTCATCTTGGTGAAATTGAGACATTCCTGACAGACATGTTGCCTTCTGTTGATATAGAACAGAACAGAACAGAACAGAACAGAACGAACAACAGAGTTGGAAGGAACCTTAGAGGTCTTCTAGTCCAAACATGCTTTTCAAGCAGGAGACTCTTGTTGTGACCTAGGCTTCCTGAGTCATTAAAACAACACGAGTAGTCCCAAAAACCTCTTTTATTGCAACAACTGTGAATTACGTTCATTCACAGCTGAGTCACAATTAGTTGCAAAAAGTCCTTCGGGAGAATCACCAACCTTTATCTCCCTTGACACGCTGCCAAAGACCTACTTGGCAAAGGCACGCAGAGTCCTGAATCAACCAGAGATGCCGACTGGGAACAGAATTAACCATGTTGCTTTCCTGCAAATGGTCCACGTGCCTTTGCTCCTCTTTTAAGCCTTATGGGGATAGGAGGGCCAATCATCTCCAGGCCTTACTCTCGAGTCATCCCTTTTGTTTTAGCTGCTCTTGCCTTCTGGCAGCTCTGCGCATGCACACACTAGGTACGGGCTTGCTCCTGTTCTTCCTGCCTCTCTGCTATCCGACTCTAGAGGCTCCGGGCATCACTCCCGGATGGTCCTGGCCCCATCTCTGCCTCCAATGCAGAGCCCTTGTCTGGGCCTTCCCCAGGCTCCAGGACTGACCCATGTTCTTCCCCAGCCTCCTCACTGTCCGACTCCACTGCCAGCTCCACAGGGTGCTGGTGGACCACAACAACTCTATATCAATTCAGACAAATCGTGATCCAACCCCTCCTTGAAAACTTCCAGTGATGAAGCACCCACAATTTCTGAAGGCAAGTTCTTTCCACTAATAGTCCTCACTGTTAGGAAGTTTCTCTATAGTTCCGGTTGCTTCTCTCCTTGATGAGTTTCCATCCGTTGCTTCTTATCCTGCCTTCGGATTGCTTTAGAGAATAGCTTGACCCTCCTCTTCCTTGTGGCTGCCCCTCAAATAATGGATAGGCTGCTAAGAGACGAAGTAAGAGATGAGCATGGTACCTTTCCTGGGAAGGCAAGGAGGGTGTTCCACCCCTTTTAGATGTTAGCGATAGGTAACGCATGCTGCAGCAGTAGCTGTAAACTGAGCTTAATGTCGTTGCTTATTTTAATGGAATTTAGGCGTGTGTTTTCTTCTTACCGTTTTCCCAAGTGTAATGCCTCCGAGATAAAACAACTCCGATTTCTTGTCAACTAAGAGGAGCAAAGAGATAATCAGAGGGAAGCGCAGCTATTAAGGAGACGAATCCTGAGCCTTAACATATCGTGGCTGAAATGCCGAGGCAATTCCTGTGTTGGTTCAAAGGCAGCATGATTGGTAGTGAAAGGTGGCCCTGCTTGGATTACTGATACATCTGCTATTTGTCCTACTGATAGATTTCGTCTTTTTGAGGGTTGAGTGTTGTGGCCTATCGGCTGCCAAACCAAAGTAGGAAGAGGAGGAGGTGTAGGAGTCAGGGTCACATCAAGGCAAACTAAGAGTTCCAAAGGGGAAGAGGGAATGGAGCTGTCAGAGAGAGAGAGAGAGAGAGAGAGAGAGAGAGAGGAGAGAGAGAGAGAGAGAGAGAGAGAGAGAGAGAGAGAGAGAGAGAGAGAGAGAGCGCTTGGGTCGTCCATCAGCCCTCAGATGGAGAGTCAACAGCCAGGTGATATGCAGAAGGAAGAGGAGAGGAGAGGAGAGCAGTGGAACTCTATGGGCTGATCCTGGGAAGGAAGAGCCACCGCATCTAGTGAAGCCCCACCCTAGCTCTGGGGATAAAAGGCAGGTGGAGATGAATAGAAATGGCAAACAACTATTCATCTTCCGGACGGATGGACAGACTTGTTAGCCCGAGAGAGAAACTTTTTACTGGCAATGCTGGCATTTCTAATAAAGGAATCTTTGCGTTAACTACAGTCGTCTTTGGGGAGCTGGGAGCACTACCGGAAACCCTACACAAAATTCAGACAAATGACTGTCCAATCTCTTCTTAAAAACCCCCAGTGTTGGAGCATTCACAACTTCTGGAGGCAAGTTGTTCACTGATTCATTGTTCTCACTGTCAGGGAATTTCTCCTTAGTTCTAGGTTGCTTCTCTCCTTGATTAGTTTCCACCCGTTGCTTCTTGTCCTGCCCTCAGGTGCTTTGGAGAATAGCTTGACTCCCTCTTCTTTGGGGGCAGCCCTGAGAGATTGGAAGACTGCTATCATGTCTCCCCTAGTCCTTCTTTCCATTAAACTAGACATACCCAGTTCCTGCAGCCGTTCTTCCTATGTTTTAGCCTCCAGTCCCCTAATCCTCTTGGTTGCTCTTCTCTGGCACTCTTTCTAGAGTCTCCACATCTTTTTTACATCGTGGTGACCAAAACTGGATGCAATATTCCAAGTGTGGCCTTATCAAGGCCTTATAAAGTGGTATTAACACTTCACGTGATCTTGATTCTATCCCTCTGTTGATGCAGCCTAGAACTGTGTTGGCTTTTTTGCAAGCTGCTGCAAACAGCTGGCTCCTATTTAAATGGTTGTCCACTAGGACTCCGAGATCCCTCTCACAGTTACTGCTATTGAGCAAGGTACCACCTATACTATACCTGTGCATTTGGTTTTTCTTGCCTAAAAACAGAACCTTCTTTTTTTCACTACCAAATTTCATTTTGTTAGATAGCACCCAATTAGCTTGCCGTCGTAGGCGAGAGGGCTAAAATGTGTGCTATTTATCGGAAGTCAAAGGAGTCAGGCTTCCCCGGAGTGTGCATATTAGGCATCTGCTGGCATCTGGGCAGTACGCATGTCTGCACAAATACAATGGATCCAGAAGAGGATATTACTGGAGGGGGGGGGGGCTGTCGTTGCAATTACTCTGTAATAGATATTATTTATATTACACCATCCGCTTGGATGGATGGAAGTTGACAGGCGTGAGCTAAAAAGGATGTCTCTGCCCTGAAGGGGTGGCGCCCAACAAAATTTGAAATGTTGCGCTCTGGATGTTTACTCTGAAATATTCTTCGCTGGTGACCTGGGTCATTAAAAACGAGATTGTTGACTTCATTTGTCCTTCTGCTCAGAGCAACCAACTTCACTTGTTGGGAAGTGAGTTGGTTTATTACTTCGTTTCTAATTCCTGAGCTGTGGTGGCGCACAGCTGTGGTTAAAATGCAATATTACAGGTTGACTCTGCTGACTGCCAGCAGTTCGATCCTAACTGGCTCAAGGTTGATTCAGCCTTCTGTCCTTCCGAGATCAGTAAAAGGAGGAGCCAGATTGTTCAGGGCAATGTGCGGGCCAGGGATGGTATTCGCTTACCTTTGTTACCAGTTCACAAAATATGAGCACGGGTGCGCTTGCGCAGAGTATAAAAAATGGGACATGATGACATCCGGGCAGGTGGGTGGAGCCTCCCGCAGCCGCCGCTACCAATTTGTTCGAACCAGATAGAACTGCCTGAATACCAGCATTGGTGCTGACTCTGTAAACCACTTAGAGAGGGCTGTCAAAGCACTGTGAAAGCGGTATATAAGTCCTAAGCGCTAATGCTAGGCTTGCTCATTTCTCCTATAATGTGACTCTGAGCAGCTTACAAATTATAACCTTATTAGATTTGTTTGCCACTCCTCTCACTTCCGAGGAGACTTTGAATAACTTTGGGGTAACATTGGGGAGACCCTGATGTGTCTTGCTTTCAGTTCTTGAAGGAAGGAAGGAAGGAAGGAAGGAAGGAAGGAAGGAAGGAAGGAAGGAAGGAAGGAAGGAAAGGAAGGAAGGAAGGAAGGAAGGAAAGAAAGAAAGAAAGAAAGAAAGAAAGAAAGAAAGAAAGAAAGAAAGAAAGAAAGAAAGAAAGAAAGAAAGAAAGCAGAGCAAGAATACATATAAGAAATACTATTTCAGCAAGCCAGTCTGGTGGAACGATGAGTTTTTTAATGGGTTTTAATGGGTATTTTAGTTTTGAGGTTTTAAATTATGGCCTAATTATGAAATTGTTTTAAATTGTTTTTTAACTTTTGTGTTTTTCATTGTTTTTATTATGGCTGTACACCACCCTGAGTCCTTCGGGAGAAGGGCGGTATAAAAGAACAATCAAATAAATGAATAAATAAATAAGTAAGTAAGTAAGTAAGTAAGTAAGAAAGGAATTAGGTTAGGATTTGTCCGTCCGTTGTTAAACCCATTTCAAATACAACTCACTTTTCAGCCTGCTGTAAACAGGGACCCCCCTCTCCAAACAGCTTACCTCTCTTTAAAATAAACAAACAAACAAATAAATAAATAAATAAAATAAAATAATGAAAATAATTAAATAAATGAAAACTAGGAAAGCGTTCTTAAGAAGAAGGAGAAACTTAACCTTTGGCACGAAGACTGCTCTCCGTCGTATCCTTCAGCTGGGCATTCAACGATCTTTTTCCAGGATTCATGCCAGTAGTGAGTTGCCCCAGGTTCGGCCTGGTTCGGCCGTGCCGTAGCGGTGACGATTGTGATGTCACCGAAACGGTTCTCTTAGACTGGGAGCTTGCGTCCTCCCGCCCGTCCCTGCTTTATTCCTATTTTTATGTCTTGTTTTTTTAGCCCAGCTGATAGGCGCGGCAGAGTGGATGGCACACACCTCAGCTGGGCAGAAACCTAACGTGCTTCCATGGAGCGCAAGTTCGGCACAAAGTGAGGTGTGCGAAGAGAACCGGTGGTAATATTGGTGGGAACCCACCACTGATTCATGTAATATACTGAACTGAACTAACATATATACTGAACTAATGTAAACCATACAGAAGCACAAATCAACATGAAAATAACTAAACTTAGGGTTTTAGTCACAGGGTGTTCTGTGAAAACAACTGCTGTGCCTTTACTTGAACTGATCACCCCCTCTTGTGTAAAAAAAAAAAATCATTCTGTGCATAGGTTCACCAGTTTATGCAACTTTAGACTGGTTGTACTTCCCCTCTGTGGTTTTTAGAATCTATCCAACACAAAGCAGTGATCACTGCTTGGAACCCAAACTTTTGAGTCATAGGTCAGAGGAAAAGGAGATGGAGACAGAGAGAAAGAGACAGACAGACAAGGGAGGAGGAGAGGAAGGAAAGAAGGAAGGAAGGATAAAAAAAGAAAGAAAGAAAAAGAAAGAAAGAGGGAGGGAGGGAGGGTGGAAGAAAAGCAAGCAAGAAAGAAAGGAAAGAAAGAGAAAGAAAGAAAAAAGAAAGAGGGGTGGAGGGAGGGACGGAGAAAGGAAGGAAGGAAGAAGAAAGAAAGAAAGAGAAAGAGAGAGAAAGAAAGAGGGGGAGAGAGGAAAGAAGGAAGGAAAGATTAAAAAGAAGAAAAAGAAAGAAAGGAGGGATGGAGGGAGGAAGGAAGGAAGGAGAAAAGCAAGCAAGCAAGCAAAAAATAAAGAAAGAGAAAGAGAAAGAGAAAGAGAAAGAGAAAGAGAAAGAAAAGAAAGAAAGAAAGAAAGAAAGAAAAGAAAGAAAGAAAGAAAGAAAGAAAGAAAAAAGAAAGAGGGATGGAGGAAAGGACAGAGGGAAGGAAGGAAGAAGAAAGAAAGAGAAAGAAAGAAAGAGAAAGAAAGGGGGGGAGGGAGGAAAGAAGGAAGAAAGGAAGGAAAGAAGGAAGGAAGGAAGAAAAGGAAACCTATAAACCACCATTTTCAGTTTGCAGTTGCCCCGAGGCTGGAGAGGAGAAGACAGCAGATTAAAAGTCATTACAGCCATGTCATTACTTGAAAAGCCTTCTGCATGGCCGGATCTGCATATTCAGAGACCCGCCGGAGATCAAATTGCAAAATCTTTGGTTTGCAGATCTAGAATTCAAGTATAGAAGTCCGCTAAGCCCCATGTCCATTCATGAAATTCTGCCACCAGATCAGAGAAGGGCTATAAGCTGTCATGGGACACAGTGACTCAGTGGCTAAGACGCTGAGCTTGTCGAACGAAAGGTCGGCAGTTCAGCAGTTCGAATCCCTAGTGTCGCATAACGGGGTGAGCTCCCGTTCCTTGTCCCAGCTTCTGCTAACCTAGCAGTTCAAAAGCACGGTAAAAAATGCAAGTAGAAAAATAGGGACCACCTTTGGTGGGAAGGGAACAGTGTTCCGTGCGCCCTTTGGCGTTGAGTCATGTTGGCCACATGACCACGGAGATGTCTTCGGACAGCGCTGGCCCTTCGGCTTTGAAACGGAGATGAGCACCACCCCCTAGAGTCGGGAACGACTAGCACATGTGTGTGAGGGGAACCTTTATCTTTTATAAGCCATCTTCCGAACTAGCCAGCCCATCTCCAGGATTGGATTGGTGACCTCTGAAATCAAGTTCTGCAATTTGATGAATTTACAGCTTGGCTTGGAAAAGAGCCAAGGGCTTCTATTGTCATCCTTCTTGTGCATCAATTCCATACCCAAAGCTTCCTTCCCTATTCCTAAGAAACCCCTCCCCCTTCAAAAAAAATTATCCAGCATCCTTCTTCCAATATTGCCCTCCAGGTCTGCCAAGCTTCCTGCCTTGACGGATTTTATTTTAGATTCTTTTAATTAAACAAAATTAAACAGGAAGCCAATACATTGCAAGGCTTCAGCCTCGAGCTTCATGAACAGCTTGCTCCTCCATCTCACAGAGTCACAGAGTCACAGTTCCCTGGTCTGGATGTCTTTCCTTCGGCTCAAGAAGACGAGAGCTCATACCTGGTTCACAAACAATCTTAGGAGTCCACAAAGCCAAGAAGGCAAGTTCCAAGACACTCAAGAGCGCAGAAAAGACACATGGTCAAGATACAGTAGTGGCCAAAATTGTGGAAACCTTTTAGGAAAAGTGTCTTTTCTAAATCTAGCTAATAACACCACTTTTTTTGGGGGGAAAGTAGTACATAAAATTATGTATTAATGGAAAGATAATTTAATCAAGAGTGTAATGCAATAACTTTTAGGAAGGATTTGCTATTGGAAGAGCAGTGAGAGTATAAAGAAGAAAAGTGACACATGTAGAAAAAATGAGATATACAAAAAATTATCACCATGTCAGTTAATACTTAGTTGGGTAACCAATAGAATAGAAATAGAATAGAATAGATAGAATAGAATAGATAGAATAGAATAGAATAGAATAGAATAGAATGGAATGGAAGGAATGGAATGGAATGGAAATGGAATGGAATGGAATGGAATGGAATGGAATGGAATGGAACGGCATGGCGTAGAGTAGAGTAGAGTAGAGTAGAGTAGAGTAGAGTAGAGTAGAGTAGAGTAGAGTAGAGTAGAGTAGAGTAGAATAGAATAGAATAGAATAGAATAGAATAGAATAGAATAGAATAGAATAGAATAGAATAGAATAGAATAGAATTCTTGATTGGCCAAGTGTGATTGGACACACAAGGAATTTGTTTTGGTGCATACGCTCTCAGCGTACGTAAAAGAAAAGATACGTTCGTCAAGAATCATAAGGTACAACACTTAATGATAGTCATAGGGTACAAATAAGCATTCAGGAAACAATATCAATATAATTCGTAAGGATACAAGCAACAAAATTACAGTCATACAATCATAAGTAGAAGGAGATGGGTGGTAGAACGATGAGAAGATTAATAGTAGAGCAGACTTAGTAAATCAATCAAGTGTTGAGGGAATTATTTGTTTAGCAGAGTGATGGCATTCAGGAAAAAACTGTCCTTGTGTCGAGTTGTTCTGGTGTGCAGTGCTCTATAGTGTCGTTTTGAGGGTAGGAATTGAAAATATTTTCACAGCCCCCCTTTTTGACTCATGCAGTAGACAGGTCCTCAATGGGAGGCAGGTTGGTAGCCCTTGTTTTTTCTGCCATTCTAATGATCCTCTGAACTCCGTGTCTGTCTTGTTGGGTTGCAGAACCAAACCAGACAGTTATAGAGGTGCAGATGACAGACTCAATAAGCTAACGCTGCACATTTTGGCAACATGGAGTCGGTTGGAAGGTTTTGTGCAAGGATCCACACACACACACACACACAAAAACGGCAATTGTTTCTCTTCATTTCGCAAGCTGGAGAATCTCGGAAAGGACCCAGAAGTGATTACTTAGAGGAAAAACAGCCGGTCTTTTCCAACTCATCCTCAGTCAAGGCCAATTTCCTGCTGAAATGGTTTCAGTTAGCAAAGAGAGAGTGGCATCGTTTATTAGAGACGAGCGTGGTTTGGAACTTATCATTTAATATCTGTCAGGGCTGCAGGATCGGTTGGTAAATGGACTGGGGGAGTTTGGAAGGGAAAATCTCAAGGGGTTTTCTTCAGCCGAAGAGGACTTAGTCAACCCTGGCAGTTAATCCCACTAAGGTCAGCTTAACCTCCGAAATTTGAAGTCTCAGACTGCAAACGAGTAACAGCAGAGAAGCTAAAAGCGTATTCTGTTTCATGGAATTAAGTCACCATCAATTTATCCCTTAAAAATGGATCATGTGGGGGTGGGGTGGGGAAAACACATACCCCTGCCCCTACTTCCCCTCCTCCTGACACACAATGGCACAGTAGGCCCATTTTTTTTCTCTCCCCAGCCTCCAGAGCCTTTCTAGGAGTCTGGGGAGGGTGAAAACGGCCTTCTCCACATCCCTGAAGGCCCTCCAGAGGCCAAAACCGACCCATTTGCCAACTTCCGGTGGGACTGGAAGGCCCCTTTTTGTTTTGCTCTCCCCAGCCTCCAGAGCCTTTCTAGGAATCTGGGGAGGGTGAAAACAGCCTTCCCCAAACCCCCAGAGGCCCTCCAGAGGCCAGAAACAGTCTGCTTGCCAACTTCCGGTGGGATCGGAGGGCCTTCAGGGTGGTGGGGAAGGCTATTTTCGCCCTCCCCAGACTCCTAGAAAGACTTTGAAGGCTGGGGAGAGAGAAAAAACAGGTCTTCCCCATTCCCCTTTCTTTCTTTCTTCTTTCTTTCTTTCTTTCTCTCTTTCTTTCTTTCTTTCTTTCTTTCTTTCTTTCTTTCTTTCTTTCTTTCTTTCTTTCTTTCTTTCTTTCTTTCTTTCTTTCTTTCCTGACTCCTGTGCTGCTAAGTACTCTCCTTACTCCTCACCCACAAACCAGCCTGACCACACGGTCCACTCTTCCAGCTGGCCAAAAATGAACCAGTCATGTGAGTCGCACAAGATCTGATGACAGGCTGTTAGCAAACTCGGATCAGTGAAGAATGGAAATGTGGATGCATGGAAGACACCTTGTGGGTGTGAAGCGTCTGCTTGCCAAGACCCAGATGAGGTCATCTTCTGTGCCACATGCAGCTGTCTTCCTGTGAGCGGTTGGAGAGCCTTCCTCGGCAGACAGGGTTGCAAGCTGCTCAGCCATGAGTCACCTCCTTCCGTAAATACCCACCTCTCTGGCTTAGGATACCTAAAATCCCTTGGCAACTGTGGGGGATTGGGGGCAGGGGAAGGTGGACAGATGACTGCTTGAGTTTCTACAGTGAGAGATGGCAGGCCAACTGAGAAGGAAAGAGGATAGGATAGGACAGGACAAGACAGGGTAGGATAGGATAAGATAGGAAGGAGAAGGGAGGGAGGGAGGGAGGGTGGAAGGAAGGAAAGAAAGAAGGGAAAGGAGGAAGAGAAGGGGAGGGAGGACTCTAGTTATATGTTGAAGGAAAGGAGGAGGGAGGGAAAGGAAAGGGAAGGGAAGGGAAGAAGGAAGAAAGAGAAGGGAGGGGGGAGGAAGGGAAATGGAGGCAAGTGAAGAAAGGAACAGAAGGGAAGGAAGGAAGGAAGGAAGGAAGGAAGGAAGGAAGGAAGGAAGGAAGGAAGGAAGGAAGGAAGGAACGAAGGAAGGAGGAGGAGGGAGGGAGGGAGGGAGGGAAGGAGGGAAGGAAGGAAGGAAGGAAGGAAGAAAGAAAGAAAGAAAGAAAGAAAGAAAGAGAAAGAAAGAGAGAGAGAGAGAGAGAGAGAGAAAGAAAGAAAGAAAGAAAGAAAGAAAGAAAGAAAGAAAGAAAGAAAGAAAGAAAGAAAGAAAGAAAGAAAGAAAGAAAGAAAGAAAGAAAGAAAGAAGGAGGGAGGGGGGAGGGAGGGAGGGAAGGAGGAAACTACCATAGTTGGGTGAAATAGAAGAGCTGAACCAAATCTACCTGATGCATATTTGATGTTTCTCTTCCCCAAAAGGGACCAGACAAAACTTCATTTGGTAAGGAATTTTCCCGATCCAGGGCTGATTTAGGGTTAGCTAAATGTCATCTTTTCCTTGGAGGTACAAACTTCAGCAACTTACTACGCTGCTTCCCTTCCTTTCCTTTCCAGTTTCACTGAGTTCAAGAACAGATGCCTGCGATTCAATCCTTCCCTTTCTGGAGGCTTTTTAAAGCCTTAATTTCAGGCCCAAACACTCTTGTCTCCCAGTGACGTATCCCTAAACTTCACAGCAGTCGATTGTGGTGTCTTCGGGGATCTTGGCTGTGATGTCCTAATCTAGCCTGCAGACATTAAAGCTTTCTGATGTTCTCTCACCCCAAGTGCTAACTGGGGCCAAGCCTCTTTAGTTTCCAAACTCAGCCAAGTTTTGGCCAGATGCTGCCCAGTTCAAAAGCCAATTTTTTTTTTATTGGAATGAAAAGAAAAGGCTCAACAACTTACAGAACAGAGGATAACTGAGTTGGAAGAGATCTGGAGGACTCTTCTAATTCAACCCCCTGATCAAACAGGAGACCCTAAATGTGACATAACAGAAATATATCGATCAGAATAGAGCTGGGAGGGACCTTGGAGATCCTCTAGTCCAGCCGCCCTCTGCTCAAGCAGGAGACCTTATATACCAGTTGAAGGAAACGGTTGTCCAATCTCTTGTTCAAAACCTCCAGTGATGAAAGACCCACAACTTCTGAAGGCAACTTCCCTTCCACATCAGTGGTGGACCTTCATGAAGCTGTTCAAGAACAGGTTTGGGTGCTGGTTCTCCTCAAGTCTCTGAAACAGAGCCACAGAGTTGGAAGGGACCTCGGAGATCTTCTTGGCCAACCCCTCTTCTCAGGGGCAGGAAACCCTATACCATTGCCGACAAATGGTTGTCCAATCTCTTCTTAAAGACCTCCAGTGTTGGAAAATTCAGAACTTCTGGAGGCAAGTCCTTCCACTGATTAATGGTTCGAAATGTCAGGAGATTTCTCCTTAGTTCTAAGTTGCTTCTCTCCTTGATTTATTTCCATCTGTGGCTTTTTGTCCTACCTTCAGGTGCTTTGGAGAATAAATTGACCCCTTCTTCTTTTGTGGCAGCTCCTCAAATACTGGAAGACTGCTATTGGGTCACCCCTGGTCCTTCTTTTCACTAGACTAGACGTACCCCCAATTCCTGCAACTGTTCTTCATATGTTTTAATCTCCAGGCCTTTCATCATCTTAGATGCTCTTCTCTGCACTCTTTCTAAAGTCTCAACATCTTTTTTAATATCATGGTGACCAAAACTGAATGCAGTCTTCCAGACAGTGCTGTCGGCGGCTTAAACGTCATCTGAATTCAGTTGAAAAGAAAATGATAGCGAGCCAAAGTCAGCTTCTCGTCCCGGTCCCTCCCAGTTCTTTTTCTGAAGCGTCACCTCTGACAGATTGTTGAAAGGTGAAATGCAGATTTCAAGTGAGGGGGGGGGGGATGTGGAAATTGCACCACTCCGTTTTAAGATGACTGCCTCCCACAACGTTGATTTCACCCTTTCAGTTCCTCAAAAGAGAACAAAGGGAACTAGCCTCAAACAGGGAATGGAGACTTGGCGGTTATTTTAGATTGATTGCAAATAAGAAACGGGAAGCAGATGAGATCCGGATGCTGTTGTAGAAAGTCAGCGCCCACCCTCCTAGAAGAATGAAATGTTTTGAGGAATATTAAAAAAAAAAGGCAGAATATTAAATTTTCCTAGATGAGAAATGGAGAAACATGCTCTTGGAGTCAGAAAGCAGCACCTCCCTCCCCCCCAAGGCTTTCTCAATAGCCCCCAGCAGATATTTTGTGCCCATGAAGAAAGATTGGGGCCAGCCTAATTCACAAACCAGCCCCAGTTTCCCTGCCCCAAGCAGACACTGAGGAGGCCAGCTTTTAGAAATGCAGATTTGGTAATCCATTCAGAAAGACTAGGTCAAGACAGAAACTCAGATAAGCAACAATTAGCTCAGACAAGAACCTAGGGCCATGATGGTGAACCTATGGCATGCATAGCCCTCTCTCTGGGCATGCCAGCCATCGCCCAGCTCAGCTCCACTGTGCATGCGTGCACCTCCCACCGGCCAGCTGGTCTTTGGGTCTCTGCTGTATATGCGCAGTTACTCCCTCCCACCCCCAGTGTCCACTAGCTTTCTCCTCCATTTTTGCCACTCTGTGCCACAGAGAGGCACCCTCTGCAGGCGCCTCTCTGTGCAGAAATGCTGGAGAAAGCTAGGGCGCGCTGGGGGAGAGAAACTGAGGAGATCGTGGAAGGCCTTGGTGGCGCAGCGGACTAAAACGCCGTTAAATAGCAACTTAGTTGCCAGCTGCCTGCAATTACTGCGAGTTCGAATCTCACCAGGCTCAAGGTTGACTCAGCCTTCCATCCGTCCGAGGTAGGTAAAATGAGGACCCGGATTGTGGGGGCAATAAGCTGACTTTGTATAAAAAAAAGAACACTGCTTGGGAGGGGGGGTAAAAGCCCTACTAAGCAGGTATCTACAAAAAGTATGACGGCTATTGCTTAACGCATTGTAAGACGCCCTGAGTCCTCCGGAGAAGGGCGGCATATAAATCGAACCAATAAATAAATAAATAAATAAATAAATAAGGCAAAAATGCAGGAGAACCAACCTGCAATCCAAAATGGGGGGCAACTGCTGATGCAATTGAGTTCATACAGTTATACTCTTCAATTCAGAAGAGGATTAGGCGACTGGAGGCTGAAACATAGGAAGAACGGCTGCAGGAACTGGGTATGTCTAGTTTAATGAAAAGAAGGACCAGGGGAGACATGATAGCAGTCTTCCGATATCTCAGGGGCTGCCCCAAAGAAGAGGGAGTCAAGCTCTTCTCCAAAGCACCTGAGGGCAGGACAAGAAGCAATGGGTGGAAACTCATCAAGAAACTAAGAACTAAAGAGAAATTTCCTGAATGTTAGAAGAATTAATCAGTGGAACAACTGGCCTCCAGAAGCTGTGGGTGCTCCATCACTGGAAGCTTTTAAGAAGAATCTGGACAGCCACTTGTCTGAAACGGCTCTAGGGTCTCCTGATAGGGTTGTTGTGGCCCCGTCCTCTGAGCCTATCCCTTTGGAGGAAGGCAGCTCTGAGCAGGAGGAAGAGGAGCCAGCCAGATCTCCCAGCCCTCCCCCTCTGGCACCGGCTCAGGTGCCAGCTGAAAGAGAGCTAAGTAGTGGGGAAACAGGTGCCTCAGATGAGAGTGAGGGAGAGACGTCATTCCTGGACGCACGCCAAAGAAGGCGAGAGAAAAGGGTACTGCAGCTGAGACGTATGAGGAAATCCTGAGTCATTGGATTGGAGTCATGGGATCAATGACTCACTGGACACACCCAGAAGCATATGTATATAAGACAGTACGGTGGGTTACGAAGTTCGTGACGAACAAAGCTAAACAAACGGAGCAACCTCGTAGTCTTGGAAGCTAGATGAACGGCAAAGCTACGTAGGAGATTTTCTTGTTTGTGTAAACCAATAAAGTCCTTGGCAGACGGTGTGCATATCGCTGCCAAGGTTGAGATAAGAACTGCGGAGTGTGCAAGTGATTATTAACCCTCGGCTGGCTGTGTTTTTGTGGGTCTCTGAAGGGGGGGGACAGATCAAGGGTAAGGAGTTGGACTAGAAGACCTCTGGGGTCCCTTCCAACACTGATGTTCTATGACAGCATCTTGACCAGGTATATAGCTTTGCAGAGCGCAGCATTCTGTCTTCAGACAGGCTTTCTGGAGAGGAGCTTCCATGTGTTGTCTTAAGACATTGCTCTTAAGACCCTCTCTGCTCCACAGATGAGAAGAGGGTCAGCTGTTCATTGGGGTAAGGGGTTGCCCCGAGTTCCCCAAGTGATGCCCCTTTTGAAGATCTGCCCATCCTGTTTTCTTCTGGCTGAATGGAGGCTGTGTTTAGCATAGCTGCAACTTGTGATAAACAAAATTATAGTCTGCGCCAGAGACGAAGCAGTATTCTTAATGTCCCTTTGGGGAACGGAATCCATTAGCAGTGTATAATATGGCCTGATACATAGATTTGTCTCATTAAGTTCCTCCTCCTCCTCCTCCTTCTCATCTCCCTTCGTCTTCTCCTTCTCTTCCACCACCAATCTTTCCTCCTCTTTCTCTTTCTCTTTCTCCTTCTCCCTCCTTCCCTTCTCCTCCTTCTCCTTCTTCCTCCTTCCCCTCCTTCTCCTTCCCCTTCTCCCCCCTTCTCCTTCTCCCTCCTTCTCCTTCCCCTTCTCCTTCCCCTCCTCCTTTTCTCCCTTCTCCTCCTTTCCTTCCCCGACTCCCTCCTTCTGCTTCTCCCCTTCTCCTCCTTCCCTCCTTCTCCTTCTCCTTCCCCTTCCCCTTCTCTTCCCCCTCCTTCCCCTCCTCCTTCCCCTCCTCCCCCTTCTCTTCTCGTCCTTCTCCGTCCCTGTCTCCCTCCTTCTCCTTCTCCCTCCTTCCCCTCCTTCTCCTTCCCATCCTTCTCCTTCCCCCATCTCCCTCCTTTCCCCTTCTCCCTCCTTTCCCTCCTTCTCCTCCTCCCCTTCTCCTTCTCCTTCCCCTTCCCCTTCCCCCTCCTCCCCCCTTCTCTTCTCTTCATCTCCTTCCCCATCTTCCTCCTCCTTCCCCTTTTTTCTCTCCTGCTCCTCCTTCGCTCCTCCTCACTCCTCCTCCTCCTCCTCCTCCTCCTCCTCCTCCTCCTCCTCCTCCTCCCTCCTTCTCCTCCTCCTCCTCCTCCTTCTATTCCTTCTCTTTCTTCTCCCTTTTCTTCTCCCCTTCTCTTCTCCCCCCTCTCCCTCCTCATGCTCCTGGTTTTTTTTTTTTGAAAGCAAATGCACTCACTTTCAAGGTAGATAATACGAAGATTATACTGTTTATAAATGCTATAATAGCAAAACCGCCGTTTAGGCAGCGTACGTCTCTGTGTGTGAGCGCCCGCGCCTGGCAGAGCGATCTGTATTTAATAGATTGTTTTGCATTGCATTTGCACGCACCACGAATGCGCTTGTTGGCCCAGCAGTACCTTACGCATTTAGGTTAATGTGTACACCATTGCACCAACCAGGACGGCCGCAACAATCCCCGCCACCCTGGTGGCCCCAGATGCAAATGGGAGGAATCTGGTGCCATCTCCAGAATAAATCCGAGCGAAGAAAGGATCAAGATTTGTTCCCACAGATACAGCTGCAGATTTTGGAGATGTGCCGATGAACTGGCTAACAAACTGCAAATGAGATGCTGAAAGCTGGTGCCTTTGAAGTCAGTGACAGTTTTGTGATCGGTGCAATGCTGCTGTCAGGATTTAAATCCTCCCTAGGAGAGAGAGAGAGAGAGAGAGAAAGAGAGAGAGAGAGAGAGAGAGAAAGGGAGGGAGGGAGGGAGGGAGAGAGAGAGAGAGGGGGGGAAACCTTCTCCATCTGGCAACTTTCTGCTTTCTGAAAAAAGGGGTGAGGGTGGCAGGGGATCGGCGTATGCCACAAAGGGGGTACAGTAGCCTGCCTCCCCCTGAATGGAGTGAAGGGTGGTGTAACAAGGAACAGAAAACTGACAAGAAGAGGGTATTTGTAGCTCAGGGTTGAACTGAGGGGTCCTCAGTGCTCTCTGAGCTTGGTTGGTTTCTTCCAGATCAGGAGGAGGAGGAGGAGGAGGAGGAGGAGGAGGAGGAGGAGGACAATGACTATGGAGTCCTTGGTGCTCTTGGAGCTTGGTGGTTTCTTCCAGATGTTTCATGACCCAACTAGGTAACATCTTCATGCTAGAAGGGAGTGGGGTGTGTGGAGAGGAGGAGGAGGAGGAGGAAGAGGAGGAGGAAGTGGAAGAAGAAGAAGAAGAAGAAGAAGAAGAAGAAGAAGAAGAAGAAGAAGAAGAAAGAAGAAGAAGAAGAAGAAGAAGAAGAGGAGGAGGAGGAGGAGGAGGAGGAGGAGGAGGAGGAGGGAGGAGGAGGAGGAGGAGGAGGAGGAGGAGAAGAATGACTATGGAGTCCTTGGTGCTCTCTGAGCTTGGTTGGTTTCCTTCCAGATGTTTCATGACCCAACTAGGTAACATCTTCATGCTAGAAGGGAGTGGGATGTGTGGAGAGGAGGAGGAGGAGGAGGAGGAGGAGGAGGAGGAGGAGGAGGAGGAGGAGGAGGAGGAGGAGGTGGTGGTGGTGGAGGAAGAAGAAGAAGAAGAAGAAGAAGAAGAAGAAGAAGAAGAGGAGGAGGAGGAGGAGGAGGAGGAGGAGGAGGAGGAGGAGGAGGAGGAGGAGGAGGAGGACAATGACTATGCAGTCCTTGGTGCTCTCTGAGCTTGGTTGGTTTCTTCCAGATGTTTCATGACCTGACTAGGAATTCATCAGTGCTGGAAGGGAATGGAGTGTGCAGGGAGAAGGAGGAAGAGGAGGAAGAGGAGGAGAACCTGTCGGCTCCTTGGTGCTCTCAGAACTTGGTTGGTTTCTTCCAGATGTTTCATTACCCCAATTAGGTAACATTATCAGTGAAAGTAAGGGAGTAGGGTTTGCTTTCACTTTATAGACTAGTGATTTGCCTTGTCAGTGTTGGTGGGAGTAGATGGTGTGGGTTTTTCTTGGACTGTTGTTTGATGTTAGCTTATTTATCTGAATTGGAAGTGTCTTGATTGGGGCATTGTTTGCTTCTTGGTTGTTGGTCTACAGAGAACCCTTCTGTAACATCTAACTGGCCATTTTTTTTTTCTACTCAGGTCTCTGTGGTCTGAAGTTATGAGGGACACCATCAGTTCAGGGCTCGGGGACAGAAACAGGGAAGGAGAAAGTTGAAAGAGGTGCCAGAGGCCTTGGTGTGATTCATGAAGATGGCCTCAGAAAAGATGCTGTTAACGCCACAACAGATGTTGAAGCAGATGTGAAGCTCAGAGGGATGGGAGGGTATTAACAAGACTCAACTCCTTGGGAAACTAAGAGGGAGGGAGGGAAAACCTGCAAGATTTGGTGAGGGTATCTCAATAAAACAGTTCTAACCTTCATATTATAGGGATGCGGTGGCTCAGTGGCTAAGACACTGAGTTGTCAATCGAAAGGTCAGCAGTTCAGCGGTTCGAATACCCTAGCGCCACGTAACGGGATGAGCTCCTGTGACTTGTCCCAGCTTCTGCCAACCTAGCAGTTCAAAAGCACATAAAAAATTCAAGTGGAAAAATAGGGACCATCTTTGGTGGGATGGGAACAGTGTTCCGTGTGCCTTTGGCATTGAGTCATGATGGCCACATGATCACGGTGATGTCTTCGGACAGCGCTGGCTCTTTGGTTTTGAAACGGAGATGAGCACCGCCCCATAGAGTCGGGAACGACTTAGCACATATGTGCAAGGGAAACATTTAATTTTACTTAATCTTCATCTGGAATTCGTTTCCTGAACTGGTCTGTCTTGAGGACCGATTGTTCTGACATCACATGAATCCATCTTGTTGTGGCCCCCGTCCTCTGAGCCTATCCCATTGGAGGAAGGAAGCTCTGAGCAGGAGGAAGAGGAGCCAGCCAGATCTCCCAGCCCCCCCCCCCCCTCTGGCACCGTCTCAGGTGCCAGCTGAAAGAGACCCAAGTAGTGGGGAAACAGGTGTCTCAGATGAGAGTGAGGGAGAGACGTCATTCCTGGACGCAAGCCAAAGAAGGCGAGAGAAAAGATTACTGCAGCTGCGGCGTATGAGGAAATAGACCTGAGTCACTGATTGGAGTGACAGGATCAGTGAGTCACTGGACCACACCCAGAAGCCTATCTATATAAGACAGGACAGTGGGTCAAGAAGTTTGTGACGAACAAAGCGAAAACAAAACATAGCAACCTCGTAGTCTTGGAAGCTAGATGAACGGCAAAGCTACGTAGGTGATTTTCTTGTTTGTGTAAACTAATAAGAGTCCTTGGGCAGACGAGTGTGCATATCGCTGCCAAGGTTGAGATAAGAACTGGGTGGAGTGTGCCAAGTGATTCTTAACCCTCGGCCTGGCTGTGTTTTTGTGGGTCTCTGAAGGGAGGGGGGACAGATCACATCTCTTGGGCTTTACATCCCGTCAAAGGTCCCACGCTGCCTCTTACCAGTTCTACTCTTGTGCTTCCTTTACCTACTAAAAACTTCTTAACCTTCAGATGGAATCCAAGAAGCTCCTTGGATGAGAAGCGAAATGTCCTCAGAGAAAAAAACAGAAAGTCTAGTTGCCTCTTGAAAAAGCAACTTTAGGACAACCATGATCTGGATGACTGAGAATCTCCAGAGACCTTCAGATGGAATCTGCTTGCCATAACTAATTTTGTGTCCTCCTTTTTTGGGGGGGGGTGGGGGTGGGGACGGGACGGGATGGACAATAATAGCAGAAAAAATAAATCACAGTCTTCTGACCAGTAGAGTCAACAGGGGAAGAAAAATTCGCTTAAAGGCATGATTCCCGTCACAACTGCTTAACCTCTATGGCAAAAAAGAATTGCAAACTTGGACAAAGCTCGCTCAACAACCAACTTCCTTAGCAATGGGAATTCTGGTCCCCAATTGTAGTCGTAAGTCGAGGACTATCTGACCATTGGTTTAATTCCCATTGCTAAGGAAGTTGGTTGTGTTTTCAGATTTTGGCCACACACAAGGTCTGTTTTTTTTTAATAGGGCAAGATTCGAATAGCTTGATCCAATGGTTAGGATTTGGGAGAATCCATTCTATCCCATACAATGAATGTACATATATCTGTGGCAGCAGTGAAATCCACATTTTTTTACTACCAGTTCTGTGGGTGGGTGTGGTGTGGTGGGTGTGGCTTGGTGGGCGTGGCAGGGGAAGGATACTGCAGAATCTCCATTCCCACCCCACTCCAGGGAAGGATACTACAAAACCCCCATTCCCTCCCCACTCCAGGGGAAGGATATTGCAAAACCTCCATTCCTACCCCACTCCAGGGAAGGATACTACAAAATCCTCATTCCCTCCCCACTCCTGGGGGAAGGATATTGCAAAATCTCCATTCCCTCCCCACTCCAGGGAAGGATACTACAAAATCCTCATTCCCTCTCCACTCCAGGGGGAAGGATATTGCCAAATCTCCATTCCCTCCCCACTCCAGGGAAGGATACTACAAAACCCCCATTCCCTCCCCACTGCAGGGGAAGGATACTGCAAAATCTCCATTCCCACCCCACTCCAGGGGAAGGATACTGCAAAATCTCCATTCCCTTCCCTCTCCTAGGGGAAGGATATTGCAAAATCTCTATTCCCACCCCACTCCAGGGAAGGATACTACAAAACCCCCATTCCCTCCCCACTGCGGGGGAAGGATATTGCAAAATC
The DNA here is from genome assembly GCA_038048745.1 of Coluber constrictor foxii. Lineage (NCBI taxonomy): Eukaryota > Metazoa > Chordata > Lepidosauria > Squamata > Colubridae > Coluber > Coluber constrictor. Next base: position 4,575,231 of record CM075973.1, read on the forward strand.
TCCATTCCCACCCCACTCTGGACCAGCCAGAGGTGGTATTTGCTGGTTCTCCCAACTACTCAAAGTTTCCGCTACCGGTTCTCCAGAACCTGCTGGATTTCACCCCTGATCTGTGGGGAGGAAGAAGTAGAAATACAATACGCTTATTAAATGAGCAAACTCAAGAACGTTCAAACCCGAAGTAGAGAGATCCTGTATTAGAGAAAGCGGGACTGGTACGAATGACAGCTGCGATTTCTCGCTGTCTTCTTCTCCCAAGCCGAAATCAGATCACGGGGCTTTTAATGAAAACAATTGATGTTCAATAGAGTTTATCTCTTCTGCTAACTCAGAAAATCTGTGGGCAAATTCGAGAAAGAAGCAGGGTGGTTTTTTGGGGTTTTTTTGTCTAATGCTGATGAAATCGCTCTAGGGATTTCGCAGGAGGCTTTCATAGTTTACTCCTCTTGTCATTTTTATTGCCCTCTTTTTGTTTTTAAGGCTAAAAGGATTGGGCCACCATGCAGATTCAGAAGCTGCCTCAGCAGTCCAAGTAAGAGAAAGAGAAGGAGAGGAAACCCCACTACTACAAAAAAAAAAGAGAGACTCATTTAGGACAAAGAACAATAACCAATCGAATTTGGAGAACTGGAATGAAACTTCAGTTCTCATACGCAGACCATAACAAGAGAAATGCCACAGTGCAGTGTGAGAAAATCTGTCCCCCCCCCCCCCGCCCCCTTCCACCTTTTAGGGAAAAGAAGCCAAGCTAGTTAAAGGGATGGAAACGAGATGACAAATTGTTGAGAGAGGTCCTGTTTTCAACTCTCTCACTAAAAGGAGACTCAGCTTTCAGAATCAGCTCTCAGGACTAGGGGGTGACAGACAGTAACAAAGTTGGAAGGGATCTTGGAGGTCATCTAGTCCAACCCCTTTCTCACGCAGAAGATCTGTGCTAGGGATTCGAACCGCCGAACTGCCGACCTTTCTCATCGACAAGCTCGGTGTCTTAGGCACTGAGCCACTTAGTCAGGGGTCACATGACAGCAGCCTTCCAATATCTCAGGGGCTGCCACAAAGAAGAAGGAGTCAAGCTATTCTCCAAAGCACCAGGAGGCAAGGGAAGAAGAAGGAATGGATGGAAATTAATCAAGGAGAGAATCAACCTAGAACTAAGGAGAAATTTTCTGACAGTGAGAACAATTAACCTGTGGAACGACTGGCCTCCAGAAGTTATGGGTACTCCATCACTGGAAGTTCTTAAGAAGAGACCGGACATTCATGCCATTTCAAACAATTGGCTGTCCAATCTCTTCTTGAAAACCTCCTCCCACCCACAACTTCTGAAGATAAGCTATTCCACGGCTCACTGTCAGGAAATTTCTCCTTAGTTCTAAGTTGGTTTTTTCCTTGACTAGTTTCTATCCATTGCTGTTCAATGCTTTTCTTTTCCTTCCTTCCTTCCTTCCTTCCTTCCTTCCTTCCTTCCTTCCTTCCTTCCTTCCTTCCTTCCTTCCTTCCTTCCTTCCTTCCTTCCTTCCTTCCTTCCTTTCTTTCTCTTTCCCATTATATTTTTAAAAAGCGATCAAAAGAATCCCTTGGAGGTGGAAGTGAGATAAATACCGTATTTTCCGGCGTATAAGACGACTGGGTGTATAAGACGACCCTCCTCAGAGCCATTTAAGGCTCGTCAGAGCCTTATGGGCTGGTCTGCTGGTTACAGGAGAATGAGACTCGGCGTATAAGACGACCCCCGACTTTTGAGAAGATTTTTGTGTGTTAGAAAGTAGTCTTATACGCAGGAAAATACAGTAATAATAAAATAATGATTGTTTAAAAGAAAATCTCATTTAGGATCCTAACGAATTCCTCCAGCGCTTTTCCGATGGAGCCGATGCTTTAGGCTATTCTTCTCTTCTCTCTCCTGCCCAGTTATTTGCACACTATTTGCACGCTATTGTCTCACTTTCAGGAGTAAGTCTCCTTTGCCAAAGGGTAGGAACCCCACTCTTTCACTCTTCCTGAGTGTCTTTCAATTATATTTTGTCCTAATGCCTGTGCATTTAGTTCCACTTATCCCCGGCTAATAGTTCAGCTCATTGTCAAATACCCATTAACATAAAATCAACATAGCAATTTTGATCAAGTCCTTCTATCATTAACCCATTTAAAAGGGAACTGCAGCTCCCATTTCAAATACACTTAATTATTGACTTAATAATAGTAGAAGACTCTTTGGTTCCATACAAAACAAGAGTGGAAAAATTAACCGTTCGCACACCACCGCAAGCTTTCTTCTCAATGTCGTGATGAATTCTGAATTTTGCCAAACATCTTCTCTGGGCAAACGTAGCCTATCGGCGATCACGTAGGGCTTAGATTGTTTTCCTAGCCAATCAGAGACAGCTCCGGGGCTAATGAAAATCAAGACTTGGAATTTGAGTAAGAAGGTTGTGTTCTATTAAAACAGCCAGGCAGATGTTTTTGGGAAATGAAATCCAGCACAAAAGATGAGAGAGAGAGAGAGAGAGAGAGAGAGAGAGAGAGAGAGAGAGAGAGAGAGAGAGAGAGAGAGAGAGAGAGAGAGAGAGAGAGAGACAGATGATAAATAATAGCTAGCTACCTAGCTAGATGATACTGATGATACCGATAGCAATGATAAACAGATAATAGATAGACAAATATACAGTATAGAGATGGTAGATAGGTAGGTAGGTAGGTAGGTAGGTAGGTAGGTAGGTAGGTAGGTAGATAGATAGATAGATAGATAGATAGATAGACAGATAGACAGACAGACAGATGATAAACAAATAATAGTTATCTAGCTAGCTACATGATACAGGTGATAAACAGATAATAGATAAAGATAGATAGATAGATGATAGATAGATAGATAGATAGATAGATAGATAGATAGATAGATAGATAGATGATAGATAGATAGATAGATAGATAGATAGATAGATAGATAGATAGAAATATATAAAACAGATAGATAATAGACACAGACACACAGAGAGAGGTGATAAAAGATAATAGAGAGAGATAGAGAGAGAGAGATGATAGCTAGACAGATGGTGATAGAGACACAGATGGGTAGAGACAGAGAGATAGTGAGACAGATGATTAGATAGATAGATAGATAGATAGATAGATAGATAGATAGATAGATAGATAGATAGATAGATAGATGATAGATAGATAGATATAGATATAGATAAAACAGATAATAGACACAGACACACAGAGAGAGGGGTGATAAAAAGATAATAGAGAGAGATAGAAAGAGAGAGAGATGATAGCTAGACAGATGGTGATAGAGACACAGACGGGTAGAGATAGAGAGATAGTGAGACAGATGATTAGATAGATGATAGATAGATAGATAGATAGATAGATAGATAGATAGATAGATAGATGATAGATAGATAGATAGATAGATAGATAGATAGATAGATAGATAGATAGATAGATGATACATACATAGATACATACATAGATACTGGAGATAGATGGAGATATGCTAATTGAAGCATTAATTCAGTGGTTTCAGTAAGACGGAGGCATTATTCTCTATCTTTCTGAAAAAAGCAATTAAATATTTGATCTGCCTACTCCAGCTAGATATATTGGTCCAATCCTCTCAACCACGGGGATGTCTGCCCTTGGTCACAATGTTTTAATTCTACCCAGCCATCCCATAACAAACCAGGCTGCAATTTCCGTTCCGTTCTAACCCAATCATCATGAAACAGAAATGTTTGTCTGTCAATAAATAAATAAATAAATAAATAAATAAATAAATAAATAAATAAATAAATAAATAAATAAATAAATAAATAAATAAATAAATAAAAAGATAATATCCATGACTCTGCAGTGGAAATCCTACCCTTATTTCTCTTAGATGTGCATCATGTGTAAACGGTTAAAGAGAGAAGGAATGCGGGCTTTGAGATCAAATGAATGAAATCTAAGCTATTTCCTATTTTGGTTTTCAAACAATTTCTGCTATTTCAAACATTTAAAACTAGGCCCGTCCAAAGCTCCATTGTATTGCCCATCCCAGGATGTGATGTAGACCTGTGTCCGCCAGCTTTAATCTTTTTACACACCCTCTTTCTTGTTAGTAACAAACCCTGTTGTTGTAACTAACAACCGTTAAGGTGATGGTTATTATTACTAACAACCATCCAGGACAGAAGCAACCTGGAATTAAGGAGACACGTCCTCAGTGAGGACAATTAACCAGTGGGGACGGCTTGCTTCCAGAAGTTGTGGGTGCTTCATCACTGGTGGTTTTTAAGAAGAGACTGGAGAGTCATCTGTCTGAAATGGTATAGGCAGGAGTCGGCAACCCGTGGCTCTGGAGCCGCATGTGGCTCTTTCATCCCTCTGCTGCGTCTCCCTGTTGTCAGTCAGCTCCACAATTGATAGAGCTTTCGGTTAGGACAGGTAGAGGAAAAAGGAGGCCGTGCTAGGAGGAGACTCTATGATGGGGGAACCGGACTTCCAATCAGCTCCAGAATTGAACAGGGGGCTTCCGGTTAGGACTTTTGTGGCTCTTTGAGTGTTTAAGGTTACTGACCCCTGGTATAGGGTCTTCTAATTGAGCAGGGGTTGGCTAGCAGACCTCCAAAGTCCCTTTCAGCTCTACTCTGATTGATTGAAGTTACTAACTTAACTATTTGCAGTGATTGACTTCACCATTGCAACAAGGAAGCTCGTAAAAGGGTGCAAAATTCACTTTGCCACGGAAATTTTGGACTCAGTTGTAAATCAAGGCTCTACCTGTAGATGAAAGAAACCCTCGTCTTTAAAAACAAAAAAAAGAAAAGCCGTGAATGACATTTAAATTTCCTACTCCAAGGGAAGAAGGAAAGCTGATTATTATTATTATTTTTTTTTGCAAACCTCTCCCGTGCTGTCAATCACCCTCAGCCAAGTCTGACCTTGAAGCACAGCGACATCGGTCAGAATTAAATGACTACAATGTGATGCTGTTTGGTTTATCTTTGGGGCCGGTGAAGATAAGACGAGAGGATGGTAGAACTTCATTTCTAAAGAGCTTCGTGCTTCCAACATCCTTGGCATTCGGCTGAAGGCAGGGCCTTCCAAGAGAGAGGGAGATGGGGATAAATGATTTGTATTTATATTTTCCCAAAGGCCCAGGAGTGAGAGGAGGAGTATGTTATGTTATGGATCAGTGGTGGAATTCAATTTTTTTTTACTTCCGGTTCTGTGGGCGTGGCTCGGTGGGCATGGCAGGGGAAGGATAGAGCAAAATCTCCATTCCACCCCACTCCAGGGGAGGGATATTTTAAAATCTCCATTCCCTCCCCACTCCATGGGAAGGATACTGCAAAATCCCCATTCCCACCCCACTCTGTGGGAAGGTTACTGCAAAATCCCCATTCCCACCCCACTCCAAGGGAAGGATACTGTAAAATCTCCTTTCCCACCCCACTCCATGGGAAGGATGCTGCAAAATCCCCATTCCCACCCCACTCCAAGGGAAGGATACTGCAAAATCTCCTTTCCCACCCCACTCCAGGGGAAGGGTACTGCAAAATCTCTATTCCCCCGCTACTCTTGGGGGAAGGATATTGCAAAATCCCCATTCTCACCCCACTCGGGAGCCAGCCAGAGGTGGTATTTGCTGGTTCTCCCAACTACTCAAAATTTCCGCTACCTGTTTTGCAGGACCTGTCAGAACCTGCTGAATTTCACCCCTGTTATGGATGCTTCTTTTAATTTCCTCTAGGGTCTTCAAGCTAATGCAGGCTTTGCCCTCAACCCCAACCCCACCCTCCCAAATGCAAATATCCAGCTGGGTTTCCTGACACCATCCGGTGGTATACCTTTGCCCCCTTTTTCATAATTTAAAAAAAAAACATGCAGGGAAAATCAGTTGGGTCGGTCAGGCGCTTCCATTTCTGCATCAAATTTTGGGTGGGTTCTGAAGGAATGAAGAAAAGGGGGAGGGGTGGAGGGAAGAATCCTCCAATTTGCATAGTTGCCATGGAGAACAAGACAGCTGCCTGCAGGCTCGCACGGGGTAAATCCCCTATAAATCTCACACCCAGGAAGGGAGGGTGTTGTATTAAGGTATCAGGTAGCCAGAGAAATATGCGCTCCGTGCCTGGTTCAGCTGTGAGAAAATGTTTTCTATGGGGTCTTTCTTCCTGCGATCTAACCAGACTGATGCTTTTTAGCAGATGGTCCTAGAAGTGACATGTATAAATATAATTGCAAGCCCAATGCACCATAAATCAGAATTAGCCACGAAGAAGCTACACAGAGCAGGCTTTCTGCTCTCCCCACCCACCCAATAGATGGTTATGTAATCTATAAATGAAAATAAAAACTTCAAAAAACATATAATTGTGGTTGGGCAAAATGTCTGGTAGAATTAGATGATCTGAAAGTCTTTATTTTATTGTCTAAAGCTTCTGCTTCAAATATCTACTAAGAGCACATGTACCGTTTCCTGCCACGGGACAACTTCCTCCTCCTCCTCCTCCTCTTCCTCCTCCTCCTCCTCTGCCTCTTTCTCTTCCTCTTCCTTCTCCTCTTCCTCTTCCTCTTCCTCCTCCTCCGCCTCCTTTTCCTCCTCCTCTTTGAACAGGCAAAGAGACCACCTGTTTACAAGAGCCACATTAATAGGCTCCTGATCAGAAATACGAGAAAGACAACAAAATAATATAATAAAATAGTAAAGTAGAGGAAAATGAATCCAATCCAAATACTGCTCTCCATTTCAGGGCCCAGGTGATAGTATCTAATCAACCTTGACTGATCTTTTCTTGATTGGATGTTGAGTTCCCTGGCCAACTGAAGTCAACTTTTCCACCCCATTCCTCATTATCAAGGCCACCTTTTCCTCCAGATCAGCTAAAGACAAATATATATATATATATATATATATATATATATATATATATATATATATATATATATATATATATATATATATATATATATATATCCATCTTCAAATTAGCTGACAAGCTCAAGAAAAACCAAAAGGATCTTGTTTCTGCCTATTTTCAGTCCATTATCAAGGGCTAAGGAAACCCTACAGCTGTTTCTATTTAGGTGAATGTTTGTGCAGCCTAGATCTTCAAAACCAGATGTTAAGCATCTGAAAGCGCCATGACTGTCAGGACTGAATTCTCAGCAATTCAGAGATGGAGTTCAAATCTAAATCAGGAGATCATACTGGGGGCTTCTGTTTCTATCATATTTTGAGGCTATGTGGACACGAGGGAGAAACTTATCTGGTTCACATCTTTATTTATTAGATTCCTACCTTGCCTTTATTGCTTTATAAGTAATTCGATGTGGCAAACATGTCTAATATTCTTTCCTCCTCCTCTTTTCCCCACAACAACAACTCTGTGAGGTGGGTTGGGCTGAGAGTGACTGAAGTCCCAGTCTCCTGGTGATTGGTTCAATCCCCAATTCTTAACTTTGCAAAACAAAATTCCATGCTTTCATAGCAGCAATGTATTTTATGGAGCAAAACCAGATACCAAAAACTGGGTGCCTTAGGGGGAAAGTGCAGAAAACCAGAAATTTGTGTGATTTTTTTTTTTAAAGCTCAGAGGTGGCAAATAGCAATAGCAGTAGCACTTAGACTTATATACTGCTTCAAAGTGCTTTACAGACCTCTCTAAGCGGTTTACAGGGTCAGCATCTTGCCCTCAACAATCTGGATCCTCATTTTACTGACCTCGGAAGGATGGAAGGCTGAGTCAGTCTTGAGTCAATCAGGATCGAACTCCTGGCAGTGGGCAGAGATAGTCTGCAACACTACATTGTAATAACTGTCTTACTATGTCTTCCTTCCTTCCTTCCTCCCTCCCTTCCTTCCTTCCTTCCTTCTTTCTTTCCTTCCCTACTTCCCTACCTACCTACTACCTCCTACCTACCTCCCTCCATCCCTCCCAAGCTATAGCAGATTTATATGCCGCTTTACAGTGCTTTTACAGCCCTCTCTAAGTGGTTTACACAACCAGCATCTTGGCCTCAACAATTTGGCTCCTCATTTTATGCACTTCGGAAGGATGGAAGGCTGAGTCAACCTTGAGCTGGTCAGGATCGAACTCCTGGCAGTGGGCAGAGATAGCCTGCAACACTGCATTGTAATAACTGTCCCACTATGCCTTCCTTCCTTCCTTCCTTCCTTCCTTCCTTCCTTCCTTCCTTCCTTCCTTCCTTCCTTCCTTCCTTCCTTCCTTCCTTCCTTCCTTCCTTCCTTAACTCCCTACCTCCCTACCTCCTCCCTACCTCCCTCCATCCCTCCCAAGCTATAGCAGACTTATATGCCACTTTACAGTGCTTTTACAGCCCTCACTAAGTGGTTTACACAATCAGCAACAAACTGGCTCCTCATTTTACCCACCTCCGGAAGGGACCAGTTTGAAGACCAAAGCAATCAGGGACTCAGGAAAATCTGAAATTGATGGTTTATCCTTAGCCACAGGCCTCTCCCAACTTTTTTGAACACAAACCACGATCAGATGCCTTCAAATTCATCTCTGAAATTCATCATGCTGATGGGTAAATTTCTACCGGCCGGAGATTTCTCTGCACCAGAGTCAGGATCCCTGTTTTGTATTAATCCTGACAGTCTACAATCCTTGCTTGGAATTGGATGTGGCTGGGTTAGAGGTAGAAAAACCATTGCCATAGCAACACAAACATCTCCTCAAATCCGCCCACTCGGGGTCCTCGGCAGAATCGGAGGCCCAGCTATTCCTGCTTTCCCTAGCTGGGGTGTTCTCTTTGCAGCTTCTTTTAAGGCTAATTAAATACCACTTGACATTGTGTATCATAAACAGAGATGGTGCTCTCCGTGGGCCCCACCGAAACCCTTTCAAAGGGCCTCTGGTGCCTGCTAGGATGTTGACATCCCAAAGAATAAGAAGCCTAATTAGTATCACCTAGGAAGCACATCCCGGCATAATCGCGGCTGCAAACTCTGAACAATTCATCATTTAGCTCAGAGAGGTCCGCTCGGTTCATTTTTCAAATTTCTGTTTCTATCCCACATGGGTTCCAAACCGGAGAGGGGATTGAGCGAAGCAAAAACAAGGCTCGGTGATCGGGGAGGGTGCATCTCCCGCCGCCCCCACCTCAAAATAAAAACAAGAGACAAATGGTTAATCAGAGAGAAATCAAGGCCTGAGATTTGGCTGGTTGGATGTTTCTATTCCAAGCACTATCATTAAGTGTTGTACCTATTGATTCTTGACGGACGTATCTTTTCTTTATGTACACTGAGAGCCAATCAGACTTGGCCAATAACAAATTCTATTCTATTCTATTCTATTCTATTCTATTCTATTCTATTCTATTCTATTCTATTCTATTCTATTCTATTCTATTCCATTCCATTCCATTCCATTCCATTCCATTCCATATTCTATTCTATTCTATTCTATTCTATTCTATTCTATTCTATTCTATTCTATTCTATCTATTCTATTCCATTCCATTCCATTCCATTCCATTCCATTCCATTCCATTCCATTCCATATTCTATTCTATTCTATTCTATTCTATTCTATTCTATTCTATTCTATTCTATTCTATTCTATTCTATTCTATTCTATTCTATTCTATTCCATTCCATTCCATTCCATTCCATTCCATATTCTATTCTATTCTATTCTATTCTATTCTATTCTATTCTATTCTATTCTATTCTATTCCATTCCATTCATTCCATTCCATATTCTATTCTATTCTATTCTATTCTATTCTATTCTATTCTATTCTATTCTATTCTATTCTATTCTATTCTATTCTATTCTATTCCATTCCATTCCATTCCATTCCATTCTATTCTATTCTATTCTCCAGGGAAAGGATCAGAGATCGGTTTCAGCAGGTTCTGACCAGTTCTGGAGAACCGGTAGTGGACATTTTGAGTAGTTTGGAGAACTGATAGTAAAAATTCTGACTGGTCCCGCCCCCATTTATTCTCTGCCTCCTAAGTCCCAGCTGATCAGGAGGAAATGGGAATTTTACAGTATCCTATCCCTGAGTGGGGTGGGAATAGAGATTTTACAGTATCCTTCGCCTGCCACACCCACCAAGCCACGCCCACCAAGCTACACCACGCCCACCAACAGAACTGATAGTAAAAAATTTTGAAACCCACCACTGGGAAGGATACTACTTCCCACCACTGGGAAGGATACTACAAAATCTCCGTTCCCTCCACACTCCAGGGGAAGGATATTGCAAAATCTCCATTCCCTCCCCACTCCAGGGGAAGGTTACTGCAAAATCCCCATTTCTTCCTGATCTATAAATTGGTTTATAAATTTATAAATCTTCCTGGTTTATAAATTGAAACAAATAAAATAAATAAATAAATAAATAAATCGGCTGGGACTTGGGAGGCAGAGAATAGATGGGGTGGGGCCATTCAGAGGTGGTATTTACCAGTTCTCTGAACTACTCAAAATTTCCACTACCATGTTTGTTCCCTGCTTCTTAAATAGCATCATTTATAGCAGCCATTATGGCAATCTGTGCTAAATCTCTCTGTATCTCATTCCAGGTGACAGTGAGTTCTAGTCCTGCCTTTGCCATAAAAGCCATAAAAGGGGTGACTTTGAGCCAATTGCCAGGAGACGGTGAGTTCTAGTCCTGCCTTAGATGTGAAATCTGGCTGGGTGACTTTGAGCCAGTCTGTCTGTCTCTGTCCAACCCACCTCACAGGGTTATTGTTGTAGGGAAAATAGGAGGAGGAAGGATTATTAGATATGTTCCAAAGGCGTGTTTTCAAGAGGCAGCTGGATTTTCTGATTTTTCTTCGAAGACGTTTCACTTCTCATGCAAGAAGCTTCTTCGGTTCTGACTGGATGGTGGGAAATGGCTAACCATGACCTGGATGCCTGAGAATCTCCATAGAGATATATGGGTATATTTGCTGCCTTGAATTACTCAGAATAAAGTAAATAAAGGCAGGCTAGGAAAAGAAATCTAATGAAATGTAGGATACAAATAAGTTAATAAGGGATTTACAAACACCAGAGATCACAATTTCAATTTTATCACTTATTGCTTGTGAATAGCTGTATATTTAGTTTAGAATCTGAAAACTGTTTTTAAGCATCAAGCAAAGCATAAGCATCAGGAAGAATGTTCAGCACGGCATATATCCCAAAATAAAATCATGAACCACAATAAATTCTATGCATACCAATAAAAGTCGATTCTAATTCAGAAATCCTATCACACCGAAACATAGACTTTGGGTGGAGGAAAGCTAGATTTTGGGTGCAGCCAGCGCTTAAATCCATTTTTTTAAAACTACTGGTTCTGTGGGCGTGGCCTGGTGGGTGTGGCCTGATAGGCATGGCAGGGGAAGGACACTGCAAAATCTCCATTCCCATCCCACTCCAGGGAAAGGATACTGCAAAATCTCCATTCCCACCCCACTCCAGGGGAAGGATACTGTGAAATCTCCATTCCCAGAGGTGGTATTTGCCGGTTCTCCAAACTACTCAAAATTTCCGCTACCGGTTCTCCAGAACCTGCCAGAATCTGCTGGATTTCAACCCTGGGTGCAGCCCAAAAGAACCAACCACCAGGGTTGTGGAGAGGTCTTCTCAGCAACTTGGAAGAACATTTTGGAAGAACTGAGAAACGTTGTCCTTCTTTATTCAGATGCTGTCCTTGGATAGCCTTCCATAAATTAGCACACATGGCTACGGTACCCTAAAGACAAATGGGTGGGGAGACCTTTGCCAGCCAAATGTCTCTGCATTCAATTCCTGCTGAAGGCAGGAGAACAAGGCTAAAAATAGAAGGAGTGACAACTCTTCCAGCCAGCTTCGAACTATTGAGTGAACTGTCTTCAAATTGGTATTCAGACTCATCTTAAAACAAGCTGTTGAAGTTGCGGATGTGATAGGCCCTTTTGGCCAGGTCAAAATCTGGAAGGGTATTTCATTCTTCCTGAGAGTCCTCTGTCC
>CM075973.1:4587405-4724905 GCA_038048745.1 Coluber constrictor foxii
CCTCTCTCTCTATCATTCTCTCCTCTCTCTCGCACTCTTATCATCCATCCATCCATCCATCCATCCATCCATCCATCCATCCCATCCATATCTATCTATCTATCTATCTATCTATCTATCTATCTATCTATCTATCTATCTATCTATCTATCTATCTATCTACTATCATCTGGTTGAGAGGATTGGACCAATATATCTAAGCTGGGTAGACAAGATCAAAGATTTAATAGCTTTTTTCAGAAAGATAGAGAATAATGCCTCTGTCTTACTGAAACCACTGAATTAATGCTTCAATTAACATCTATCTATCTATCTATCTATCTAATCTATCTATCTATCTATCTATCTATCTATCTATCTATCTATCACTATCTATCTATCTACTCTATCTATCTATCTATCTATCTATCTATCCATCCATCCATCCATCCATCCAATCCATCCATCCATCCATCCATCCATCCATCCATCCATCCATCCATCCATCCATCATCTATCTATCTATCTATCTATCTATCTATATCTATCTATCTAATCTATCTATCTATCTATCATCCCTCCAGGTACCATTTTGATTTACACTATTTTGATCTGCTCTTCAATCTTATTAGGTGATTGTGAAGATTTCAGGCTAAATTAGGTCTACCATTTCTGTTATCAAGGATTTTACTCCCATATATATGTTAATATAGATGTTTGTGGAGAAAGATCCCTCTAAACAAGTCATATCACAAACATCAGGCCAAAAAAAAAATGCATACCCGTACAGAATGGGCAATCCTTTCTTCCAGCCGTGTTTTAAAATAATATAGCAAATTGAATATGAAAGTTTAATCACGTTGTCAGATTGCATTGATTCAAGTAGACAATTCAAGAACTCAAACTCGATCAACAATTCTGAATTGAATTAATGATCCAAATTGGATCAGCGTCAAACTGGACACTATCAACACTTATGCTCTTTGGCTATGCACTTTCCTTTCTCCTCCCCACCCAGCCTTGCAGAAAGATTATATATGTGCCACCTTGAGTAGGACAATCTCCTAATATATGTTTGCTATAAGCTTATCAAATCCCATCATATTCCCGTGCCCTCTGCTACCCCGGGGTTGTCAGTTTTATGAGAATGGCTCTACATACCTGCGTATGAAATTTGATTGCGAACAGTTGCCTTCAGAAGGCTGACCTCTCAAAAGCATATATGCATGGCAGATATATTCAGATTCACATTTCCCCATATATTTAAATATATATCTCAGTCTGTGTCCAGGTCTGAATAATCCTGCAGAACTGAATAGATTAGACTTAGAGGCAAAGGCTTTCTGATGTTGACGTATGTAAAAACTGGAAAACAAACAGCATTCGATTCTTTACTTATTTTCTATTCTTCCTATTGTTTCTCTTCTTTCCTTATTAAAAAAATATCAGATGTCAAAAAAGAGATTCGGATTTACATTCTGTCTGCCCCTTTTTTTTTTTTTGCTGAAAGCCAGCAGATGTTGGCACAGATGATTCCATTTGATGTTATTTGAATTTTTCCAACCCCTTTGCATTTACTCGACCTCTGCAAATCAGGACAGTAATCCAAATTAGCAAAAAGAAACAGGAAACCGGTCCAGCAAAGCACGACAAACAGGTTTGCAATAGTTAAGGAAAGAGGCTGTTCATTACGATGCATTCTTTTTAAAATAAAATAAATAAATAATAATTGCAAAATTGCAAAATTTCACAAACCGACTACCTACAACGCCATGACCGTGTTGCTAAAAATCATTCACTGGAAATTGTGCCAGAAGTTTGGATTTGGAGTACAGCAAAAAACCACTGGGAACATCAGGTTGAGAAAGTTTTAGAGAATGAGAAACTCAAGATCTTGTGGGACTTTAGGATTCAGACTGACAGGCACTTGGTCCACAACCACACCTGACATAACAGTAGTTGAAAAGATTGCAATACCTGGTGATGCACGGATTGAAGATAAGCAGCAAGAAAAAATCACAAAGTACCAGGATTTGCAAATTGAAGTTGAGCGACTGTGGAAAAAGAAAATCATGTGTTGTCCCGATTGTAATTGGAGCCCTTGGAGCAGTAACCCAAAGGGCTACCCCGCTATTTAGAAATTCTAAATTTACCGGACCTTTAACATTTTGACTCTACAAAAACCACCTTACTCGGAATAGCTTACATCCTCCGACCTTAATAGTTCCTAGGTCCTCGGTTAGGACTCGAGCTGCTGAACTATTAACCAGCCTCAAAGACTGTGAATCTCACTACAGATTAACCAATAATAATAATAATTTGAGGAAGACCATTGTAATTGTTTGCCATCCAGAATGTTTTTTCTATTGCAGGTGTTGCATAAATCTGAATTGCATAAATCCCAGGTTGATTCTTTCTCTCTCTCTTTGTGCATATATATATATGCACATTATCTCTGTGGCACCTTTGGGGTTAATTAAAATTTGCCTGCCCGAGTCTCTAAAGATTGCAAAGATTGGCTCCCAGGCTGTGTATATTGAGGGCTGCAGGTGTGAGCCAAATGGTGGGACTCCGAAATGCAGTTTCTGGTGGAAACATAATGTAGCAAACCCATTTCTTGGTTAAATATAGATGATTAGGGAACCGGAGGTAAAACATATCAAGAACGGTTGTAGAAATTGGGTATGTCTAGTTTAATGAAAAGGGATATGGTGGCTCAGTGGCTAAGACACTAAACTTGTCGATCGAAAGGTTGGCAGTTCGGTTCGAATCCCTAGGGCCGCGTAACGGGGTGAGCTCCCGTGACTTGTCCCAGCTTCTGCCAATCTAGCAGTTCGAAAGCACGTAAAAAAAATGCAAGTAGAAAAATGGTGGGAAGGTAACAGCATTCTGTGTGCCTATGCCATTGAGTCATGCTGGCCACATGACCATGGAGACGTCTTCGCACAGCGCTGGCTCTTCGGCTTTGAAATGGAGATGAGCACCGCCCTCTAGAGTTGGGAACGACTAGCACATAGGTGCGAAGGGAACCTTTACCTTTTAGTTTAAGGAAAGGAAGGACTAGAGGTGACGGGATAGCAGTGTTCCAGTATTTGAGAGGCTGCCACAAAGAAGGAATCAGCTTACTTGCCAAAGCACCTGAAGGTAGGAGAAGAAGCAACGGATGGAAACTCATCAAGGAGAGAAGCAGCCTAGAACTAAAGAGAAATCTCCTGACAATGAGAACAAATAACCAGTGCAGCACAACAACTCCGGAAGTTGTGGTGCTCCATCAAAGCCTTTTGAAAACCTTCCTATTGCATCATTCTGGGAGAGAGAGAGAGAGAGAGAGAGAGAGAGAGAGAGAGAGGGAGGGAGGGAGGGAGGGAGGAGGTAGATTATAAGCAGGCCAAAGCAAAGGAAAGGAGCTGGAGGGAAAAAAAGAGGAGGAGAAAAGAGAAATAAATACTCCCTGTAGTTGGACGGTCTCGAGCTTTAAGGCACCAGGGAGACTAATTATTTTTTTTAATGCTTGTTGTGATGCTCTCTCTGAAGACCATCTTGTTTGGGATTCCTCCTTTCTAGGAAGATCTTTTATAGAGAGACTCAGCTCCCAAGAGTTTAGTCTTTCTAGAAATTCAGACCCGTAGTGGAGAACAGATTGGTGAGGTCTGATCCGAAGCTCTGATTGAGTTCCGACGTTTCAGACAAGGCAACTGAATTTTCATTTAGCCGTGTCTTGTTTATTTATTCACTAGCTGGTAACCCAGTGTTGCCTGGGTATTTAGTATATTTTTCGGACTATAAGATGCACGTTTTTGTCTCCCCAAAGGGGGTGAAAATGTCTTATAGACCAAATATTGCCGAAGCCCCGCCCACCCACCAGCTGGGGTTTTTTTTTTGCCTCCGCATGCCCCATTTTGAGGCCTTTTTTCAGCCAATGTTTGAAGCTTTCTTTGACCTGTTTTTGAGGCTTTTTTCAGCCAATGTTTAAAGCTTTCTTTGACCTGTTTTTGAGGCTTTTTTCAGCCCATTTTAGAGGCTTTTTTGGCCCATTTTTGAGGCTTTTTTCAGCCTGTTTTTGAGGCTTTTTCAGCCTGTTTTTGAGGCTTTTTTGTCTCAAAAAAACGGCCTTAAAAAGCCTCAAAAATGTGGTGTGTGGCCACTGCAAAAGGTCACCGGGACCGATAAACTGGATGGTGTGGCTGCTATATTCACCCTGAGGGGTGTTAGGGGTGTCTTACCCCCACAATATTTTTTTCCAGAAAGTAAGTCATCTGTGTACCAAGTTTGGTTGAAATTGCTCGAGGCATTATAGAGTTATGCTGGAACACACACACACACACACACACACACACACACAGAGCCATAGATAGATAGAGAGAGAGAGAGAGAGAGAGAGATATTAGATGTTTATCCCACCTTTATTATTTTATAAGTAACTGAAGATGACATTCATAATACTCCTTCCCTTGTTCCCCACAACAACTACCATGTGATGTGGGACAGAGAGAGAGAGAGGGAGGGAGGGAGAGAGATTGGGCCAAAGTTATCCAGCTGGCTTTCATGCTAAAGCAGAACTAGAATTCATCAACTCCTGGTGATTTCCTCAAAGTCACCCAGTTGGCTTTCATGGCCAAGATAGAACTAGAATTCACAGCTTCCTGGTGATTTCCTCAAAGTCACCCAGCTGGCTTTCATGCTAAAGCAGAACTAGAATTCACTGCCGCCTCATGATTGGCCCCAATTAATTTATTTGGGTTTTGTGCTTAAAGCGGGACTAGAACTCACCATCTCCTGATGATTGGCCCAAAGGCACCCACCTGGCTCTCACGCTAAAGCAGAACTAGAATTCACAGACTCCCCGTGATTGGCCCAAATCAATTTATCTGACTTTCATGCCCAATAAAGGCAGGACTAGAACTCACCCTTCTCCTGGTTTCCAAGTCAGCCCCTTGACCCCAACACCAAACTGGGTCAGCCTTAATATAAGTGTATGCTATATATTCCACCTACAATACAATCCGTTGGTTGCAACGCTGGGACGTGAGAAGCATCTGGCTAGAAAAAGCTTCTGTATTTCACAGGGGAGAACTCCGTGTTCGACACGCCGTGGGAAAGTTAAAGTTATTCAACCACAAAAGAGGGAATTGTGGGCCAGGTAATCAGGAATTTGCCCAGACCAGAGAGTATTGATTTACATTTACTTTTTGCAGAACCTATCCAGGCGTGCTTCTAAAGATAATTCATTAAAAAAAAAAGAGAGTACTATTTCTATTTATAATATCCAAAGGGACTCAAGAGACACTCGGGGTGTTTCAGCTCAACGCCCCTTAGCTCAAAACAGATGCAGCGTAATTAAATCTCCCCAAATCCTGGGGTCACGCTACTTAATTACTCCTCGCATTGTCTTCTAGACTTGCCTTAGAGTAGCTGTCATCCAGATCCAAGCATCTGACTCCAAGAAAAGACGCTTTGATTAATAATATACGGCCAACCTCTGTCTTCAAACAACGAGCCAGACAGGCGCTAGCTCTGTTCTCTCTGACAGAATGACATTTCAAGAAAAGCTCGGGGTGCAAGTAAGTGTTTTCCTGGCTCCGTTTCTGTCGCAGCTCCACACTACACGCCTCGTGTGCAACAGGCAACGGATGTCCCTGCCTGTTTCACTAATGGTGTCAGGAGCAGAGCTGCTCATAGCTTACTTAAATCGGTCATTTTTATGAACGTCTATCTATTTTACCAGCACGGGAACAAGCAGATCAACTCAGTTGCTGGATGGCTCTCTCCCTCTCTCAGCTTAAGCCAACCCACTGGGGTTTTGTAGTGGGGAAAACAGGAGAAGTAATATTAAGTACGTTGGCCACCTTGAATTATTTGTAAACACAATAGCAATAGCCCTTAGACTTCTATGGTTTATGGTTCATTTGATTTATATACCGCCCTTCTCCCGAAGGACTCAGGGCAGTGCACAGCCGAGATAAAACACAGAATCGTATCAAAGTTAAAACCAATTAAAAGAATTAAACAATTTGACCATTCATCATATAAAATCATATAAAAACCCCTGATTTATAAATATCCCATCCCGGTTCTTATTCAGCCAGGCCAGTCTGTTGAAATAGCAGGGTCTTAAGGGCCCAGCGGAAGGTACGGAGGTCGGGGATTGTACGTATCCCAGAGGGTAGTTTATTCCAGAGAGTGGGTGCCCCCACAGAGAAGGCCCTCCCCCTGGGGATCACCAGCCTACATTGTTTAGCTGACAGCACCCTGAGGAGCCTCTCTCTGTGGGCGTGCGTTGGTCGGTGGGAGCCTAATGGTGGCAGAAGGCAGTCCCGTAGGTATCCGGGCCCTAAGCCATGGAGCGCTTTAAAGGTGGTAACCAACACCTTGAACTGCACCCGGAAAACCACTGGGAGCCAGTGCAGCTCGCGCAGGAGAGGTGTCAAATGGGTGTGTGGAGTCGAACCCATAATCACCCGTGCAGCCGCATTCTGGATCAGTTGGAGCCTCCGGGTGCTCTTCAAGGGGAGCCCCATGTAGAGAGTGTTACAGTAGTGCAGACGGGATGGGACGAGGGTGTGAGTGACCATGCATAGGGTATAATGCTTCACAGTGCTTTGCAGCTCTCGCTAAGCAGTTTATAGAGTCAGCCTTCGATGATCTGGGTCCTCAAGGTCAGAAGGATGGAAGGCTGAGTCAACCTTCAGCCAGTGAGAATCGAACTGCTGGCAGTTGGCAGAATAAGCCTGCAACATTGCATTGTAACAAGGGCATCACTATGGCTTCCTTCCTTCCTTCCTTCCTTCCCAAACCATAGCAGGCTGATATACTGCTTCACAGTGCTTTTACAGCCCACTCTAAGCGGTTTACAGAGTCAGCCTCTTGCCCCCAATAATCTGGACCCTCATTTTACCCACCTCGGAAGGATGGAAGGCTGAGTCCACCTTGAGCCAGTGGGAATCGAACTGCCAAACTGCTGACAATTGGCTAAATTACCCTGCAATATTGCATTCTAACCACTATGCCAGCTGGGTGACTTCGGTAAAGACCAAATACAATACAATACAACACAACACAACACAACACAACACAACACAACACAACACAACACAACACAACACAAAAATACAAATAAAATAAAATAAAATAAAACAAAATAAAACAAAATAAAATAAAACAATAAAAAAAAAACTCTCACAGCCGAGTTTTTAAAGGACACTTATTTACAGGAGGAAGGCCATCCAGATTTTCCCAAGTGAGATGATCAGGATCCCAGCCAAAAAAAAAAAAAAAGAGAAAGAGAGACAACCTCTTTTGATGGCAATCATGTTTCTTATCATACTTCTGTGACTTTGTCACCTTCGTTTGATCAACTTCAAGAGGTGCATTGACAACCTACTGAGATCAATGGCTGAAAGGAAGCGACAACCCCAAAAGACATACGACCAAATTTTGCTGAGCCCCTTTGAAGCTTCAGATGTTCTTCTGAACTCGTCCCCTAACTTCCCCTTGCTTGGGGGAGGGGAAAAAAATGAAACTTCAAGCCATGTAAATTCAGGACTGTTAAAACTTTTGAGCTGAGAACTCATTTCTCCTCCCTCGCTGCTCCCGTCTCAGGTACCTGTACCATCCGGCATTGCAGAATCGATATGGAAAGAGATTTTTAAATGACAAGGTATCGAAACATCTCCACTCCATCGTGTAAACATTTCTGACATCATCAACCTCACCCTTGGCTTTAGCTTCAATGATCTTTTTTTCAAAAGAGCCTTGGTGGTGCAGCAGATTAAAGCACTGTTAAGTAACACCAGCTGCCTGCAATGACTGCAAGTTCAAATCTCACCAGGCTCAAGGTTGACTCAGCCTTCCATCCTTTCCAGGTAGGTAAAATGAGGACCCGGATTGTGGGGGCAATAAGCTGACTTTGTATAAAAAAGAACACCACTGGGGGGGGGGGGGCAGAAAGCCCTACTAAGCAGGTATATACAAAAGTATGATGGCTATTGCTTAACGCATTGTAAACCACCCTGAGTCTCCGGAAAAGGATGGCATATAAATCGAACCAATAAATAAATAAATAGCTAGGGTGCTAACAGAAATGGAAAGCCAAGAAATATATCAATTCATCTGCTTGGGATGAATTAAAACTGTTTGAACAATTCATCCGGCTTGTGAAGGTCAGAAGTGAGAGGACATGCGTGTTCACAGAAGTTTTCTGATTTCCTCCTGGCCAGCTGATTTTCGGGCCTTCCGGGCCCACCGGAAGTCGGGAAATGGGCTGTTTCTGGCCTCTGGAGGGCCTCTGGGTGGGTTTGAGGAAGGCCGTTTTTGCCCTCCCCAGGCTCCTAGAAAGCCTCTGGAGGCTGGGGAGAGTGAAAAATGGGCCTACTGTGCCATCAGACGCCAAAAGTGGGGGGAGCAAACACACATGCATGAGAGGGTGGAGCACGGGCGGGCATTGAATTATGGGTGTGGGCACACACGCGCATGACCCCCCCCCCCCCCGCTCTGCCCCCACTTTTGGCACACAACAGCAAAAAAGTTAGCCATCACCGGGGTAGGTTATCTCCTGCTTGAGGAGGGGGCTGGATGAGAAGACCTCCAAGCTTCCTTCCAGTTCTGTTCTGATTCTGATTTTGACTGTAAACTATTCTGTATAATCTAGGGCCCATGGAAGAAGATGCATCTGATATCCTCCTGATATATATATATATTTTGAGAGTTAACCATTCTCCCTTCCTGTACTTGGAAATGCTGAACCACTGTACGATTCCTTTCCAGTTCATGTATTAAAAATATCAAAGCTAAATTCCTCCTAACGATCTATAAATCTAGACAATTGCATTTATTTCCATGAGTCTATTTTTTTCCCCTTTTTATCTTCTCTTTAACAAAAAAAAAAAAATCTTACTGTAATAATTTTTAATCTCTCTCGACATACACTAAATTTAACATCTCAATGCTTGTTTTTCCATTTGCCCCGGATGCTGTCATATTACTCCAAGGGAATTGGGTCTCGAGATTCTATTTTTTTTTTCCTTCCCTCCTTAGTATTTATTTGGTAAGTGCGAGTTATTATGTGAAGTGGAATTACTTGTGACATTTTCCAAAGCTATGAATAATTACGCATTGCTGAAACGTGACTAAATTATTGCCTTGCCGTGACATTTCAATCTGTGTAACAAATAAATTCAACCCCTCCTTCCCTTCACTCTTGTCTACAAAAATCCTGAATAAGATGTAATTCTTTAGCGTGCCGATGGGAAAAGATTCACCCAAAGTCAAACTCTTGAAACCGGTGGCGAAATTCACATTTTTTTACTATCGGTTCTGTGGGTGTGGCTTGGTGGGTGTGGTGTGGCTTGGTGGGCGTGGCAGGGGAAGGATACTGCAAAATCTCCATTTTTTATTTTTATTTTTTTTAATTTGATTTATATGCCGCCCTTCTCCGGAGACTCAGGGCGGCTTACAATGCGTTAAGCAATAGCCTTCATACTTTTGTATATTTATACAAAGTCAGCTTATTGCCCCCACAAACTGGGTCCTCAATTGACCCAATTTAGAAAGGATGGAAGGCTGAGTCGACCTTGAGCCTGGCTAGGATTGAACTCAGAGAAATTACAGGCAGCTGGTGTTAATTGCTGCCTTTAGTAGGAGGCATTAGCCCTCTACGCTACACAGGCTCCATTCCCACCCCACTCCAGGGGAAGGATACCGCAAAATTCCCATTCCCTTCCCGTTCCTGGGGGAAGGATATTGCAAAATTTCCATTCCCACCCCACTCTGGGGGCAGCCAGAGGTGGTTTTTGCCAGTTCTCCAAACTACTCAAAATTTCCGCTACCGGTTCTCCAGAACCTGTCAGAACCTGCTGGATTTCACCCCTGGTGGGAATGGATATTTTGCAGTATCCTTCCCCTGCCATGCCCACCAAGCCATGCCCATCAAGCCACACCACCCCTACCAAGCCACACCCACAGAACCGGTAGTAAAAAAAAAATTAGATTTCATCACTGGAAGTGGCCCAAGGTCACCACCGAGTTATCTTCAAGCTTCAGGTGACACTAGAACTCCCCATCTCCTGGTTTTCTAGCCTGCTACTTTGTCCCGTTACACTCAGCGAGTTCTCTTTTACTCCTTAAAAAAACCCATCTGAACGTTAACAAGCCACCTCTGGATTAAATTCCCAGTGCGGAGTGTGTTTGAAACACAGCTTGACCTTTCTCTGCCGGAGGGATTTCTTTTTCTTCGGGGTCCCAAAAAGAGTTTTTAGGCTAATCAGTTTAAAGAGAGGGTGAGGAGAAGAGAAAAGAAAAGAAAGAAAACGGGGAGCCTGCAAAGCCGCGTCGAGAGAAAATCCTATTATTAAAAGATGGCATTAGATAATTCTCCGGTTGAGAATTCTTCCCAACTGTTTTTTTCTTCTTCATTATTCTCATCGTCCTAATCTCATTTAAACAGACACCCTTGCAAAAACGATGAGCTGATAATGACATCGTTCTTGTGAGATAGTTTTGTTTTCCATCCATTAGTTAGGTCAGTGATGGCTAACCTTTTTGCCGTCGCGTGCCAAAACCGGGGGGAATGTGGAGGGGAGTCATGCGCGTGTGTGCCCATACTCATAATTCAATGCGCCCCACCCCTGCGTATGCATGCGGGACCCCCCCCACACACACATCCCCCACTTTTAGCACATGATGACACAGTGGGCCCTGTAGGCCCATTTTTTGCCCTCTCCAGGCTCCAAAGGCTTTCTAGGAGCCTGGGGAGGGTAAAAGCAGCCTTCACCACCCCACCCGGAGGCCCTCCATAGGCTGGAATGGCCCATTACCCAACTTCTAGTGGGATCTGAAGGCCCGTTTTTCGCCCTTCCCAGGCTCCATAGGTTTTCTAGGAGCCTGGGGAGGGTGAAAACGGCCATCCCCACCCCCTGAGGCCCTCTGAAGGTCGGAAACAGCTCGTTTCCTGACTTCCGGGAAGGCCCAAAAATCAGCTGGCTGACGCATGCCAGTACGCTGGAGCTGAGCTACGGCAATGCTTGCGTGCCCACAGATATGGCTCCATGTGCCACCCGTGGCACGCGTGCCATAGGCTCGCCATCATGGAGTTAGGGGATGACATTTTTTTTTTTGGCTGGAAATCCACTTTGCTAAAGATAGATTTTTTTTCCTCTGTGCCATCACTCTGCTAAACAATCAATTCCCACAACACTGTCTTATGCCCTAGGACTGTGATGGCTAACCTTTTTTTCCCCTCAAGTGCCAAAAGTGTGTTTGTACGCCCTAGGATATCAAACCACATAGTAGGGCTGTATTAGTATTATCCCCTTTTTCCTTCTTCCTTCCCTCCCTCCCTCCCTCCTTCCTTCCCTCCCTCCCTCTTTCCTCTTCCTTTAGCATCTTATGACTATCGCTTTGTTGTTTGTATCTCATGATGTGTGTTGATTGCTTTTGTTTAGTGTTATTTGTGATGATTGTATGTTATGTTATGTTATGTTGTGTTGTGTTGTGTTGTGTTGTGTTGTGTTGTGTTGTGTTGTGATGTGATGTGATGTGATGTTTAGAATAGAATAGAATAGAATAGAATAGAATAGAATAGAATAGAATAGAATAGAATAGAATAGAATAGAATAGAATTCTTTATTGGCCAAGGGTGATTGGACACACAAGGAATTTGTCTTTGGTGCATAAGCTCTCAGTGTACATAAAAAGAAAAGATACATTCGTCCAGAATCATAAGGTACAACACTTAATGATAGTCATAGGGTACAAATAAGCAATCGAATCATACTAGGAAACAGTCAATATAAATCGTAAGGATACCAGCAACAAGGTTACAGTCATACAGTCATAAGTGGGAGGAGATGGGTAATAGGAACGATGGCAAGATTAATAGTAATGCAGACTTAGTGAATAGTTTGACAGTGTTGAGGGAATTATTTGTTTAGCAGAGCGATGGCATTATGATCATAATTTATTATTTGTTGCTGGTACGTACAGGGAGAACTCATGCACCAGAGACGAACTCCTTGCATGTCCAATCACCCTTGGCCGATAAAGAATTCTATTCTATTCTATTCTATTCTATTCTATTCTATTCTATTCTATTCTATTCTATTCTATTCTATTCTATTCTATTCTATTCTATTCTATTCTATTCCATTCCATTCCATTCCATTCCATTCCATTCCATTCCATTCTCACCCAGCAATGAAGCATCAGCCTGCTGATTAGACCTATCAATTACCATGTTTCCCTGAAAATAAGTCCCTGTCTTACATTTTTTTGAACCCTGAAATAAGCAGTTGGCCTTATTGCCATGTGCTCAAAAGTCAGATTGGGTTTATTATCAGGGATGTCTTCTTCTGGGGGAAACAGGGGGAAACAGGGTAGCTATCGCATCTCATATAATATCAACCTGCTGGATGGGGCAATATTAGATATAATGAGACAATAAAGGAGACAATAAAAAGTAGGAAGAACCGTTATCGGTTTTATTCATGGGGCTGGGAAGAAAGCCATCAAGTCTGCAATGGGGGGAAAAAAATGAGCGTGGCTCATTTTCTTTTGGGTATGAATTTCTGATTTGGATCACGAAAGGAAGTGTAATCTTTACCCAGGAGCAGCTGGCCAGTTTCAAAGCAGGACATATTTTAGCAAATGCTGGTTGGAGATATAAATATACGATCTACAGCGTGATAAAACAGCATATACTCTAGTTATGTAAGGCTAAGCTACAACTATCGGAGAGGGATCTGATATTTCTGGCACAAATGTTTTAACTTGCATTTATCTCTTGTAAAATGTGCAAGGTTGTGAGATTAGCTAAATGGTGTGATGCTAACAAGAAATTATCACAATCTGTCTTACCACAAGACAACTCTCTCCAGATATGCGGCCAACAATGAGTTTTTTTTAAATCTCCTTCACCGCCTCCTCCTCCTCCTCTTCCTCCTCTTCCTCATTTCCTCCTCCTTCCTTTCTCCTTTTCTTCATCTTCATTATCTTTCTCCTCTTTCCTCCTCCTCCTCCTCCTCCTCATTTTCTTCCTCTTCCTCATCTTCATATCTTTCTCCTCGTACTCCTTTCTCCTCCTCTGCCCTCCTCTTCCTATTTCCTCCTCCTTCCTTTCTCCTTTTCCTCATCTTCATTATCTTTCTCTTCCTTTCTCCACCTCCTTCTTGTCCTCCTCCTCCTCGTCTTTCTTACCTTCCTCATTTTCTTCCTTTCTCCTTTTCCTCATCTTCATTCTCTCCTCCTTCTCCTCCTCCTTTCTCCTCCTCCTTTGCCCTCATCTTCCTATTTCCTCCTCCTTCCTTTCTCCTTTTCCTCCTCCTCATTATCTTTCCCCTCCTTTCTCCACCTCCTCCTTATCCTCCTCCTCCCCTCCTCTTTCTCATTTCCTCCTCCTTCTCTTTCCTTTCTCCTTTTCCTCCTCCTCCTCCTTTTCCCTCCTTTCTCCCTTTCTTTAAACTCATCCTCATCTTCCTTCTCCTTCTTCTCCTTTTCCTGCCCCTTCTTCTTCTACCTCCTCCTCTTCTTCTGTCAGTTCCCTCACAAGAAATCAGAAGACAACTCTTCTTCCATAAAGCTCCAATTCAGAAGAAGACATGACGATGGATACTTGGGCATTTTCATTTGGGAAAATATATCATGGAAAGCCTCAGTAGCATCCAGTTCACATGACTGATAACAGAAATTGGCTTCTTGTAATATTTAGAAAGAGCACAAAATCTTTCTGCTGAGGGTTTGAAGATCTATCTAGGTCTTATCCATTTTAGACTATACTGTACACAGAAATGCACTATATCAAAAGCTTGGATCTTAGAGTTTATATTTCCATTTGATGTACATAACCTACATACTATTTAGAGCACTCCTTTAATTTATTGTTCATTATCTGTAGCTTTTCCTTTCTCCTCTTTTTTTTTTTTGAAGCTAATTGTGTTGAATATTTCTAAAGTTCAGCAGAGGCATGATTTCCGTACAGATTGTCCTCGATTTACAACCACAATTCAGCCCAGGGTTTATGTTGCTAAGTGAATTTTGCTCCATTTTACTGTCAGTCACAGGTGGTATTTGCCTGTTCTCCGAACGACTCAAAATTTCCACTACCGGTTCTCTGAACTGCTCAAAATTTCTGCTGAACCTGTCAGAACCTGCTGGATTTCAACACCCCTGGCTCAGCGTCTTAGCCACTGAGCCACCTAGGGAGCCACGAGGCTCTTAGCCATCTTAGCCACTTAGCCATCAGGCTAAGTCTGCCCTAGCAACATTTGATTTCTCAACCATCCAGGTAGTCCTTGGCTTATGACTTATACAATTGGGACGAGGATTTCCATTGCTAAGCTAAGTCATTCAGTGAGTTGTGCCTGATTTTTACTTGTGCTTTTTGCCATCATTCCATTCAGCCGAGCAGGACACACATCCAACAAGCAGATCCTCTTGTTGGAACTGAAGGAAATCCCCCTAGATGTGATGACTTCAAAATCGAAATCGAAATAATGTGTTCTTCCATTTGGAACTCATCAAGATCTCGAGACAGCTGTGCTGTTGAAAAGTAATGAATCAAGGGTTTGTTCCCCCCCCCCATTTCTTTGTCTTTCCCATCCTCGGCTCTCCTGCTCAAGTAGAAGACTGAGTAACTAATAAGAAAACCACTTGAGGATCTTATTAGCAAGGCTGCATTATTACTATTTGGCATGCCCCGTAATGATCAGATGCATTAGCAGAAAATGTTATTAGGATAGCAAATGTCTTGCTCCGTACATCGTCACCAGAAGAAGAGAACTAATTCCAGGCCCTTCCACCAATCCGCTTTTTCTACTCCTCCATGAGATAGCCAAATATAAATTAATTAACCAAACCATCTTGTAAGGAGATGACTGGGCTGAGCCTGAGGGGGGGATCAAACGTGTCATTAGTCTGGAGTCCCTTTGTGCTCCCAAAAGAGATTCAAGCCCATCTTGAATTCCATTTCCTCCAGAAATTGTGAGTGCTCCATCACTGGAGGTTTTTAAGAAGAAACTGGATAAGTGTTTCTCTGAAATGGTACAGGGCAATGGTGAAATTCATTTTTTTTTACTACCGGTTCTGTGGGCAAGGCTTGGTGGGCGTGGTGTGGCTTGGTGGGCGTGGCTTGGTGGGCATGGCAGGGGAAGGATACTGCAAAATCCCCATTCCCTCCCCACCCCTGGGGGGAGGATATTGCAAAATCTCCATTCCCACCCCACTTTGGGACCAGCCGGAGATTTGCCGGTTCTCCGAACTGCTCAAAATTTCTTCTATCGGTTCTCCAGAACCTGTCAGAATATCTGAGGGGCTGACACAGAGACCAGGGGTCAAATGATTCTCCAGAGCGCCTGAAGACAAGAACAAGAAACAACGGATGGAAACTAATCAAGGAGAAAATAGCAAGAGCATTTAGACTTATATACCGCTTCACGGTGCTTTACAGCCCTCTCTAAGCGGTTTACAGAGTCAGCATATTGCCCCCAACAATCTGGGTCCTCCTAGCAACCTAGACCAGTGATGGCTAACCTTTTTGCTATCGCGTGCTAGGAAGGAGGAGGTGGGGGCGCATGCATGCGTGCCTACACTCATAATTCTATGCGCCCCACCCTTGTACATGTGCACATGACTTGCTCAACCCACTCCTGGCACGCGATGGTCCGGCAGGCCCATTTTTCTTTCTCAACTGGCTCCAGGACCTCCCTAGGAGTCGGGGGAGGGCAAAAATGGCTTTCCCCACCCCCCTGGAGGTCCTCTGGAGGCCGAAAATGGTCCGTTTGACAACTTCCAATCCCACTGGAACCTGAGCTCACGTGCCCACTGAAATGGCTATGTGTGCCACCTCTGGCACAGGTACCATAAGTTCACCATCACGGACCTAGACTGAAGGAGAAACTTCCTAAAAGCGAGAACAATGAATTGGTGGGATGGTTGGCCTCCAGAAAGTATGGGTGCTCCACAGTGGTGGGATTCAAGTAATTTAACAAACGGTTCTCTGCCCTAATGATTTCTTCCAACAACCAGTTTGCCAAACTGCTCAGAAAGTTAATAACCGGTTTTCTCAAAGTGGTGCGAACTGGCTGAATCCCACCACTGGTGCTCCATCACTGGAGGTTTTTAAGGAGAGACTGGACAGTCACTTGTCTGAAGTGGTATGGGGTCTCCTGCTTGAGAAGGGATTGGACTATAAGACCTCCAAGCTCCCTTCAAACTCTGTTATTCTATTATTCTTATCTGCCGTCAATGTGCACCGGCTGGCAGTCAATCACCACAATCTTGAATCCTTCATTTGTACCCCCACTGACACCAAACAGCACCAGTTCGATTGGAGCGACCCAAAAATCATCGTCCAGGCGACCACCCATCACCTTAGCTCGCTCCCTAAATAACCGCCTTGCTTAGCGATGGAAATTCTGCCCCACCCACCCACCCATTGTGGTCGTAGGTCAAGGACTAGCTATAGATGCTGATGGGGAACTGATTGGGGGGTGGGGGGAAGAGGGAAGTCCCTTGCTGGAGCAAAGCCGGTGCAGAAATTCAATGCAGGTCAATTTATGCCTTTGTTGAAAGTGGAGACAAGGAATGAGTTTGATATTTGCGGAGGGGCGGCCTGCGCGCAGTTGTGACTGTCACTTTCTGTTTTATTTATGTTCCTTGAATAACAGCGGGGTTTCATCTGCATTCATTACCTAGCTTGAATATGTAAAGTCTGGGAGAGCCAGGGAAATTCTGCAGGAGTGAACGATGTTTTCCAATGTGCAACAGTCTCTCTCTCTCTCTCTCTCTCTGTGTGTGTGTGTGTGTGTGTGTGAGAGAGAGAGATTAATAAAATATGGTGCCACTGTTTGAATGTCCTTTGATCTCAAGAAGGCTTCATCTAGGGAAGCCAATGTATTGGCAGAAACATATTTTATGGCGGGTGGGGGAGGGGAAATGCCTCCCTTCCCACCATATGTTTGCACAGTGGTTTTGTTGGCAACCGGTTAGGAGTGACAAGCACACTGATGGCTGTAGCAAACACAGCTCTCGGGAGGGGCCAGCCTACATGGGTTTCCATCGAGCAGAGGGCTGGACTCAGGATCCTCCTGTATTAATTCCACAAGCTGCTTTCCATCTGTTGCACCGATCTCTGTTGGGTGGAAAGACGACAGAGGAAAGACCCCATAATTATTTTTTTTATTTCAGGAGAGAATTTCTCCTAAAGTTTTTTAGATACTTCTTCATGGTGGATTGGTTTGGCTACAAAGAACTTCTTCTTGCAATATCTCAGGGGCTGCCCCAAAGAAGAGGGAGCGAAGCTATTCTCCAAAGCACCTGAAGGCAGGACAAGAAGCAATGGGAGGAAACTCATCAAGGAGAGAAGCAACTGAGAACTAAGGAGAAATTTCCTGACAGGGAGAACAATGAATCAGTGGAACCACTTGCCTCCAGAAGTTGTGAATGCTGCAACACTGGAAGTTTTTAAGAAGAGATTGGACAGCCATTCATCTGAAGTGGTGTAGGGTTTCCTACCTAGGCAGGAGGTTGGACTAGAAGATCTCTGAGGTCCCTTCCAACTCTGTTATTCTGTTATTAAATATCCTGTAGCAATCTAGATTACATCTGGCTACTATTTCACTTCTGGCGATAAGATTCGGTCAATGTTTGCTGTAGGAATTATGAGTTGCCTTCTGCTAAGTTGGGGGGGGGCGGAATCTCTTGATCCAGGTGGCCACACCTGGTGGCTAAGATGGGGGTTTCACAAGATCAGAGCAACGGAAAGAGAAGCAGAAACTTGGAGAAAGTTCTTTGCTTGCTTTGAAAGTGGAAACAAACAAACAATCCATCATGAGGAGTTTAATTATTGTTAACCAAAGCTGAAGACATAGATTCTGCTTTTAAAAATGGTTATGGTGTATCTTTTCTACAAAGATATTGAAATACAACTTGCATTATTTTATTTTTTTAAAAAAGGCATTTACAATAGCAAGGCATAAAAGTAGTTCTTGAAAAGTCCAGTCCAGCCATCAACATCACGACCAACTTTGCCAGGTAAAAATTGAAATCCGTAGAGGGTATTATCAGTGAAATTGGCATATCCGTGCAGATGAAGAGTTAGGATAGAACTTTAAGACAGTTTAAGACCTGAAATAGGTGTGTTTAACTTCTGACTATTTTTGTAACCTTAAAAGAAGAAATCAGCTGCTACAAACCTGCAATTTTGCTGCAACATTTGGATAGAATAAACTGCAAGTCCAAATCCAAACACACACAGACACACACAGGGAGGGAGGGAGGGAGGGAGGGAGACAGAGAAAGAGAGAGACGCAGAGACAGAGAAACAGACAGACAGACAGAGAGAGATACACACACACAAAGAGAGACAGAGACAGAGAGACAGAGAGATAGAGACAGACACAAAGAGAGGGACAGACAGACACAGAGAAAGGGACAGAGAGACAAGAGAGACAGAGAAAGAAAGAGAGAGACAGAGAGACAGAGACAGAGACAGAGAGACAGAGAGACAGAAAGAGAGACAGAGACAGAGACAGAGAGAGAAAGACAGAAAGAGAGAGGAAGAGAGAGAGAGAGGGAGACACACACAGAGAGACAGACAGACAGACACGAGAGAGACAGAAAGAGAGAAAGAAAGAGAGAGAGAGAGACAGAAAGAGAGAGAGACAGAGACAGACAGAGACAGAGACAAAGAAAGACAGAAAGACAAAGAGAGAGAGAGAGACAGGGAGAGAGAGAGGGAGACACAGAGAGACACAGAGAGAGACAGAGAGAGAGAAAGAGACAGAGAGAGACAGAAAAAAAAGAAAAGAGAGAGAGAGTCTCAACTGTCTAAGGGAAGCAGAAAGAGAAATTACGGGGGAAACTTTTCTTTTTTTGCAAAAGTTACCCTACGTCAAAAATATCTCTTTTGCAGCTCTGGCCCACATATGGTGAATTCCTAATGTGAAATTCCACTGTGAAATGTCCATGGACGTGTCTTTCATAGCAGTGAGTTTCCATGTCCTTGTTCACACATGAATACACGGAGGCAATCAAATGAGCTGTCACTTCCAACTTAGTAAGCAGAAAAGATGCTTCATTAACGTGGCCCTGACCCAGGACTTGCCCTGCATCTGGCAAGACGAGTACTGTAGTTGCCACAGCTTAAGTGCCTACATTTTTGGTGCTGTTTCCAAAACCAAGTAGGGGCAAATCTTCTCTTTTTCCTTCTCCTTCCTCTTCTCCTTCTCCTTCCTCTCTTCTATCTCTCTTCTCCTTTCCTGTTCCCTTCTCCTTCTTCTTTTCTATCTCCCTTCTCATTCTCCACCTTACTCTCTTCTATCTCTCTTCTCCTTTCCTGTTTCCTTCTCCTTCATCTCTTCTATCTCTCTTCTTCTTCTCCACCTTCCTCTCTTCTATCTCTTCTCTTTCTCTTTCTCTTTCTCCTTCATCTCTTCTATCTCTCCTCTCCTTCTCCACCTTCCTCTCTTCTATCTCTCTTCTCCTTTCCTGCTCCCTTCTCCTTCATCTCTTCTATCTCTCTTCTTTTTCTCCACCTTCCTCTCTTCTATCTCTTCTCTTTCTCTTTCCTCTCTTTT
This sequence comes from Coluber constrictor foxii, assembly GCA_038048745.1. Lineage (NCBI taxonomy): Eukaryota > Metazoa > Chordata > Lepidosauria > Squamata > Colubridae > Coluber > Coluber constrictor. Next base: position 4,606,950 of record CM075973.1, read on the forward strand.
ATCTCTCTTCTCCTTTCCTGTTCCTTTCTCCTTCATCTCTTCTATCTCTCTTCTCCTTCTCCAGTTTCCTTTCTTCTATCTCTCTTCTCCTTCTCCTTCTCTTTCTCCTTCTCATCTTCTATGTCTCTTCTCCTTCCCCTTCTCCTCCCTGTTATCCTTCCGCTCCTCCTTCCCCTGCTGGAAATCATTCAAGGAGGGATCCAACCTAAGAGAAATTTCCTGACAGTGAGAACAATTAATCCATGGAACAGCTTGCCTTCAAAAGTTGTGGGAGCTTCATCCCTGGAGATTTTCAAGAAGAGCAAGTATATAGTATAGGATCTCCTACTTGAGTAGGGGGTTGGACTAGAAGATCTCCAAGCTCCATTCCAACTCTACTATTCTGTTCCACCTCCTCCTCTCTTCCTCCCCCTCCTCCTCCCCCCTCCTCCTCTGGATGAAGAGAGCAAATTAATAAATGGTGGCAAACGAGGAAGCAATCTTTTCCGTTGCATGCAGAGATACCATTTTGATGTTACCTTGTGTTTGATCAATATTAATAGAAGAAAAAGAAAGAAATCTTTGCCAATCTGATGCCTTCCAGAGGTTTTGGATGTAGAAATCCAAGAATTTTAAACATCAAGGCCCTCGGACAAGTCAAGATTCATTTCCTATAATATGTAGAATAAGCCCATCCCTGATGGGAGCAGAACTAAACAAGGTAATTGTATGTTTTCATTTCAATGCTGCATATTTAGATTCAGTTTGAGTAGCATAAAGAAATGAAGAATTAGGCCAATGTCATTGTGGAAACGGTGAATCGGATGCAAAGCAAATAAACGTGGCCACGCACTGAAGTTATTATGGATAAAACAAAATTGCTTATTCATTTAGTGGAACCAATTCCTTCAACCTTCCCGCTACCTTTAAAAGCTGGTCCAGGCCTGCATCTAAAGATTATAATAAGATGGCCTCAACTGTTTGTGTACTCAACCAAATGACCCAAAAGTAAAAGAAATAGAGGAAGGGAGAGGGAGAGGGAGGGGGGGGGAGAGAGTATAGATTAGAATAACAGAGTTGGAAGGGACCTTGGAGGTCTTCTAGTCCAACCCCCTGCCCAGGCAGGAAACCCAACACCACTTCAGATTAATGGCTGTCCAATCTCTTCTTAAAAACTTCCAGTGTTGGAGCATTCACAACTTCTGGAGACAAGTTGTTCCACTGATTAATTGTCTTCACTGTCAGGAAGTTTCTCCATAATTCTAAGCTGCTTCTCTCCTTGATTAGTTTCATCCATTGCTTCTCCTCTTGCCCTCAGGTGCTTTGGAGAATAGCTTGACTCCCTCTTCTTTGGGGCAGCCCCTGAGATATCGGAACACTGCTATCAGCTCACCCCTAGTCCTTCTTTTCATTAAACTAGACATGCCCAGTTCCTGCAACCGTTCTTTTCATATTTTAGCCTCCAGTCCCCTAATCATCTTTGTTGCTTTTCTCTGCACTCTTTCTATAGCCTCCACATTTTTTTGACATCGTGGTGACCAAAACTGAATGCCATATTCCAAGTGTGGCCTTACCAAGGCATTATAAAGTGGTATCGACACTATATTTTTAGCCGGAAGGATTTTATAACAACAAGTTGGAAGGAAGGCAATTCAAAAGAAGAGCCAAGACTTGCCTGAGACCCAGAAGAGTTGATAGGAGTAGCCTTAGGTGGCATCTGATGATGTTTCCATGATCTATAGAACAGAGGTAACATATGTAGAACTTAGGCAATGTAATGCTGCCTTTTGCAATTGACGGATGGGGATCTTGTCAATGCCAAAGGCGTTCAAATGGGATTATTATGGTTTGCCAGATGTTTAAGATGAATTTGGCATTTTTATTGAGTCCTCCGCAGGGACCTGGGATAGGCATATGTTGTTACTTGATAGTGTTAAACGTGTTAGGATGGTGTTAGAACAACTAATCAGTGGAATGATTTGCCTCCAGAAGTTGTGGATACTCCAACACTGGAGGTTTTTAAGAAGAGATTGAACAACCATTTGTTTGAAGTGGTGTTGGGTTTTCTGCCTGGGCAGGGGGTTGGACTAGAAGACCTCCAAGGTGTCAGGGTTCCAAGTCATACCTCCATATTAAACAGAGCTCTAGGTTCCTCAACTAGGTTCCTCACATTGGCATAAGCCAGTGAAAACCGACTCTGAATATTCCCACGGTTTTCACCCAATTAGAATTAAAAGTTTTCCCCTTTTTCCAGTCAGTCAGTCACATAGTCCAATCAAGGTCCTGTCTGGTTGCCAGGCAACATTGCTCCTCCTCTCCCCAGCCACCTGTGGGGAATGTCCTTGGTTCCCAGGAGAAAGTATTTTGTTTCAGCTGAGAAACCCTTCAATCTCTATTCTCCCCTCCCTATCCCTCAGTGGCAACACTGGAGCAGTGGTCAAGTCAGTTTCAGGGTTGACACAATTTTAGCAAGGGGTTCTCTGCCTGGTAGCTGGATGGGTGTGGCCATGATGGGCATGGCCTAGTTGGGCTCCTGCACCATGGTGGGGAGTGATTTTGCCCTCCCCGGGCTCTGGAGGCTTTCCTTGAGCCTCCAGGTGGGCAAAAATGCCTCCCCAGGCTCTGGAGGTTCTCTGGAGGCCGGAAATGGCTCCATTTCCAGCCTTCCTGAATATCCGGTAGGCCTGTTTTTCACCCTCCCCGAGCTTCCACGTATGCCCTGCACTTACCTGCATCCAAAACATGCCATGTGGAGACTCCTGGGTGGGCAAGGCCAGCCAGGAGTAGGATTTGGGGTTTCTCCAAACTTCACAGGATCTTAGCTAGAGGTTCTCTCGAACCCCTGGGAACCCCCAGCAGCCCACCCTCCTTGCTTCCGACTCTGTTATTCTGTATTGTCGCAGGACGTCAGTTACTCCAAATAATGTTGGCTTTCGCAATTGACCGATGGTGATTTTGTCCATGCTGACGATGTTCAAGTAGTTGCTCTTGTCTTTATTATTTCTTCAGGGCCAAACTTTACGGTAACTGCACATCTAGGCCACTAAAAAAAAACACAAATGAACAAACAACCACCCCAAACTACAGATCAGAAAACAATCGGCCGGGAGAAGAAGATTACCCCAAGGTAAAAGGCGTCACCCACTATTTTTCTTTAATGCTTTTCTTTTAGAACATTTAGCATAATGGAGCATTGTGTTGGGAAAGGGTTAGGGACCTGTGATGGTGCTCTTTAAAAAAAGAAGAAGAAGGATAGAAATAACTCAAACTCTCTTTTTTTATAACCGCCGTAAGTAACATTTACGAATTGTCCTCGGCCTCCTTTAACTTCTCCAGATCTATGCAGTGTACTGCATGGCCATCCATGAAAATATTTTTCTGGTGGCGCGATCAATATTTCTCGGCGGCTGAGCCGTCTTGGTATGAAAAGGCTTTTAGTGCTATTGTAGGGCAGTCAATAGCTGGGGCCTGACCTTTCTAAGCTCTCCGCTCTTTTTATTCTGTATACTCGGGAGAAGGAGGGGGAATGTCGCCTCTGCTAGGATTCTGTTCTGTTCTGTTCTGCATTCTATTCTGCATTCTATTCTGCATTCCATTCTGTTCTGTTCTGTTCTGCATTTAATTGTATTCTGTTCTGTTCTGTTCTGCATTCTGTTCTGTTCTGTTCTGCTGTATTGTATTGTATTGTATTGTATTGTATTGTATTGTATTGTATTGTATTGTATTGTATTGTATTGTGCATTCTATTCTGTTCTGTTCTGCATTCTATTCTATTCTGTTCTGTTCTGTTCTGCATTCTATTGTATTCTGTTCTGTTCTGTTCTGTTCTGCATTCTGTTCTGTTCTGTTCTGTTCTGTTCTGTTCTGCTGTATTGTATTGTATTGTATTGTATTGTATTGTATTGTGCATTCTATTCTGTTCTGCATTCTATTCTGTTCTGTTCTGCATTCTATTCTATTCTATTCTGCATTGTATTCTGCATTCTATTCTGTTCTGTTCTGCATTCTATTCTATTCTGTTCTGTTCTGTTCTGCATTTTATTGTATTCTGTTCTGTTCTGTTCTGCATTCTGTTCTGTTCTGTTCTGTTGTATTGTATTGTATTGTATTGTGCATTCTATTCTATTCTGTTCTGCATTCTATTCTGTTCTGTTCTGCATTCCATTCCATTCTATTCTGTTCTGTTCTGCATTCTATTCTGTTCTGTTCTGCATTCTATTCTATTTTGTTCTGTTCTGTTCTGCATTCTATTCTGTTCTGTTCTGCATTTTATCCTATTCTGTTCTGCATTCTGTTGTGTTGTGTTGTGTTGTATTATATTGTATTGTATCGAATTGTATTGCATTGTATTGTATTGCATTGTATTCTGCATTGTATTCTGTTCTGCATTCTATTCTGTTCTGTTCTGTGAATCTCTGTAAACCTCCATGCCTTTTCTTCACAATGTGAAAGTGATGTCTTCTTCTCAACCTCTAACCCAGATTCAACCTGCTTACAAGTAAAGGTATACACCATGTCCTACCGGTAGAGTTTATCTTCAGCCAGACTTCATGGAAAACATTCATGCTTTTGACAGCCCTTTAGAATTACTCGGTCATTCTGTCTGGCGTGTCAATTTCCAACATGGTTGGGGAATTGACAGCCCTGGGACCTGGCAGTTTTTCAATCCAAACAGGAAGCAAGTCCTAGCTTGCTTGTTCCCCCCCCCCCTCCCCTCACCCCCATTCCTATCTCCATCACCGGATAGAGCCAGAAAACTTTGTGTGCATTTATTGTCCAACGAGACGGTTCTGATGGGTGTAAAATGCAGGATATGTAATGTATCCCATGGGGAGACTGAAACGCAGAAGACGAGAGCCTGGAACATCTGAAGAAGCAGGGAAAATATCCTCTGCAAACAGGGCGCCCATTAAAGAAGACACAAGAGCTGTCGAACCATCTCAGCATCCATCACATGGATTTTTTTTTTAGTGCATCTTTCTTGCCTCGTTACTTTGCAGTGAAGTGACAAACTGGGGGAGGGAATTTTTTAGAAGATTGCCGCTCCCTTTAATGGGCACCTTCGAAGTCATTACCCAACAGCCGGCTACTGTAAGTGGCTCATCAGAAATGCAAATGTATGGAACAAAAGGATCAGATCTTGGTGTCAGGCAAGTAAATAAGTCTCTTTTTTGAAAGAGAGCGGGGCAGGAAGAGAGAGAGAGGGGGGGGAGAGGGAGAAGAAAAGGGAGAAAGAGGGAGGGAGAGGAAGAGAAAGAAACCGGGAGAGGGGGAGAGAGAGAGAAGGGAGAAAGAGAAAGAGGGAGAGGAAGGGAGGGGGAGAGAGAAAAGGAAATGGAGAGAAGGAGAGAAATGGGGAGAGGGAGAAGAAAAGGGAGAAAGAGAAAGAGGGAGAGGGAGAGGAAGAGGAAGAGAGGGAGAGAGAGAAATGGGGAGAGGGAGCAGGGGGGAGAGAGAGGGGGAGAAGGAAGGGAAGAGAAAGAGAAGAAGAGAGCGGGGCAGGAAGAGAGAGAGAGAAAGAGAGAAGGCAGGGAGAGAGGGAGAGAGGGGGGAGAGGGAGAAGAAAAGGGAGAAAGAGGGAGGGAGAGGAAGAGAAAGAAACCGGGAGAGGGGGAGAGAGAGAGAAGAGAGAAAGAGAAAGAGGGAGAGGAAGGGAGGGGGAGAGAGAAAAGGAAACGGAGAGAGGGAGAGAGATGGGGAGAGGGAGAAGAAAAGGGAGAAAGAGAAAGAGGGAGAGGGAGAGGGAGAGGAAGAGAGGGAGGGAGAGAGAAGGAGACAGGGAGCAGGGGGGAGAGAGAGGGGGAGAAGGAGGGGAAGAGAAAGAAGAAGAGAAGGAGGGAGGGAGGGAGAGAGAGAGACAATCGGTCATCAAACTGAAGAAAAAAGAGGAAAACTGGGCATTGTGCCATAATTCACAACGTCTAGAAGAAATCAACAACCCCTTTTTCCATGTCATATCATTTCTGCAACTTTCCACTCACTCTTATTTATTCCATTTCTACAGCGGTCCAACTCAACCAAGAGATTCTGGGCAGCTTGCAATTCTAAACTTATGAAACATTAAAACCATTAAAAATGGCATTTCCTGTTTGGTGCATTATCCCCAACCTTCCTCCGTTGTATTTTTGGAATTGCAAACCCTACCCCCATATCTTGAGAAGTTGTAGAATTTCCCAGCAGTCCCTAGCTGTCGGGTGCAAAGAATCAGGACCATCCCTTAGGTTGCAACTCAAAAGGTTTATTCAAAGCTATACACAAGAACCTGATCAATTAGGCACCAATAGACCCATAGACATAAACAATATCTGTAGAACACGGGTGAAATCCAGCAGGTTCTGACAGGTTCTGGAGAACCGGTAGTGGAACTTTTGAGTAGTTCGGAGAACCGGTAGTGGAAATGTTGAGTAGTTCAGAAAACCGGCAAATACCACCTCTGGCTGGCCCCAGAGTGGGGTGGGAATGGGGATTTTGCAGTATCCTTCCCCTAGAGTAGGGTGAGAATGGAGATTTTGCAGTATCTTTCCCCTGCCACGTCCACTAAGCCACGCCCACCAAGCCATGGCCACCAGAACTGGTAATAAAAAAAAATGGATTTCACCACTGCTGTAGAATTATGCAAAAGTGAAAATTAACAAGCCAAAACGGGAATAAAAAGATTGAAATGCCTCCCAACCAGCAATCAGCACCCAGGTGAGCGTAGAGTAACTCCAAGATTAACATCAGACCAACGATCAAGTAAATAAGCACCCCAATCAAGGAACTGTCAAACAAGTCAACAATAAGCAGACCAACCAAAAACCCCTGAGATCAATCCCACCAACATTGACAGGGCAAGCGACTAGAATATAAAGTGAGAGCAAACCCCATTCCTTACTGGCACTGATAATGTTACCTAGTTTGGGTAACAAAACGTCTACAAAAAAACAACGAAGCTCAGAGAGCATCAAGGACCCCACAACCCCCCTCCTGCACTCCACAAATCCCACTCCCTTCTAGCCCTGATGATGTTCCCTAGCTGGGTAATGAAATGTCTGTAAGAGAATTACCAAACTCAGAGAGCACCGAGGATCCCTCTTTTCAACCCTGAGCTACAAATATTCTCTTTTATTGGTACACAAGAATCGATTCAGCTAAAGTTGAACTCTAAATTGGCTCCAAATAAGGCTCCGTGGAATTCAGGAGGGGTTGGACTTGGACCGCTGGTGGGAATGCAACAACTCTAGGCCGATGACGTGCTTAACTCCACCTGCCAACTCTGCCTGCTCTTTTCCTACATCTATATTCTCAATTCTGCTTGTCTTTCACTGCAGCCTGCGGAGCTGGCAGAGGAGTCGGACAGTGAGGAGGCTGGGGAGGACGTTGGGCCAGCCCTGGAGTCTGGGGAAGGCCCAGATGAGGGCTCTGCATCGGAGGCAGAGTGGGGGCTAGGGCCATCTGGGAGTGATGCGCAGACTCCGGAGCCTCCAGAGTCGGACAGCAGAGAGACAGAGGAACAGGAGGAGCCTGTTCCTAGTGCACACATGTGCAAAGCTGCCAGAAGGCAAGAACAGCTAAAGCAAAAGGGACGACTCAGGAGTAAGGCCAGGAGATGATTGGCCCATCGCCCATAAGGCTTAAAAGAGAAACAAAGGCACTTGGGTCTTTTTTCAGGAAAGCAACGTTGCTAACTCTGTTTCCAGTCGGCATCTCTTGTTTGTTTCTGAACTCCATGGGGCTTTGCCAAGTAAGGCCTTTGAAGGGGTGTCAAAGAAGATAAAGATTGGTGATTATCCTGAAGGACTTCTTCTGAAGGACTTGTTTTGCAACTAATTGGGACTCAGCTGGAAATGAACATAATTCTCAGCTGTTACAATAAAATAGGGTTTTTTGGGACTAATTGTGTCTTGTAATGACTCAGTAAGCTTATTTCACAACATACTGCCAAATCGACATATTTATGCAAAATTTCAGACAGACAATTCTCTTCCTCGTTTCCCAGGAAATCTTGCTGGGAAATAAACACCGAAACATCCACCCATAACGTGGTGTGGCACCGTGATCGACAGCCGAGCTTCATCTTCAGCAGCTGATAATGAAATAAAAGCCACACTGGCCGAATTGTTAGCCTCTCCTCCGGGGAGATTTCTGGAAGAGTCCCATTCCATGCAACAGCTGTTCCTTCCTTGCATAAAGAGTGAGATAAAGAATGTGCTACAAATTGAAATAATAACTCCAATAAGCTTGCCAAATATGCCGGAATGGCAGATTTCCCTTTCAGAGATGTCACCAAAATTGAATAATGACATTTTCCAATTTGCAGTCTGGCTCTTCTGCAAAATGGCGGCCGCTCGCCGGTTATGGACAGGCCCCACGCAAATGCTAAAAAAATGCAAGAAAATGCACGTGAAGTGTTAATACCACTTTATAAGGCCTTGGTAAGGCCACACTTGGAATCCTGCATCCAGTTTTGGTCACCACGATGTATAAAAGATGAGGATCCATACCAAAGACTCAAGCCAAAAGAAGAAAGACCTATGGCCCCAATCCAGCAAAACATGAAATAAGGCCTTAACCGTGACAACATGAATGCTACAACATGTGCTTAGCATTAAGCTGGTCTTTTGTTGATCTCCCCCCCCCCCCCAAGAATACCAGGGATGCAAGCCATGTTTGTTATTATGGGCAGGTGTTGTTCCATTTTGTTGTTCCAAAATCTCTGCCAAGGTATTTCATTCTTAACTGGAAACACTTCACATGCCTTCGATTCTCAATTCTTGGTCTGGAGTTGAAACAGCAAAAAAACCCTCAGGGGTGCAAAAACGTACAAATCGTCATCCGAATCAAGCCGACAATTGATTTTGGGACTCGATCTGCTTCCCAGCCTGCTTTTTCCTCCTTTCCTCCCTCCCTTTCTTTAAACTCCCCCTTCCTCTTACAAGCCTACTCTAGGGCGCCTAATGAAGCATTAATGAGATGTTAATTGCTTATGCAAATTTCAAAGAGGAGACAATGAAGGTTGTTGTACCAGGAGTTTAAGGGCCATATCATTGTTCTGAATGTTTGCAGAATTCCCATTACCATTAATTGGAATGACTTGCATTCCATAAGTGATGTGAAGCTCAGAGCACATTATTCCAACAGAAAGGTTAATTTCACTGCTTCTTGCCATTCATCCTCTTCTTAAGATACACCTGTATGAAGGGGCATCCAAGCAAGTTACTTATCCCTTACAGGAGATGATGGGAAAGAATAGCCAACCGGTCGGGAACTAAATTTGAATCACGCCACGAACGCAAATGCTTCGAATCCATGGAGACTTTGTATCAGATTCAGTTCAGATAGATGAATTTACCTTTCTGAAAAAATCTCAGAGCACGTGGTCGGACCCAAGAACCAAGAATGACACGTGGAGTTATACTTGGCAGTGGTGAAATTCAATTTTTTTTTACTACCGGTTCTCTGGGTGTGGCTTGGTGGGCATGGCTTGGTGGGTGTGGTAGGGGAAGGATACTGCAAAATCTCCATTCCCTCCCCACTCCTGGGGGAAAGAATATTGCAAAATCCCCACTTCCTCCCTCCCCACTCTGGGACCAGCTAGAGGTGGTATTTGCCGGTTCTCTGAACTACTCAAAATTTTTGCTACTGGGTTTCCAGAATCTGCCAGAACCTGCTGGATTTCACCTAATACAACAAACGGTTGAAGAAGAGTTGCTCCGTCAGTTAAGAACATGTGGGATCTCGTGAAACTCTGAAATTGGAAAACGTGGGAAACTTTTCCCATGGATTCTGCTGAGAGGTTAGGAGCTTAATGTCAGAAGAGATAAGAATGGTAGCCCTTGATATTGGCAACTAGTGCCAAAATTTCCAGAAAGGGAAGAGAAAGAGAGGAAAATTTTGGGCAGATAGGTTCACGCAAAGAATGTGGCTTGGGATGGGAGTTCAAGACAAGGCAATTGCAACTTTCTCTGAATTTTTCTAGCCTGAGTTCTGGGCTTTTATTCATGACTTATGAGAGAGAAAGGAAGAGAGGGGAGAGAGGGGGAGGGAGGGAGGGAAGGAGGGGGAGAGAGAGCAGGTGGGTGGGAGGTAGAAAGAGAGAGAGGGAGTGATTGAGGGAGGGAGAAAGGGGGAGGGAAGGAGGGAGAGAGGGAAGGAGAGAGGGAGGGAGAAGGAGGGAGGGAGGGAGAGAGAGAGGGATGGGGAGAGGGGGAGGGATGGGGAAGGGAGGGAGGGAGAAGGAGGGAGAGGGAGGAAGGAAGGGAGGGAGAGGGAGGGGAGGGAGGGAGGAGGGAGGGAGAGGAGGGAAGAGAGAGAGAGGGAGGGAGGGGAGAGGAAGAGAGAGATGATATACACAGATACATATAGATAGACAGATTAGAGATAGAGATAGATAATGGATGGATGATAGATAGATAGATAGATAGATAGATAGATAGATAGATAGATAGATAGATAGATAGATAGATAGATAGATAGATAGATAGATAGATAGATATAGATACATAGATATAGATAGACATAGTAGAGATAGATATTATATAGATGATAGATAACTGGAAGAGAGAGAGAGAGAGAGAGAGAGAGAGAGAGAGAGAGAGATATGATGATGATGATGATGATGATTTCAATTTATAAACCGCCCTTCTCCTTGCGAACTCAGGGTGGTGAACAGCCAAAATAAAACATGGTATACAAAAGTTAAAAACAATTAAAAATTATTAAATATTATTCGGCCAAGAATTAAAACAACCCAATTTCAAATCAATTTCAAATTTAAAAATGGAGGATGGGATCAAGCTAGCCCAGCTAGATGGAATAAATGGGTTTTAAGGGCCCGACGAAAGGTCCGGAGATCTGGAATCCTGCGTATCTCCGGGGATAGGTCATTCCAGAGGGCGGGCGCCGCCATAGAGAGAGAGAGAGAGATCATAATTGTCATAACCTAAAATGACACGATGCTTGAGAACTAAACTGTAGCTGATACACGAGTTAGGAAAAGCATTGCTTCTACATTTAAAAGAAAAAAGAAAAAAAGCCTTTGCCAAATTGGACCTCCTCCAAAAGCATGGGTTTCAGCTCCCATAAATCACAGCAATGGCCATATTGGGTGAAAGAAATGTGGGAATTAAAGCCCACACAGGTGGGAGGCATCCAAGAAGCGGGGAGCCCGGCTTGAAAGTGTACAGATCATAAATCAAAGGCAGGGAAATCTATGAAGCGGTCTTTCGAACGGATCTCGCTCGTTCCAACGAAACGTTCTCATTCTGGAAACGAACCAGGAAGGCCCATTTTTCTAAAAATGAAACAGATGCTTCCAATTTAAATCCAGGGACCCGGCAGAAAAACAAGCTGGTGTCCTAAGTGTTGAAACTACAAAGCAGTTGTTTCCCTTGTCTTACCCCCCCCCCACACACACACACACATCAATTCACACACCCCCCCCCCACCCTTTGGAAGACTTCAACTTACAAACAGCAGGGCTCATGGTTACCAACCTCCAACTGAAAGCTCTCTAAATCACGGACCCACCAAGGTGGTCCAAGATGAAATCCATTCTCATCCATGGAATGAGTCTGAGGTTTGAGTCGTCATCTCTTGACCCAACTTAATTTGTTATGGGGAGATCTCTACAGAAAGAAGGAGTCCCTTGTGTTTTTGGAAGAAGATTAGTCATAAATTGTTGGGAGAGAGATCTCCAACAAGCTGACCTGTTCATTCTCTAGTTTTCCTCCTCCTCTCCTCTCCTCTCCTCTCCTCTCCTCTCCTCTCCTCTCTCTCCTCTCCTCTCCTCTCCTCTCCTCTCCTCTCCTCTTTTCTCCTGCCCTGCCCTGCCCTGCCCTGCCCTCCCTATCCTACATCTTCTTTCTTCCTCTCCCTCACTTCCTCTTGTCCTCTTTCCCCTCCCCCTCTCCCCTCCCTTTCCTAAATCGTCTTTCTTCCTCCTCTCTTCTCCTCCCCTCTCCTCCCTCTTCTTTCTTCCTCTCCCTCTTCCTCTCCTCTCCTTTCCCGCTCCCCCCTCCTTCCCTTTTCCTACCTCTTCTTTCTTCCTGTCCCTCCTCATCTCCTCTCCTTTCCCACTCCCTCCTCCTCTCCTCCCCTCCCCTCCCGCTCCTCCCTCTCCTCCCTCTTCTTTCTTCCTCTCCCTCTCCCCTCTCCTCATTCTGGGAAATCGGTCGGCCCTATTTCTTTTCCCTCTCTTTCTCTTTTCTTTCCAAATTAAGATTACGAATAAAGGTAGCCCTCCAGTTACAACCTGAAAAATTAAGCTGTGGTCATAAAGCGAGGCATCACACGACTGCAGGATGTGGGATGCCACAATTGTCATGAATGTACAACAGTTGCCAAGTGTTCGAGTTACAATCATATCAACATAAAGGTAAAGGTTCCCTTCGCACATATGTGCTAGTCGTTCCTGACTCTAGGGGGCGGTGCTCATCTCCGTTTCAAAGCCGAAGAGCCAGCGCTGTCCGAAGACGTCTCCGTGGTCATGTGCCCGGCATGACTCAATGCCAAAGGTGCACGGAACACTGTTACCTTCCCACCAAAGGGGGTCCCTATTTTTCCACTTGCATTTTTTACGTGCTTTCGAACTGCTAGGTTGGCAGAAGCTGGGACAAGGAACGGGAGCTCACCCCTGCTACGCAGCACTAGGGATTCAAACCGCTGAACTGCCGACCTTTTAATCGATAAACTCAGCATCTTAGCCACTGAGCCACCATATCCCTATGTGGTACAGGTGTGTGTGTGTGTGTGTGTGTGTGTGTGTGTGTGTGTGTCATAGATTTTCACGGATAGAGATCTCATTGAAACGTCGCCAAGATACTCTCAATCTTACACGGGAAAAGACCCGAATATACCAAAACTTGCACACACACACACACACACATATATAGATGGAGATAAATCAGTTCTCGCTTCTCCACCAGCTGGGTTCCATTAGCATTTGGGGGGAAATTGCAAAACTTCTAGAGCAAGCTGGGGCAGGCAGCTGAATCCAAGCAGGCTCAACAGCAACCAGGAGTGATAATGTGTTTCTGAAGGCCTGAACAGATCATCCGGCTGTAACTACCAGAGTGCAATTGGTGGAATTTAAAAAGAGAGAGGGGGGGAGAGAGAGAGAGAGAGAGAGAGAGAGAGAGAAAATCAGTTTTTAGATTTATTTTTTAAATTTATTTATTTTGTCAATCATATATAAACAGGTAAAATTATAAACATAATTTTGATACATGAAATTTTGTATTCAGCCGAACCGGTCGAAATTTTGTATTCAGCCGAACCGGTCTGAACCGGTAGCATTTCACCCCTGGCTTGGGGACTTTGTGTGTATTTAGCCTGGAGAACATGAGAAAACTATGATGAGATAAGATAGCTGTCTTCAGGTATCTGTCATGTAGTGGTTCAGTGTTTTTCCAGAAGACAAGACAAGGAACAAAGGCTGAAGCTTCAAGAGAATAGGTCTGCTGAAAAACACCCTAATCAGAAAACCTGAAGAGGCTCCAGTTTTGACCCAGGATCAGGAAGTCTTCCCAATGTTGCTGGTTCACCTCTTCTAGCAACCTTTGTCAACATGGCCAACATCTAGAAGTTTCATTTTATTTACTTATTTGTCAAGCATATATAAGATAACAGGTAAAAGTATAAACATAGTTTGAATATATGAAATGAGTAAGAGTAAAAAGGACAGGGATGGTAGGCACACTGGTGTACTTATGCATGCCCCTTACAGACCTCTTAAGAATGGGGTGAGGTCAACAGTAGACAGTCTAAGGTTAAAGTTTTGGGGGTTTGGGGTTTGCACTGAATCACAGAGGCAGTTGGTCTGAACAGGGCAGGAGAAGGCTGTGTTTTGTTTGGAAGGAGGAGAAGAATCGCTCAAAATGGTCCTATTCCTATTCTTACTGCACCTGTGTACTGTTTGCCAATTGCACAGTGGCAGATAGGACAGCATTCCAGAGGGTTAACATCATTGCCCAGAGGATCATTGGTTGCCCTCTCCCCTCCTTGGAAGAGCTTGATAGCTCCCACTGCCTTAAGAAAGTTCAAAACATTCTTAAAAGTCCATCTCATCCTGGGCACCTTTTTTTTTTTGAACTATTATCATTTGGCATCCGGTACAGGACAATAAAAACAAGGACAAATAGGCTGAAAAACAGCTTCTATCCCAGACTAATAATTATATTGAATTCTACTGCATAGTAAAGGTAAAGGTTCCCCTCGCACATAGGTGCTAGTCGTTCCTGATTCTAGCGGGCAGTGCTCATCTCCATTTCAAAGCTGGAGAGCCAGCACTGTCCAGAGACATCTCCGTGGTCATGTGGCTGGCATGACTCAGTGCCAAAAGTGCATGGAATGAAGTTATCTTCCCACCAAAGATGGTCCCTATTTTTCTACTTGCATTTTTTACGTGCTTTCAAACTGCTAGGTTACCAGAAACTGGGACAAGTAACGGGAGCTCACCCCGTTACATGGCACTAGGGATTCGAACCACTGAACTGCCGACCTTTCGATCGATAAACCCAGCGTCTTAGCCACAAGGTTCCATGTGCCTTTGGCATTGAGTCATGCTGGCTACATGACCACGGAGATGTCTTCAGACAGCGCTGGCTCTTCGGCTTTGAAACAGAGATGAGTACCGCCCCTTAGAATCGGGAACGACTAGCACATATGTGTGAGAGAACTTTTACCTTTTAATGACTCTAGGCTGATGACTCGTTTCACTCTGCCTCCCAGATCTGCCTGCTCTTCTATTACAAATCCATCTTTACCTTGAGAGGGCAGAACAAGCTTCCAAATCCTTCCCGTGCTAGTTGGAGCAGAGCTAAGTAGGGTGTTAATGCTCTCCCTGACCTTTGAATGCCCAGTTCTTGCCTTCTCTAATTTCAGCATCATTAGCAACACGGCGTCAGTTTCACAAATCTTTCAGGGGCCCCCAAACAGGAGCCCCGATTATCTGTTATGCTTGCTTAGTGAGCCATAAAATGAAACTGGCAAAGGAGGTATCCACGTTACTATCAATCCTCTCGTTAAAGAAGGCCCAAGATTACAAGAACCGGGATGATAAATCCTGCCACCCAGAGAAACCCTCTCTCAAATATTGACTTGGCTAAGCACAATTGATTAAAAATCCCCTCTCGTGCCTTCCTCATCCTTATTTGCCTTGCGGAGTTTCAATCGCAATTAGAAGTGTTTCCGTTGCTTCCAGATTCATCAGCTGCATTGATCCAAATATCTATTCATTATAGGAAAAAGCTAGCTGCAGGGCATCATTCTCCCCCCTTTAAACGTTACAGATGTTTACCTTTACGGATGACATCATTGATTTGGCTGGATCTGAGAGTCCATCTTCAGATCCAGGGATAAAATGTTCTATAAATGCCTAAATCTATTCAGGGCTCGTGTATGATTGATACGGGTGATATACCCCAATGTTATCTGTATAACGGCAGTGGAGTTTTTTTCCAATTTCATTCGTAGCGATGAATGAGTGTGTTGGTATACTGATTTTGTGGCCATTTTATCTGCCAAAATTAATATATATATATATATTCTGCTTTCCGTGTCTGGCTTTCAACTCAAGCAGATTCTGTTCTGAAACATATAAATATGGAAAACTCTTCGAGCAGCTAGGGAACGCCAGTAAAATAAACACATTATATGAAATGCATTGAACTGGATCCAGGCTTAGCCCTGATTAACATGTCTCAAGAGGTACCAGCAAAGCTGGGCAGAAATGGACTTCTGAAAAACTACTGATGAAGGGGTAGAGAAAGTGAATTCTCCTAATCCTTCCAGGCAAGGAGAAATTCTCCAATAGGTACACAAAAGCAGACTTCTAAAGTTGGGGATGAATCAGAGAATGACCCAATGCTGTAAAGCTGCCCCATCAAGGAGAAGATTGTTCCATCCAGCAGAATGTTATTCATTACAGAGTTGGAAGGGACCTTGGAGGTCTTCTAGTCCAACCCCTGCCCAGGCAGGAAACTCTACACCACTTCAGACAAATGGTTATCCAACATCTTCTTAAAAACTTCCAGTGTTGGAGCATTCACAACTTCTGGAGGCCAGTTGTTCCACTGATGAATTGTTCTCACTATCAGGAAATTTCTCCTTAGTTCTAAGTTGCTTCTCTCCTTTATTAGTTGATTCATCCATCATTGCTTCTTGTCCTGCCCTCAGGTGCTTTGGAGAATAACTTGACTTCCTCTTCTTTGGGGCAGCCCCTGAGATATTGGAACAGACCCTATACCAGTGATGGCTAACCTTTTTGCCGACGTGTAAAAGGGGATGGGAGAGCGGGAGGGGGGAGGGGACGGGGAGGGGAGGGGAGAGCAGGAGCGGGGTGTCACACGTGTGTGTGCCCACACCCATAAGTCAATGCCCCCAGCACCCCACACATGCGTGCGTGACCCCCCTCACTCCCACGCTCTCCCCACTTTTGCCACATGATGGCAAAAAGGTTACAGGTAGGCCCGGTAGGCCCATATATTCACCCTCCCCAGGTTCCAGAGTCTTTCTTGGAGCCTGGGGAGGGCGAATACGGCCTTCCCCACCCCTCATCCCCCCAAAGGCCCTCTGGAGGCTGGAAATGGCCTGTTTCCTGACTTCCGGTGGGCCCAAAAGGCCGAAAATCAGTTAGCTGGCGCACACATGTGCACTGTACCTGAGCTAGGACAATGCTTGCGTGCCCACAGATATGGTTTCGCATGCCATCTGTGGCACACATGTCATAAATTCGCCATCATGGCCCCTATACCATTTCAGACAAATGGCTGTCCATGTCTTCTCAAAAACTTCCAATGTTGGAGCATTCACAACTTCTGGAGGCAAGCCGTTCTCCTGATTAATTGTTCTCACTGTCAGGAAATTTCTCCTTAGTTCTAAATTTCTTCTCTCCTTGATTAGTTTCCATCCGTTGCTTCTTGTCCTGCCTTCTGGGGCTTCGAGCGAATAGGTTGACCCCTTCTTCTTTGTGGCAGCCCCTTAGAATAGTTTTTGTACTTAACTATTAATGGACAGTCTCCCCTTATCCTTCTCTCCTTCCCTGACCCTTGGGGGGGGGGGAAGTCAGAATAAACTGTGCGTAATATCATCGAACCTTAAAAGTATATGAGGCCCTCGTGGTTAAGAAAACAATTTTCACCCCCATATATTTCGTTGCCTGGGAATGCCAGGATGAGATCGAGAGCTTTTTTATGATGTAAACAACTGGGGGGGAAAAAACAACAACAAGAAGAAGATTATTAGAAGCAATCTTGGCAACAGCTTTTAGCGATAAAGGTTAACCAATTTAGGCTGCCGTTTCTCTGATGGAGCTCAGAAATAAGTTCTTTTATTGCTTTAGGGCGAAATGCTTCGGGAAAGCGGGTGGAAGAAGTAGGGTTTTGTTTGCCTTTTGATTAAGAGAACAGGATTCGGACACAAGAATCCAATTAGAAGACTGCAAGGCCGGCGGTGGGGAAAAAAAGGAAGGCAGGGTGGGTGGGTAGATGGATGGATGAGGGGGAAACAGGAAACGAAATACAGAGAAGGGAAGAAACCAGCTGTAAATACATCACCAAATAAGATGTCTCCCACCAGCTTCCATTAATTTCAACCAGTTCTTCTACTTTAGTCTGGATTGACTTAAGGGGAAAGAAGAAGAAGAACAATAGCAAAAAAAGAGAGAAGCATTTATTTACCGCATGCCTTCAGATAATCGGGGACGAAACATCAATTTACATGACAGTGGGATTGTTTCATCCGTCTGGAGCCGGGGCTCAAAGTGCCTCAGCATATAATCATTATTTAATTTAGCCCGAAGCCGAGGAGAAGCAGATTGAAAAAGGCTTTGAAGAGGCTTCCATGCAGCGGGGAGAACCGCGGCTGAAGAAGAGAACAAGGCAAAGGCAATAAGCCCTAGGCGAATTACTGTAATCCTCGAGGGCCAATGTGTAATGGATAGTGAGAAGGACCTTGGGAGACAGGAGGGAGTGCCGCGGATGGGATTATTGGCGGGGGAAAAGATGTCTCAGCTCAGAGAAGGAAGGAGGGCGTGGGAAACATTGGGAAGCCACCCTCCCTAGTTTCCTGGTGAGTAAAAGGAAAGGAGAGGGGGGTGGGGGGGAGAAAGACTTACGGGTCTCTCAAGATTCTGCTGATGTAACATAATAAAGATAGACCCAGTATGCCTGGTTGTGGTGGTCTTTTTGGAGGTGGGGGGAGGGAAGAATTGGTTCTAGGCACCTAAACACAATCTTCAAATTTCTGCTCTTTTGAATTCATGTACCATTAAGACACCAAGCTAGGAACTGGGTGATGGTGAGTTCTAGTCCTACCTTGGGTATGAAAGCCAGCTGGGTGACTTTGGGCCAATCACCAGGACATGGTGAGTTCTAGTCCCACCTTGGGTACGAAAGCCAGCTGGGTGACTTGGAGACAATCACCAGGAGAAGGTGAGTTCTAGTTCCACCTCTGATAAGAAACCCAGCTGGGTGACTTTGGGCTGATCACCAGCAGATTGTGGGTTCTAGGCCCACTTTGGGCTCAAAGCTAACTGGGTGACCTTGGGCCGCTGGGCCAGTCCCTTTCTCTCAGCCCTAGGAAGGAGACAATGGCAACACACATGTGAAAAATCTTGCCAAGAAAACTGCAGGGCCTTTACCAGGCAGTCTCCGAGAATCGGGCCCAACTGAACAAAAGAAAAATAAACCAGAATCAGGACCAGAGGTGGGTTTCAGCAGGTTCTGGCCAGTTCTGGAGAACCGGTAGCGGAAATTTTGAGTAGTTCGGAGAACTGGTAAATACCACCTCTGACTGGCCCCGCCCCCATCTATTCTCTGCCTCCCGACTCCCAGCTGATCAGGAGGAAATGGGGATTTTGCAGTATCCTTCCCCTGTGATGCCTGCCATGCCATGCCACACCATGGCCACCAAACCACAGAATCGGTAGTAAAAAAAATTGAATCCCACCACTGATCAGAATAGAGCTGGAAGGGAACTTTTTTTTTTAATTAGATTTATATGCTGCCCTTCTCCGGAGACTCAGGGCGGCTTACAATGCGTTAAGCAATAGCCTTCATACTTTTGTATATTTATACAAAGTCAGCTTATTGCCCCCACAAACTGGATCCTCAATTTATCTACCTTAGAAAGGATGGAAGGCTGAGTCAACCTTGAGCCTGGTGAGATTCGAACTTACAGTAATTGCAGACAGCTGGTGTTAATCACAATGCTTTAGTCTGCTGAGCCACCAGGCCCTTTTTACCTTGGAGGTCTTCTAGTCCAGTCCCCTATTTCAGACAAGTGACTGTCCAGTCTCTCCTTAAAATATGAAAGAGAATGTTAGCTTCGAGGTAAAGGCTGTTCCTGGCTCAAACATATTTTTGTCCTCCTAGATATGATCTGATTAGTCATGCAAAACTGCAGCTCCTTTGAACACAACTGCGGTCAACCTTCTCCAGCCTGTAAGACAGCTGCTGGACCATTTTTTGCATTCTACAAAAAGAGAGAGAGAGAATAAAGCAGCGATCTGCTCATCTTGCATTCCAACCATCAGCACTGCTGGGAGTTAAATCTAAGAGCAGAAAAAGTCAGGAAGCCTAACCATCATGATCCGCGAGCTCATTTGTCTATATTAGCATGTGTGTGTGCGTGCGGGTGTGTGCTTGTGTGTCTCAGCAACAGCTGTTCCATTGTTTTAATTGGGATAATTACAGTGGTCCACAAATAGAACATTAACCTTTAGTCGGTCTGCTCATTGTGCGGGCTGGAAGGGAGGGAGAGGAACGGCGGAACGGCAAACCGAGAGAGGAAGAACGCAGGAGGAAAAATTGGGCAGAAGCATTGCCAGATGCAACCCTCTCCGAGTTTTCAGGAATTGCTGGTTCTCCTCGGGCTGAGATGCATGTCTCCCGCATATCCCAACACTGAAGTGGTCCTATTTCTATTTCTATTAATGTCCTTTTCTTTTCTTTTCTTTTCTTTTCTTTTCTTTTCTTTTCTTTTCTTTTCTTTTCTTTTCTTTTCTTTTAAAAAGGGGTATTTGAGGCTTTCTGCTGAAAATGGATCAAAATGAAGCGGTGATTTAACATTAAGGATAACCTTTATTGTCGTTGTTTACAGTGAGGACACTTGGCCAGTGGTGGGATTCAAATAATTTAACAACCGGTTCTCTGCCCTAATGATCTCTTCCAACAACCAGTTCACCAAACTGCTCAGAAAGTTAACAACCGATTCTTCCGAAGTGATGCGAACCGGCTGAATCCCACCACAGCACTTGGCCCAGATTAAAAATGAAATTCTGCGGCCTGCTCTCAAAAGAAAGTATTTGTCTACCCATACACATATCACACACACACACACACACACACACACACACACACATCCAGGGGTGGGCTTCAAAAATTTTAGCAAGGGATTCTCTGCCCGGTCCTGGGGGGTGTGGCCATGGTGGGTGTGGCCTAGTCCTGCACCATGGTGGAGGGGGACGTTTTTGCTCTCCCCGGGCTCCGGAGGCATTCCTCAAGCCTCCGAGAGGGCGAAAATGGTCTCCCCAGGCTCCGGAGGCCCTCTGGAGGCTGGAAACAGATCTGTTTTGGGCCTGAACTTCCGGTAGGCCCATTTTTCACCCTCCCTGAGCCTCCGCTCGTGCCCTGCACTTACCTCACATCCAAAACGGGCCATATGGGGACTCCTGGGAGGGCAGAATCTTAGCTAGAGGTTCTCCCAAACCCCTACGAACCCCCAGCATGATTCGCTTAACAACCATGGTCAAAAAAAGGTCATAAAAATCAGATGCAGATCATTTAAACAACCAGCTTGTTTAGCAACAGAAATCCGGATCTCAATTGTGGTTGTGAGTTGCAGGACCGCTACCTGTAAAAATGTGGTCTCGTTTCAAATCCATCTTTCGTGTTGTGTGCAACGGAAATGTGTTTATCTCCTTCTACCTGTACTTATCCTCTGCAAGTTCTGTGTTGTTTTCCAGAAGGACCTTTTTCGTCTCTCTATTCCGCCTCCCGTAAAACTCTTTATTTTCCTCACACCAAAGTGTCTCCAGCATCATTAGCATAAGTCACTTCGATGATCTTGGCCTATTTCAAAGAACCCTTCAGATCCAACGGAAAGAAGTTTTTAACTCATCTCTCTGCGCTTCAGATCTTTGTCAAGTGGCCCTGTTCAAAGCCTTTTTTTTTTCTTAAACAGAAAAAGAAATAATAACACAGAAGCGTTTATCAAGCTTTCGTTTTCCAGCGTTACTCACCTCTGTCTGTCTTTGGGCGGGTGGGAGAGGAGAAGACATGCAAGATGATGGTGTGAGAAGTTGTGTCCCGTTATCCTTGATGCAAAACAAATCTTCGTTTTGGGAAGATTGTTCCTTCCCATTGTGATTGGAATCTCAAGCAAGAGTTAACAGCAAAAGAAGATTATCTTTTTATTTTGATAAATGTAGGACCCTTTAGTCTCTTTCTCTCTCTCTCTCTCTCATCTCTCATCTCTCATCTATCTACCTGCTACCACCTACCGACTATCATCTATCACCTATCACCTATCATCTATCTATTCTATTTTTTCATCAGCCATCATCCATCCATCATCCATCATCCATCCATCCATCCATCCATCCATCCATCCATCCATCCATCCATCCATCCATCCATCCATCTATCTATCTATCTATCTATCATTCCATTGACTCATGCCTCCAGAAGTTGTGGGTGCTCCATTGGAGGTTTTTAAGAAGAGATTGGATAACCATTTGCCTGAAATGATATTGGATTTCCTGCCTAAGCAAGGGACTATAAGACCTCCAAAGTCTCTTCCAACTCTCCTCTCCTCTCCTATCTACCGTCTCTAACTCTACCTATCTTTTTCTCTTTCTCTTTCTCTTTCTCTTTCTCTTTCTCTTTCTCTTTCTCTTTCTCTTTCTCTTTCTCTCCGACTCCCTTCCTCCCCGTCCCCAGCCTACATGGTACAACTGAAGACCTTGGTTCTTCACAATTTGTAGATGATATCTGTCTACAAACAACAAATGGTTTTGTTTAGGATGTATCTTCCTGAAAGAGGTTGATGACTGTAGAAAGACAAGCCGAGCCTGGGAGCAGAGTCAAGAGTGGAATCAGCCCAGAATCGTGATGTTCCCATAAAGAGTCTAAATCCAACTCTCTTGAATTCCATTGACCCTTAGTTAGTGTTAAACAGTCAGTTGACTTGATTCTGGCCTGAGTAATAAATCAGCTTAACTGGAACATAACGTGTGGTCCGATTCTTGGCATCTGACATGACTTTTGCCCTTCATTACTCAGCTATGGGAGAAGGCTGTTGGCTGGAGAACTGCAGCTTGGCTTGGCATGCGAGTTGTAGATCAGCCTTGTAACGTTTTGCTCTTTATTAATGACCTACTGGAAGAGCAGCCTTGGGACTCTTCCATCAGCACGTACCTAGGCAGTTATTTCCTACGGATATCCTACGTTTGCTAATAAGGCTTTTGTAAATTAAGAGGGCCTTCTGAAACCGTGCTGGCAGCGGGAACTGATGGCCATTTACATTAGCCCACTCTTCCTCTTCCTAAATACAAGCAGCTTGTCTGATAAAGGTCGAACCTCTTGACAAGCAAACGCAGCAAGAAGGAAAGTCTGAAGGGAAATGGTTTCACAGATTCCTGAAACCAGGGGGGAAGGCGGACCGCAGCACGGTTGAAGCAATCAAAATATTTGCTCATTTTTGATTCTGTGGTGATCAATAATTTAGCTGGGAAGTATTAACCTGTCTGCTCACTGGAATCAAGAGATGGTTGCCATCTATTTTAAATGATTCCGTTCCTGGAAGTCCTGTGGCAAGCTTCTTCTGGCAAGCTTCAGGAACTAGGATGAGTTGTTTGGGTTACAAGGACCGATTAAAATCTCTTGTTGAAGAATGAACATGAATTCTCAGTTTCCTTGCAAAGAGAGAGTCATTGAGTTACAATCATAATTGGGATTAGAACTTCTGTTTCTAAGCAAGATGGTTTTTCTGTGAGTTATGCCCAATTTTATGGACCTTTTTTTGGCTACAGTGGTTAAGTGAATCCCACTGTTGTTAAGCGAACCCAGATTTTTTCATTGACTTTGCTTGTCAGAAGCCAGCTGAGAAAGTTACATATGGCGATTGTATGACTCCAGGGATGCTACAACCATTTTAAGCACATGCTGGTTGCCAAGTGCCAGAATTTTGATCCCGTGCCATGACCATGATGAAATAAAATAAATATAATGTCATTGTCAGGGTTCCAAATAATAGATCCATAGCAAGCAAAACTCTGAGGCAGGTAGATTCCTCAAAGAGTAGTTTTATTGGAAATATCATATTGGCACATCAGTGGTAGGTTTCAAAATTTTTTACTGTTGGTTCTGTGGGCGTGGCTTGGTGGCCATGGTGTGGCTTGGTTGGCCTATAAATAAAAAATAAATAAAACAATAAAATCTCCATTCCCACCCCACTCCAGGGGAAGGTTCCTGCAAAATCCCCATTTCCTCCCGATCAGCTGGGACTCAGGAAGCAGGGAATAGATGGGGGTGGGGCCAGTCAGAGGTGATATTTACTTGTCCTCTGAACTACTCAAAATTTCCACTACTGGTTCTCCAGAACTGGCCAGAACCTGCTGAAACCCACCTCTGTGGCACATATCTGGTGACAATCGACTCTGAAGGGTCCCTCGGTTTTCGTCTAATTAAAAGTGATTTTTTTTCTCCTCAATCCCAAACCATCAGTCCCATGGCCCAATCAAAGCAGCATCTGCTGATCTGGTGATTTTACTCCTCCTCCCTCCAGCCAGGTGTGTGAACGTCCTTGGTTCCGAAGAAAAAGTATTTTATTTTGAGTAGACAACCCCAGCTCTCTCTAATCCCCACTCCCTATCCCTCAGCTCCAGTGTGGTAACACTGAAGCTCCAAGATGGCTTCAGCCAGGATCAGCTTCAGGATTGACAGTCATCTGATCACTAGAGGCCCCAGAAAACAGCATTTCTACAATTGTTGCACCCAAATAAATCTCCAGCATCCTGTAGGATGAAATTTCCGCCATCTTGAAGAATAGGAAGAATGTTGAGGTTGGCTCATTTGGGATCCAAGCTCTCTTTTTTCCCCTAGGAATTTATTTATTTATTATTTATTTATTTGTCAACATGTATAAGATAACAGATATAAGTATAAACTTGATTATGAATACAGGATAAGCATACGAATAAATGGGGACAGTGGAACAGGGACGGTAGGCGTACTGGTGCACTTATGCACGCCCTCTTACACACCTCTTAGGAATGGGGTGAGCTCAACGGTGGACAGTCTAAGGTTAAAGTTATGGGGATTTGAGGAAGAAACCACAGAGTCAGGTAGTGCATTCCAGACATTCTGTTGCTGAAGTCGTATTTCCTGCAATCGAGTTTGGAGCGGT
The DNA here is from genome assembly GCA_038048745.1 of Coluber constrictor foxii. Classification (NCBI taxonomy): domain Eukaryota; kingdom Metazoa; phylum Chordata; class Lepidosauria; order Squamata; family Colubridae; genus Coluber; species Coluber constrictor. The sequence goes on from CM075973.1 coordinate 4,631,316, forward strand.
TTACTTTAAGTTTGTATCTATTGTGTGCTCTTGTACTGTTGTGGTTGAAATTGAATTAGTCATTGATAGGTAGGACATTGTAGCAGATAATTTTGTGTCCTACGCTTAGGTCAGACTGAAGGTGGCGTAGTTCTAAATTGTCTACTCCCAAAATTTCCAGCCTGGTGGCCTAAAGGATTTTGTTGTGAGCAGAGCAGTGGAGGGCTCTCCTTGTGAAATATCTCTGGACTCGCTCAATTGTATTAATGTCCGATATACAATGCGGGTTCCAGACAGATGAACTGCATTCAAGAATTGGTCCTGCAAAGGTTTTGTGTGCCCTAGTTTCCATAACTGCAGAAGAAATACAGGAAAGGATCAAGGGAAAGGCAGGGGAAAAAAATGTACAGCCTCTGTAGCCAAACACGCTCTCTGTGATGGAGGAGATGTGACCAGAAAAGTAAAAATATCAGCCAATTTATTTCTCCACATGAAAAGTGATTTTTTTTCTCCCCCTCACTCTCTCTTTCCCTCTCACAGTAATAATGACAGATTGTACAGTGAAAAGTGGCACACACCATTACGGTGTTTGACAGGAGAAATTCCTAGAGCTGATACTGTTCAGACTCAGTTGAGTTCTCTGCCATGTAAACACCGGAGTTGCATTTTCATGGAAACGCTCCTTCCATCCCTTCTGATTTTCACTTCCCAGGTTTCCACTCCTGTTCAAATCCCCCAGTGACGAACACGGTGAAGAGCCGGAGAACATCATTGTAGGTTGAGACCCCACCAGTGTGCATATAAACCCAAAGAAAGAAAGAAAGAGAGAATGTTTTCCGGTTTCATAAAGTTCTAAATAATTGATCATTTGCGAGGATTTGTCCATGACATTTTCTTTGGTGGCTATGTAGAATCCAAAAACACCAGCCTTTCAAAGCTAGGCAAAGCTTTTATCATCAAAACTCTTCCAAATTCATTAATAAAGGACCGAGTTCACACTCTACTCTGACAAATGTGCAATCCTCAGAGGTCTGGCTTAAGCCTTGTATTTATAATTCAAGCAATAATGAAAAAGGAAATGGAAATCCTTATAATTTATCAAAAGAATGAAAAAGTCAGTGGAAAAACCTGGGGGGAGGGGGGGGAGGGATCGATCCCCTGGGAATTGCAAAAATTACTTTGCAACTGTCCCTCCTTCAAAAGATGAAGTTATTAATTGTGAGTCATTTTTCTCCCATTCCACCCTGATATTCTTAATTCATAATTGCTGTTAACAAAGGGGTGGGGGAAAACCCTGTTATAGACAGATGGGGCATTTATCTCAATGGATCTTTCTTTTTTTAATGGAATTTTTTTTCTGCCAATTTCCCCCCCCCCCTTCCTCTGAATAGGAAAAAACTTGAGTGCCATCAACTTCAATTTAAAAATTAGCATTATCAAGAGAAACAGAAGGAGAACTAATAATAGGCTGGTGCAAATCATCTCCTTATATATTTTATTACCTTTAGGAGTATTCTGAGGAGACTACTTTTGTAGTCTGAATTAAGCTTGAATTTCAATTTTTGTATGAATGTATACTCCCAGGGTAAGAGGGAGGAGGAGGAGGAGGAGGAGGAGGAGGAGGAGGAGAAACAACTAGCTTCTTCAATGTTCTGCTGAGTTCTGAACCCTGGGAAAATGACAGATCACTGGGCAAATCTAAAACTGATACCTCATGTAGCTAGCAAACTGGAAAAAGAGCATCTTCTGAACTGTGGCTGAGAGGAGGACTATCCTACTCCATCAAGCCATAATGCCTCTGGACTGTCTTAAGCCAGCAATTCCAGCCTGAACGAAAGACAAAGTCCTTGGGGCTCTGCGATCTGTACCTCCAGCTCAATCTTTGCCAGCCTCTCCAGCTGTTGAGGCTAAGGAGGTTAACTTAATCTCTAAATTGGAATGACCGCGGCCATTTATCACACCTGGTTTTGAAGGCCCAAGGTCAGGTTAATATCCTCACCATCGGCTCTCTGTGGCAACCCAGCATCAGGTAGAGGTTGACAAGACAAACCGGGTTCTTCCTTCCCAAATTAGGAGCTCAGCATTTATTTTCATTTAGCCGGAGAGCTTCCAGAACACCTAATCAGTTTACTTGACAGTCCCCTAAGAGTCTTTTCTTAAGATTAGTATTTGTGTTGCATTAGTATTTCACAATGGCTTATGCTTTAATACACTCAGGTTATTATTCTTAGGAGACAATTTCTTTCCTATGTAACAGGGGGCTTAAGATAACTCCAGGAGAAATCCTGAGTACAAAATCCCTTTTCTACTCAGAAAAATACAAAATTCATATACAAATAGTCCTCGACTTACAACAGTTCATTTGGTGAACCTTCAAAGTTACAATGGCACTAAAAAATGGGACTCACAACCTTTTTTCGCATGTATGAAATTTGCAGCTTTCCCATGATCATGTGATCAAAATTGAGAGAGAGAGAGAGAGAGAGAGAGAGAGAGAGAGAGAGAGACAGAGAGAGACAGAGAGAGACACAGAGACACAGAGAGAGACAGAGACAGAGAGACAGAGAGACAGAGAGAGACAGAGAGAGAGAGAGAGACAGAGAGACAGAGAGAGAGAGACACAGAGACACAGAGAGAGACAGAGGGAGGCAGAGAGATAGACAGAGAGACAGGGGGAAACACAGAGAGACACAGAGAGACAGAGAGAGACACAGAGATACAAACACTGCTTAGTTTATTCCACATGAAAGAGTTTCTGTAGGCTTCTGAAGTGCTCTTTAACGAAACTCTGAACTTGCAACACTAACAACTGTGTTAGCATCTTCAGTCTTCAAAAGAGCACGACATTTGCATCAGTAATTCTTCAATGTGGAATCATTTTTTGAAAAATCACCTAAGTGATACTTGGGAGCCCTTTCTTTCCCAGGCAGGGAGCGAAAGAAAAAAAAATGGAGGATGACTTAATCTGAACCACATTAGAACAAGCCACAAACACAGCCTTGTAATATTATTCCAAATGTGTATAAGTCAAGTGAAGATCACTGTGGCATTCTCTTAATCTGCAAGATTCAGTCCCACAATCTACAAGATGCATTTCCTTAATGTGCATGCTTCCAAACTGGAAATCAAATTATGGATCAGAGAATCTCATTCCCTTATTCAACAAATCTACAGCTGGAAAGTAAGAATAACTTGTATGAAGGACACCTTAAATTCCCTCATTCAACAGGCCCAGCTGTGCAGAAGAAAGGAGAATTTCATCTACCAAGGTTGACATTGTACTGACTACCTTCAATTCAAATGTTAGACAACTAAAATTAAGTCTCCTGGTCTTCCCTACCACATTTTGAAGGCCATCATTTGTAAACATCTAAACAGCTGGCTGGGGAATTCTGGGAGTTGAAGTCCTCCAGGCTTAAAGTTGCCAAGGTTGGAGACCCCTGGTCTAGACAATATTGGGAGACTTCTGCTTTGGGCCAATGGCTCAATTTCTTGAAGATCCCTCCAAGTTAAACCATGAAGACTTGATCATGGATATTCAAAAGGTGCTTTTTCAAAAGTCAACTGGACTTTCTTAGTTCTTTTCCTTGAAAATGTTTCACTTCTCATCCAAGAAACTTCTTCTGTTCTAGCATGGAGTCTTTTTCCTGCAGAAGCTCTGAATTCCAAAGCTCAAATTGTGGTCTTCCTGGAAAGATCTCCAAAAGGGACATCTGAATTAGCACTCCTTCACCAACCCCTGCTCCAAGGTTTACTCAGCATTTATGTTCAAGCTGCATTGGGCGTCAGTCTGATGCCGGCGTTAATCCCCTCTCTTGCTTTTACCCGTCTGTGGTTTTTCCTTCCTCCTTCTTTCTTTTTTGTGCTCTTTGGGTCACTAAACCTTGTGCTTAAGCAGAATACATAAATCATTCCAAAAGAGAGCTTCCATTTTGGGAAGAATGCCGTCTTCCGAAGATTACAATGTTGAGGTGGTAATCCATTGTATTTTATATTTAACTGCCATTTCTTTAGCGGAGCAAAGCTATCATCAGATCTTCCCCGGACGCTCATCTGGAGACACTTCACTGCTCATTATCTGCAACTGCAAATTACTTGTGGAGACAAGGCATTTTCTCATGTATTATTATGGAGCAGAAGATGATGGAAACGAAGGATGAAGTCAACAAAAGGGATTTGGGGAGAAATGTGGCAGAAAGTATAATTTTAAGGGTGGGAGGCTAGACAGTTGCTAGCACTTCTTCCGCTTTGCCGTGGGGCACGAAACCATAATGTGATTAAACTGGTTTTATTTGTGAAGTGAAACCCTAGATGGCACATTAGGAACCGGCAACCAACATGTTAGTGTGTGATCCCTCATTTTGGAGCGTTGCTTTTAGAATATGTGGAAAAAAGAGACCAAGTTCACTTACTGTTCTCCATTTTCTTTTAACAAATTCATTCTTATTTATTTATAATAAGGAGACAACCTATTTTCCAAGGCATTCGAAGGCCAGACAAGGAACAATGGATGGAAAATGATCAAAGAGAGGTTCGACCTAGAAATGAGGAGAAATTTTCGGACGGTGAGAACAAACAAACTGTGGGACAGAAGTTGCCTTCACAAGTTGTGGAGGTTCATCCCTGGAGGCTTTCAAGAAGAAACTGGGCTGCCTTCTGTCAGAAATGGTGTAGGATCTCTTGCTTGGACAGGGGGTTGGACTAGATGACCTCCAACTCTGTTATTTGGTATCCTGTATTTAAAAGAAGGCCACTTCCTCCTATATGCCATTTTCTTGTGAATGTCCCTCATAGGCAATTTTTTAAACCTGCTGTCCCCTGAATTTTTTATATACATTTCCTACAGGCAGTTTTTTTCAAATGAAAGCTCTCCCAATAGAAAATGTTTGCATTTTCAAAATTTAACTATTCCACTTAAAAAAAAGAAAAGTATCTTTTCCCTGGATATGTTTAGATTTTTTTAAAAAAGCTATAAAATACCCAGAGTTATTCAGAAGCTGGGCCGCCTCGAAAGTGGATTAAACAAATAAATAAATTTATAATTCTTGGGGGGAGTTTTTTTCCCACACAAAATGGTAGGCGGTAGCAGACTCTGCTTAAGTTCGGCCGTTCAATTTAGTTCAGTCGCAAAATCAATGGGAAAGCCGGATTCATTTAACGACGACGGCAAGGAAGGTCGTAAAATGGGGCAAAGCACCCTTACCAAATGTCTCACTTAACGATGGCAATTTTGGGCTCCGTTGTAGTCATTAAGTCGAGAATGACCTGTATAGATTGGGGGGGGGGGAGTCACTTCCATGGTTACACAGTTTTTTCTCTCTTCCCAATTACACATTCGTGGCGGCTTCGTCTCCCCCATCAATTTACTCGCCCCGAAAACATAACATAAAAGATTTGTAGGCATTTTTCTTTCAAGATCTTCCTATAACCACTTCCCTTCCTGCAGCCATCCGTCGTCATTTGTCTTTTTGGCAAGCAATTTGGGCTGGCAGGCAATCCGCACACACACTCACACACATACCAGTTACATACTTTTCCTTAATATGTGTGTGTCTCTGTATGTGTGTGAGAGAGGGAGAGAGTGTGTCGTGTTGCAAGCCATAACTAGCTCAAAAATCCAAAGAGAGTAAATTCATCCTTGGCTTTAATGATGTGTTCAAAGAGAGCCAAGTTTTCTTTCAGGCTTATTATTCTGTGATTGTAGCCTAGCTCAGGATGTAAAAGATATCAGGTGCCTTGAGTAAGGCTTAACTCAATTTATTCCACACACAGTAAAAACAATTTACCTGCTTTTATGTCGGTAAAGTAAATTTCAAAGCTGGGAAAGTAAGGTGCCAGAAAAAAAAAAAAAAGATTTAGAGAAATTCATCTGGAGAAGCAACACAGAGAGAAAAAAAAAATTAATTCCTAAATCCTTTGAATCTAAGCTCCAGACATGTCTGTTTTAAAGAATAATGAAATATTTCAACGGTTTAGTAAACACCGAGGCTTTATTGTTGATTAGCAGAGGAGGAATAATTTTAATAAGGGTTCCTTGGGAAAGGAAAAGCGCTTGTCAAGCAAATAAGGAAAGCTTGGAGATATCTAGTGAAGATAATAATAATAATAATAATAATAATAATAATAATAATAATAATAATAATAATAATTTATTTATTTGCTAATTGCTAATTGCTAAATTAGTCCACTGGTCATTATGTAAAAAATACAACTTACCTATATCCAAAAAGTCATGGGAACATAAAGTAGAAAAAGTTATAGAAAATGAGAAGGTGAAGATCTTGTGGGACTTTTGAATACAGACGGATCTTCAGTTGGAACACAACACGCCTGACATCACAATTGTCGAAAACCGAAATGTACAATTTATTGACATTGCGGTACCAGGAGATGCCAGAGTTGAAGAAAAAGAACTGGAAAAAAATCAGGAAAATATCGCGACCTGGCCATTGAAACTACACGGCTATGGATGAAACATGTAACAGTGATATCCATTGTCATCAGGGCACTTGGTACCATGTCCAAGAATTTTATAAGACACATCAACAAATTGCAGCTTCCTGCAATAATAACAGTGGAACTGCAAAAAACTGCGCTATTCGAAACATCGTACGTCTTAAGAAGGTACTTGGTTGATACCTAGGATGCTGGCAGCAACCTATATCAACCATTAGCACCAGTCCATGGTATTTGTGATGTATTTTTGAATATTCAGTTGACTGAGTTTCATTTTTAATGAATAAAGATGATGATGATGATGATGATGATGATGATGATGATAATGATACTACTACTACTACTACTACTACTACTACTACTACTACTAATAATAATAATAATAATAATACCACCTTCTTTTCAGTTTCACTGGACTGATTTGATTTGCAATCCTGGTGAAATCTAATTCTAGCAAGTTACCAAAATCCTTCTAGGACAATGTTGACTGCCCCTTCCGTTTTCAGAACAGCTGGGCAGTGAAGGCCTGTGACGCAAGTTAGCTGGTCACGAGGTCAACCCAACCTTGCTATTCTCAGATCATCTTTCATTGGTAAGTGGGTTATAGAGCTGGGGGGGGGGGGGGAGAAAGAGGAGAAAAAGCTAGACAGAATGATTGCCTTTCTGCTTCATAGCTTCCTCCTGTTCTCCCCGAGGCTGTCATGTCGAATGTGCTTGACCCAACAGTCTATAAGGAGAAGAGAATTATGACAAAGCTGGGTTTGGAGAAGGAGAGGAGGAGGAAGAGGAGGAGAAGGAAAGGAGGAGGAGGAGGAGGAGGAGGAGGAGGAGGAGGAGGAGGAGGAGGAGGAGGAGGAGGAGGAGAAGAAGAAGAAGAAGAAGAAGAAGAAGAAGAAGAAGAAGAAGAAGAAGAAGAAGAAGAAGAAGAAGAAGAAGAAGAAGAAGAAGAAGAAGAAGAAGAAGAAACCTTGACAGAATAACAGAGTCAGAAGAGACCTTGGAGGTCTTGTAGTCCAACCTCCTGCTCAAGTAGGAAACCCTGTACCATTCCTAAAGATGCTTCCTGCCCCCCCCCCCCGAGGCAACTGGACTTTCTGGTTTTTCTTTGAAGACATTTCTCTTCTCCTCCAAGAAGCTGAAGAAGAAGCTCCAAGAAGCTTGACGAAGCTGAAGAAGCTTCTTGGAGGAGAAGTGAAATGTCTTCAAAGAAAAACCAGAAAGTCCAGTTGCCTCTTGAGAAAACCCCTTTGGGATAACCATGACCTGGATGGTTGAGAATCTCCATAGACACCTCTACCATTCCAGTCAAAGAAAAGTGGACCAGCCTATTCTCCAAAGCACCAGAAGGCAAGGCAAGAATCAATGGATGGAAACTCATCAAGGAGAGAAGCAACCTAAATCTAAGGAGAAATTTCCTGACAGGGAGAACAATGAACCAGTGGAACAACTTGGCTTCAGAAGTTGTGCGTGTTTAAAAACACTGGAGGTTTTTTAAGAAGAGATTGGACAACTGGAATGGTATAAGGTCTCCTGCTTAAACAGGAAGTTGGACTAGCAGATCTCCAGTGTTCCTTCCAACTCTGTTACTCTGTTCAATGTTCCTATATCTAAGGACCTGCCACAAAGAAGAGTGAGGTCATCTTATTTTCCAAAGCATCAGAAGGCAGGAGAAGAAACAACGGATGGAAACTCATCAAGGAGCGAAGCAACATAGGAATAAGGAGAAATTTCCTGACAGTGGGAACAATTAGTGGAACAAGCTTGCCTCCAGAAGTTGTGGGTGCTTCATCACTGGAGGCTTTTAAGAAGAAACTGGACAGCCACTTGTATGGAATTGTACAGGGTTTCTTGTTTGAGCAAAGGGTTGGGCTAGAAGTTCTCCAAGGCCCCTTCCAATTCTTTTAGTCTATATTCCCAAATCTGTTAATCATTGGAACAACTTGCCTTTATAAGTTATGGGTGCTCCACCACTGGAGGCTTTCAAGAAGAGATTGGACAGCCATTTGCCTGAAATGGTACAGAGTTTCCTGCTTGAGCAAGGGGTTGGACTAGAAGACCTCCAAGGTCCCTTCAGATCTGTTATGCTAGCCCCTGGAAGACAGATGCAAAAAGAATTTCAGTTCATTGGAACCACTGACACTCACTCCCCCCCCCCACCCTTTCTGACATCTGCTAATTATAATTCAGTGAGACAAATGCTTTTGTTTGGGTTCCTTCTGTTAATTATATATAACCCGACGTTCTTTTGAGAAGAAAGCTCAGCTTTGGTATTTGTCTGGACCTAAAAACGAAAGGAAGCTGTTGTATTTCATTTCATATTAATCAGGATGGAAAGCCACTGGACATTGATGCAGAATAAGAAAATCAAAAGAATGCTTGGATCGGCGTTGAAGGCTTCGAAGAATTGTGGGCCATCCAGCCAAGGCAATTAAATAATAATAATAATTTTTTAAAAAAACCCTTTCCTTCTGTGTTCTTGGTTGCGTCGGTTAGCTCACGATTTTACGAAATCTGTCTGAGGAAATTCACACCAACGGTTCTTGAAAAGGACAAAACAGAAAGTGGAAGATTCCTTCAAGCTCTCCTACATGATTAAAACTAGTGATGCAGCTTTTTAAAATAATAATGATGATGGGATTTAATATGAGCAGACAAAATTCAAGCTTGGGGATTATGCTGAATTACAACTCCTAAATTTCCCCGCAAATATTGGTCTATGATTAAGTAAGGTGAAGAAATTGAGGTTGTCCATTCATGAGACTGTGTTTCTCAACCTTGAAAACGTGAAGATGATGGGTGGACTTCAACTCCCAGAATTCCCCAGCCAGCCAATCTCACACTGCACAACCAGCCAATTGTGGTTTATTTTAAACTCATTTAATCTGGCACGGAGACTGCGGTTCTGAACACAATTATGGAGGCGGGGGGTGGGAATAATCTCTGGGAAGATGTAAGCACTGGAGACAATTGACAAGTCCTTCCAAGAGCTTTGTCTGTCTCAAAAAGAAGGGTAGGAATTTTACACAGCTGGTATTTTTTTCCCCCTCTCCTCTTCAATAGTGCATTCTCTGCTCAGGAATGAAAGCAGCCCAGACTGGCAATGATAAGCAAGCCTTTTTTTAAAAAAAGAAAAGAAAAGAAAGAAAGAAAGAAAAAGAGAATCGTGGCGAAGTTATTCTCTTTAATTAAAAATAATTCAGACTCGCTAGAGATGAAAGGCATGAGCGTTTCAATATCACTCAACGCGATGTGATTATGTTTAAATCCAGCTAAGATGATCCTTGAAATCAGGGTGTTCTCGACCCCTGGGCCATGGCCCACTCCAGGACTATATACTATTTGCAACTGGGCCATGAGCTGGCACACACAGGCGCCTGCGCAGCTCCACTCACACGAGCAGCAAGTGGGCAGACACATGTAGCTCAATTTGCATGCGCTTACATGCGTGCATGCCGGGCCACCGCTCACACGAGTCGAGCTGCCTGCATGGGTGTCTGCGGTAGCCTGCTGCTCACATGGCCCAGTTCCAGTGATGGGATTCAGGCGAAGTGGTAGTTAAATTGCTGAATAGCCCTGCCCCACCTTGCCCCTTCCAGGAGTCTCCACATGCCCCATTTTGGCTCCCAGGTAAGTGCAGGGAGGCCTACTAGGCTCAAAACGGGGTGCAGGTGGGGTGCAGTGTGCCCCACCCCCCAGCAGCCTATTTTCGCTCTCAGGAGGCTGCCAGGAGGCCTAGTAGGGCCAAAACGGGGCGGGAGGGGTGCGTCCCCCTGTCCCATTTTCGCTCCCAAGGGGGGTGCAGGAGGCCGAGTGCTGCCTGTCACACCTCCTGGCTACGCCCACCATGGCCACGTCATCCAGCCAGTCATCAGGGCAGAGAACCGGTTGTTAAATTATTTGAATCCCATCACTGCCCAGTTCCCCTGCCCCCCTCCCCCCCGCCAGCCAGGCCGCCAAGTCCCCAAAAAACAATAACATGAAGTGGATAAAATGAAGCTCATGAAAAGCTCTCAATAGTGAAATGAACATGACACAGTGCTTAAAACAATTGTCAAGAGTGTGTTCCCGCAACAACATGGTTAATGTGTTGGGAAAGTATCTGTAAGAACCTCTCTTCCCCCACCCCTCCCTTCTCACTGAAGCCTGACCAGCATGGGGAAAAAAAAAGTTGGCTTATGGAAACCTCATAATATCACTTATCCACCGAGCCAGTCACCTGATGACTGACAACTTTAATTTCAGCGTGAAATTGGCTGAGTAACTACTGGTACATCCATCCGTTTTGACAGAAGTGGTCCAAACGACTTCAGGAGATATTTGCCACCACAAATGTCTCAAGTCAGCAACCTGGCTGGCAAAATGCCCAGAGGGAGGAGACAGGAAATGTTCACATCCTATAGGTAATCCTTGACTTACAACCAGGGGTGAAATGCTCCTGGTTCGGACCGGATTGCCCAATCCGGTAGCGATGGTGCTGGGTGGTTCGGAGAACCGGTAGCAAAAATCCCTGCCCCACCCCCATGCCCAGCTGAGCCGCACGATCATCAGAGGCTTTTTTAAAAATTTTAAAAGCATTTTTTCTACAACCTCTTCGGCCGAAAAAATGCTTTTTAAAAGTTTTTTTAAAAAAAGCCTCTGCAGATCAGACAACTCAGCTGGGATCGTCAGAGACTTAAAAAATTAGAAAAAGCCTCTGCTGATCAGGCAAGTCAGCTGCGAACTTCAGAGGCTTAAAAGAAAAAAGAAAAAACCTCTGCCGATCAGGCAAGTCAGCTGGGATCGTCAGAGGCTTTTTAAAGCATTTTTTTACAACCTCTTCGGCCTAGTTGGCCTCCTGCACCACAGGGGGAGAGGACATTTTTGCCCTCCCCAGGCTCTGGAGGCTTTGCCCCCCCCCTCAGTGTCTAATACAGGGGTGGGCAACAAATGCCTCACCCAATCAGCAGTGGTCCCACGTTTTGAAGTTTGGGGTCCTCTAAAGCTCTGTGTCAGTACAATGCAAACATGGCAACTTCTTTGTACAATGCCAAAGCACTTCTTTGTTCTCTTTACAAAATAAAATTAATTCAGATGTTTTGAGTTTCTAGTAGACTAAACATACTCATTGCCTGTTTTTTTTAAAAAAAATCTATTTGGCAGAAGGTCCAAAATTATCCACCATGCTTGCTTTGTGGATGTTACAAGCTACACACAGGCGTAGACGCAGAAACATACACACCAGTGATGGGTTCCTCACGGTTCAGCCCAGTTCGGCCGAACCAGTAGCGGTGACGATATGACGTCAGTTCTCTTTATTCAGGAGCTGGGCCCTCCCACCCCCACCCACCCCCATCCACCCCCACCCACCCGTGTTATTCTTACCTTTTATTTGGCCCACCCGGGCCACCCCCAATCTATTCGCTGCCTCCCGAATCCCAGCTGATCAGCTAGAAGGAAAAACACTCTTTAAACTCTTGCCGCGGGGCTTCAAAGGGCCGCCCTACAGCTGATCAGTGTTGAAAGGCAGTATGGTGGTAGACTGGTGCCTCCAAAAACAAATGAGTAGACCAGTACAGTTCTGCAAGCAGTTAAAAGCCTGGTAGACCAGTACCTCTGGTAAATCCTAAAGAATTGCCACATAGCATCAAGCTACGCCCACAAAATAAGCCATGCCCACAGAACAGGTAGTAAAACAATTTAAAAGCCACCCCTGAAACACACACACACAAACACAGAGAGAGAGAGAGAAAGAGAGAGAGAGAGAGAGAGAGAGAGAGAGAGAGGGAGGGAGGGAAGGAGGGAGAGAGAGAGAGAGAGAGAGAGAGAGAGAGCAGTTTTGAAGGATGAATTTTCTCATAAAGGAAAGTGCACAAGCTAAGTGCAAACAGATTGATCATGCCTGAGAAGACCCCAGAATGAGATTCTTGACTAAAGAAGACCTGACCATAATCTGGGTCAAATAAGAATAACAGTGGGAGAAATGCTCATACCAAACTGTGCTGAAGGCTGAAGTTTTAAAATATTTAAGAGACTCAAAATGATTGACCCAGCCTCCTGCCTAACAGCATCGTTCCTGAGCTCCTCTATCTTCTTCAGATGTCAAGGGTGACTTTGCCCCTCTTCTCCAGACGCAGCTCCTAGCTGGAGAGGGGAGGGTCAAACTCAAATCCCCAATTCACATCATCTCATCTTCTTCAGCAGTCACCGAAAAGCACAAAAACAGTATTTCAATAGTCCTGGAATTCCAGAAACAACCATCAAATATTTATAGGCCTATATGCCACATGCCCTATTTTAAATTTCAACCCTAAATAATTTAGTAGCTTTATGGAGTGGGTGGTGCGTGGAGAGGGAGGGGGCTGAGGAATCAAATCAGAGGAAACCTCAAGGAGACAGCTTGAATTGGCGAAATTAAATTTGCTAGAAGTTTATGATAACACTCTCATTTTTCCTGCCTGACTTAAGAAGTCTGGATAAACATTGTCCATTGGGGATGACAAACAACATAATGCAATAATACACTACAGTTCTTCATTGGCCAAGTGTGATTGGACACACAAGGAATTTGTCTTTGGTGCATATGCTCTCAGTGTACATAAAAAGACAAGATACATTCATCAAGAAACATAAACTACAACACTTAATGATAGTCGTAGGCAGTGGTGGGATTCAGCAGGTTCACACCACTTTGGGAGAACCAGTTGTTGTTGTTGTTGTTGTTGTTGTTATTATTATTATTAGTAGTAGTAGTAGTACAACATTTAATGATAGTCATAGGCAGTGGTGGGATTCAGCAGGTTCACACCACTTTGGGAGAACCAGTTGTTGTTGTTGTTGTTGGTAGTAGTAGTAGTAGTAGTAGTAGTAGTATTTTATTAATCATATTTCTATGCCGCCCACTGTCCGAGGACTCTGAGCGGCTTACAACAATCGATAGTTTATTAAATAGCATATTGCCCCCAACAATCTGGGTCCTCATTTTACCCACCCCGGAAGAATAGAAGGCTGAGTCAACCTTGAGCCGGTGAGATTTGATCTGCTGATCTGTTGAACTAGCAGTCAGCTAAAGTAGCTGTAGTATAGCACTCTAACCACTGCGCCACATCGGCTCTTTGCCAAACTTTCTGAGCAGTTTGGCAAACTGGTTGTTGGAAAGAAATCATTAGAGTAGAGAACCGGTTGTTAAATTACCTGAATTCTACCACTGGCCATAGGGAACAAATAAGCAATCAGGAATAATCAATATCAATATAAATCATAAGGATACCAGCAACAAAGTTACAGTCATACAGTCGTAAGTGGAAGGAGGTGGGTGATAGGAACGATGAGGAGATCAATAGTAATGCAGACTTAGTGAATAGTTCGACAGTGTTGAGGGAATTATTTGTTTAGCAGAGTGATGGCGTTCGGGGAAAAACTGTCCTTGTGTCTAGTTGTTCTGGTGTGCAGTACTCTATAGTGTCACTTTGAGGGTAGGAATTGGAACAGTTTATGTCAAGGATGTGAAGATGATGATGCTGTACCACTGGGCAGGTCTGTTGTAGTCTTCTCTTCTCCTGCCAATGCAATCCTAATCTGCATTTACAGAGGGATAGAGTCAAGATTACGTAAAGCATTCATACCATTTTATAAGGTCCTGGTAAAACCACACTTGGAAATATTGCATCCAGCTTTGGTCATCAAGATATAAAAAAGATGTTGAGACTCTAGAAAGGGTGCAGAGAAGAGCAACAAAGAGGATTTGAGGCCTGGAGACTAAAACATATGAAGAATGGCTGCAGAAGACGAGGGGAGACATGATAGCAATCTTCCAATATCTCAGGGGCTGCCCCAAAGAAGAGGAAGTCAAGCTATTCTCCAAAGCACCTGAGGACAGGAGAAGAAGCAACGGGTGGAAACTCATCAAGGAGAGAATCAACTTAGAAGTAAGGAGAAATTTCCTAACAGTGAGAACAATTGACCAGTGGAACAACTTGCTTTCAGAAGTTGTCGGTGCTCCATCACTGAGACTGGACAACCAATTGTCTGGAATGATATAGGGTCTCCTGCTTGAGCAGAGATTTGGATTTGGTTGAACTAAAGAATCTCCAAGGTCCCTTCCAACTCTGTTCTTCTGATAGTTGGCCACAAAATATTTAATCTTGGGCCATACTCCCTTCAAAAGTAAGTGGGTGTCAGGGTTCCAAGTAACATCCCCAAAGAAAACTCCAAGGCTTGAGGTTCCTCCAAGTTTCTTTTTATTGAAGATGTCATATTGGTACATCTGGGAAAACGCAAATCTGAAAGTTTCCAGGTTTTCCAGATTTTCCTCACCCAAGTGAAAGTTCAAGTTCCTGCCCAGCACCCTCATGTCCATCACATGGCCCAATCATCCACCGTCCTAACTGGAGACACCTCCCAGTCATCCGACTCCAGGTGCCAGGGCAATGCGTCCTTGACTCTCTGAGAAAGGATTGTTATTTTGACTACATACTACATATCACCCATACTCTATGCAACCCTCGCTCCCATTTTCCCACAGAAGAATATTTGGCAGGCCTGAAGGGGCAAATGTAAAAGATGACTTTCAGGTATGACAGTGGGACTAAATCCCTAGAAACAGCAAAGACTTATGACAGGATGTTCTGTGGTTAGTCTAATCTCCTGAACAATCCTGTTTCAATTTCCTTGGAAGGAGGGAGTCAGAGAAAAGCAGAGATTGCGTTTTAATGAAGCATTTGGGGTTGATGACGTCCACGTTTCATTACGCAGTAGCTGAGCTGCAAGCAAGCAGCTGGGCGATGAGTGGATTGCCAATCAATAAATGAAATGGAGATCATTACATCAAATTTGGGGAGAAAAGAAGCTTGTGGGAGGAACCAAGAGTTCCAAGCTTGGTGACAGACTGAAATCATGTTCCTGTTGACTAATTTCCCACCATAACCTTCAGTGAAGACTTCCTGGGGAATAATCAGCAGTGTCTCTATTCAGATGACCTTTAAAGTTGAGATGGAGAGGAGTTGAGTGTTTATGTCAGATTCATTTGGATAGCAAGTATTGAATCTCTGTTTCTTCTTCTTCTACCAGCCCATGCATGGTGACAGCTTTGTGGCCTCTGTCTCATTCAATGCAACACTATCTTTGAACCTATGTGGCATGTTTAGCAAATCACCGTGAGGTCATCCCTCAAATCACACCAGTTGGGATGGGCATCACAACAGCTGATGCCAGCAGCATTTGCACAATGACATCATCGTGTTTGTGTCATCATGCATGATTCCTTATCTCCATTCCTATAGACGCCTATGGGCCATTGTTTCAGCTGAATCCCCGTGCTCAACATAAGATCTCCAGAAAGGATGAAACAATAGGAGGAAAGGCGATTCTACTGTTCTTGTTTGACAAGTAAGCCATGAAGTCTCATCCACTCATCTTGGTTTCCATTGGATGATAGTTAAGCTTCCCTTAGTGGTAAGTTTAACTGACTTAAACATTTTTGAGGGTTGGAGGAAAGGTGACAGCTGGAAAAGTAAGGGCCCAACCCTGAAAATAAAGTTTTATGCAAGAATCTGGTATGTGTGATCATTCAACCTCTGCTTTTTACTGAAACAGATTTTGTCACACACACACACACACACACACACACACACACACACACACACACCAATGGTGGCCAATGGATCCACACACCATTCAAATCAATAGGTTGAGTTCACACAAACTAAACCTCAATCAACAAAACACAATTGCTGTCTTCACATAACATGCTACCGTCCGTCCGTGCTATTTTCTAATGAATGTGAAGACAATGACCGAATTGTACAATGGGTTGAACGACATATTACTCATCCCCCTTTTAACCGGGTTTAGCATCTTGCGGTATATTTGCATTTGTTTTAATAAGCAGTTATGAACTCCCATTTTGTTAATTGCAAGGTGACGCAAACTTACTAGTCCGCTATTTGTGGCGAATTTGATATCTTTATCAAAACCTTTCTTCTAACTTTCTCCTAAATAATATATGCTAAGGGTCACTTCTTCCTATTTTCCCCTCCAAATAGTGGTGGGTTGACCCCGGTTTGGACCGCTTCACAAGAACTGGTAGTAAAACCGGCGGGAAGCTCCGCCCACTGACCTGGATGTCATCATAGGTGATTTGTGCATGCACAGAAGAGCGAGAGCATGCAAGTGGGCGCAATGCGAGCAGGTAGTAAAGATAAGTAGAACCCACCCCTAAAATTGTTGTCTCCTAAAATCATGAAATGGATTTTTAATTTAGTTCAAAAATGAAAGAAAATAGTGAACTCGTTTCTGAGGTAATAATTTTTATATAACACATAGGTTGAAGAGAGAGGTGGGGAAGGAGGGGGGAAAGCGAAATGAATTAAATTATACATCTAACAAGCATAAACACAAGTCTGCTCCCAGCAAACACAACTCAGTTGTTCAAAGAGACAAACGTTACTGAAAGCTTTTATCTCTTTGGAATTCCAAGTATGAGATAAATCTCCCTTCTTTGGTGCTTAAAGCGGTTCCTATGAATGTACAGATCTTATTTTTTAAGAAACAGAAAAATGAAAAACATCCCCTTGCTTTTTTTTTCTGAGAGGTCAACAAACTATGAGAATGGAAAGTCCCACCAAGGTAAACAAATGCACAAACACAGTTCTCTAACTTTCGTAACGCCTGAACGGATCGGCTGAAGTGCAGCAAGCGGCATTTTGAGCCGAAGATGGTGAAGACTGTGAAGTAACTTGATGGAAAACATTTCGGTTCCAAATTGGATTCTATCTGTAGTACATTTTGCAAACAATCTGCAGCGCGCGGGGAACCCTTAAGAACGGCTTCTAAAATCTTATATGTCTTTTCATTTAGCCAGAAGAAGATCTGCAGACTTTCAAAAGCAGTCTTCATGTCTCAACATGCTGCTTTGTTACCGTATTCCCGATCAATGGATATTTCGGTCCTGTGCAAGGAGTGTTTTCCAAAGGCCTGATGTATTTCCATTTTCATTGTTTGAAGTTCAGGGGAGGGTGCCTCGTCAAAGCAGCAAAGCTACTTGCAATTATTGAAAAACGTTCGGCTTGCTGATGTTCCATTTTTGCGCCATGAAAATTTTAAGGAACTTGTAAAGCGTCGCTGGTGAAATCAATCTTAGCCTGTTTCTGAGACCGAGAAAGTGAGGATTGGCGTGACTGCCTGAAGCTCTGATCCTTGATGAATGGAGGCGAATCTACCTGTCCCGGGATAATGTTGCAGGATCCCAATCTGGGTCAGTCACCGGAACCAGAGTGTTGTGGCCTGTTAGTCACTGGCTCCTTCAGTAGCCAAATCAGAGGAGGAGGAGGCGTGGGAGTCAGGGTCAGCATCAAGGCAACCTGAGAGCTCTGAGGAAGAAGAGGGAATGGAGCTGGCAGAGAGAGAGAGAGAGAGAGGTGGAGCCTGGGCCATCCATCAGCCCTCAGATCGAGAGTCAACAGCCCCCAGGTCTGGAGGAGGCTGATGAGGAAGAGGAGGAACAGCTGGGTTCAGTGCCTGATGCATGGATGCGCAGAAGGCAGAGGAGAGGAGAGCAATGGAAATCTATGGGCCGGTCCTTGGGACTGAAAAGTCACCACTGCTAGCTAAGCCCCATCTTACCTCTGGGGATAAAAGGCAGGGAGCGGAGATGAATAGATGTGGCAGACAACTATTCATCTTCTGTCCGGACAGACTTTTTAGCCTGTGTTGAGAGAGAAACTTTTTGCTAATTAAAAGAATCTTTGAGTTCACTTTAGAGAGTTTGTTGTGTTTGGGGAGCTGGATCATAACTCAGAGGTTTTGTCTTCTGAGCTTTTGGATCCGTGCTGGAACTTACTGTATCTTCAGGAAGCTTCTCTTTAGTAGAGGTTAGCAGAGCACTGATGAAGTTACCGAGTTCAGGTAATGAAACGTTTGCAAGCTTAGAGAGCACCAAGGACCCCGCAGAGCGTATGTTTTGGCTGTTCTGTGTGTGGTATTTATATGGTACCTGGTTGTGTGAGTCTTTTTTAAATCATTGATTGGGATGTTGATAGCTACCAATTAAGTCGTTGGCTATTGTTTCTTTGTGCTGCCAAGCCTTCACCTCCTAAGTACTTGATATCATCCCCATCATTTTAGCCATTGTCTAGCCACTGTAGGATGAAGGCCTGGGCTTTCCTGGAATTAAACAACTTGGAATTAAGGAGAAACTTCCTAACAGTGAGGACAATTCACCAGTGGAATGGCTTGCCACCAGAAGTTGTGGGTGCTCCATCCCTGGAGGTTTTTAAGAAGAGACTGGACAGTCATCTATCTGAAATAGATAAGGAGCCTGAGTAGCGTAGGGGGCTAATGCCTCCTACTAAAGGCAGCAATTAACATCCAGCTGCCTGCAATTCTGTGAGTTCAATCCTAGCCAGGCTCAAGGTCGACTCAGCCTTCTATCCTTTCTAAGGTGGGTAAATTGAGGATCCAGTTTGTGGGGGCAATAAGCTGACTTTGTATAAATATATGCAAAAGTATGAAGGCTATTGCTTAACGCATTGTAAGCTGCCCTGAGTCCCCAGAGAAGGGCGGCATATAAATCAATTTTTTTAAAAAAAGGTATAGGGCAGAGATGGCTAACCTTTTTGCCATTGTGTGCCAGGAGGGGGGTCAGGGGTGGTTCATGCCTGCACATGCTCAGACCCATAATTCTATGCACCCCGCCCCGCACATGCGTGCATAACTCCCCTCCCCCCTGCTCCTGGCACGTGATGGCCTGGTAGGCCCGTTTTTCTCTTTCACCTGGCTCCAGATCCTCTCTATGCATCTGGGGAGGGCAAAAACAGCCTTTTCCACCCCCTCAGAGGCCCTCTGGAGGCCCGAAACAGCCCGTTTCCCAACTTCCGGTTGGACAGGAAGTGACATTTTTTGCTGTACCCAGCCTCCAGAGCCTCTCTGCCATAGGTTCACCATCACAGGTATAGGGTCTCCTGCTTGAGAAGGGAGCTATACTAAAAGACCTCCAAGGTCCCTTCCAGCTTGACTCTGACTCTGACTCTGACTCTGTGAGTCAGTTGCCAAGTGTCTGAATTTTGATCACATGACGATAAGGATGCTGCAATTGTCATCAGTGTGAAAAACAGTCATAAGATTATTTTTGTCCATGCCATTGTAACTTTAAACAATCACTAAATGAACTGTTGTAAGTCCACATGTAACTGTTGACTACACGCAGAGAGAAACAGAGAGAGAGAGAGAGAGAGAGAGAGGGAGGGAGGGAGGAAGGGAGGGAGAGAGAGTTTGATTTTCTTGCTTTTCAAATGTTGGAACACCCTCTACCCAGTCTACGTGACAAGCATTTTCCAAAATGGGGGGAAAGTCAAGAACATAATGTTCACGACCACCGTATGCCACTAATATATCAGTCATCGTTTGACGTCCTTCAAAATATTTCTGATCTTTTAACCGAACCAAGAAGAGCCCACTTCATTTTTTTTCCCCACGGGGTGAAACTGAAATCAAGAAAAGAGACGTTCTATCCAAGAGCAAAATAATTCCTAATCCAGATGTCCTCTGGGGTGTTCGTTAATCCTTCGTCAAAAGATGAGGTGGTGGCTGAAGTGAGAAAGCCACAATAGCTTGGCAGCTGCTGTTAATTCTCTCCCCACTTCAATGCTTCTTTACTCTTCTGCTCGCCAATTGCTCAAGACACATGGGCTTAAAGAGCTGAACGTTGAGCAATGTTGATGTCACCATTCATGTCGTGCCAACCTGTTGGATCTTAAAATAGAAAGGCACCTCATTCCAAGAGTTGGCACGGATTAGCCAAACGATTCCGTGCTGTTCCAATCGGGTGTGAAATCTTGCAAAAACTAGATTGCGCAAGAAGCTCAGCTGGTTTCCAGCATTACTCAGAAAGAGGATGAGGTCATGTTTTAGAAGTGCCTCGGAAACTGACCGCTACGGCACACGGGTGCTTCCGTCCCACAGCTACAGGTCAAAAATGTTCTATAGACAATAAAGTCTTCCTCTTTTCTTGCTGCGTCCTGATTTTTGACAAAGGAAGGTATCGAAGCAGTAGATAAATTTCTGCCTTGAGGGGAATGCATCAACAGCAAACAGCGGTCGGGAAATATACCACAGGCTGGAAGTTAGTAGGATAGCAATGAAAGCCTTGGAAAAGGATATTCAGATGCCGTGAGGTGTCTACAGCTTGCTGGCTGGGGGGATTCTAGGAGTTGAAGTCCATACCTCTTGAAGGAGCCAAGAATGAGAAATACTCGTCTAGAAAAATCAAATCCATGCAGGCCATAGCTTTCACTGGGACACTTTATGAAAGTGTAAGCTGAATTCCAAAGAAGTGGGATAGGAATATGGATGCTTTAGTGTTGGGAAATGGTAACAGAATAATAGAATTGGAAGGGACTTTGAAGGTCTTCTAGTCCAACCTTCTTCTGGAGCAGGAGATCCTATATCATTTCAGATAAATGGTTGTCTGATCTCTTCTTAAAAACTTCCAGTGTTGGAGCATTCACAACTTCTGAATCCAAGATGTTCCACTGATTAATTGTTCTCACTGTCAGGAAATTTCTCCTTATTTCTAGATTGGATCTCTTCTTGATTACCATATTTTCCGGCGTATAAGACGACTGGGCGTATAAGACGACCCTCCTCAGAGCCATTTAAGGCTCGTCAGAGCCTTATGGGCTGGTCTGCCTGGTTACAGGAGAATGAGACCCGGCGTATAAGACGACCCCCGACTTTTGAGAAGATTTTTGTGTGTTAGAAAGTAGTCTTATACACAGGAAAATATAATACTTTTCATCCATTGCTTCTTGTCCTGCTTTCTGGTGCTTTAGAGAATAGATTGTCCCTTCTTCTTTGTGGGAGCCCCTCAGATATTGGAACCCTGCTATCATGTCACCCCTACTCCTTTGTCTCATTAAACTAGACGTTCCCAACTCCTGCAGCAATTCTTCATATGCTTTAGCCTCCAGCCCCCTAATCAGAGGTGGTATGCATCAGGTTCTGACCAGTTCTGGAGAACCGGTAGCGGAAATATTGAGTAGTTGGGACAACCGGTAAGTACCACTTCTGACTGGCCCCGCCCCCATCTATTCTCTGCCTCCCGAGTCCCAGCTGACCAGGAGGAAATGGGGATTTTGCAATATCCTTCCCCTGGAGTGGGCTGGGAATGGAGATTTTGACGTATCCTTTCCCTGCCACGCACACCAAGCCACACCCACAGAACCAGTAGTAAAAAAAATTGGATTTCACCACTGGGCCAAATCCTTAGAACATAGAATAATAGAGTTGGGACCTTGGGGGTCTTCTAGTAATCTAACTTCCTATTTAAGTTGGAGACCCTTGAAGTCTTCTGATCCTCATCCCAAAAATGTGGGTTGATATCCTAATTTAGCCTTTGAGTTGTTCAGGCCTGCAGTACTTTTGGGATGATGATGCTCCTCCTAAGACGCTCGTGTCATCACAAAGTATTTTTTTATTATCTGAATGTTTTATGACAAATAAGATTGTCTCTTCATTTCCTCTCTTTCTGTTGCATTTCTCATGCTGATTTTACTTAGTGTCTTCGGCTGACATAACTATCTCCCAAGAATCGTGGGGAACTTGATGACTAAAATCAATTTAAAACAAACAAAATATATTTCTCGACATGAAAAATTTATGGCCGGGAATTGAGCTGTTTCAAAACAAGACGCATCGAAGTGCAGAATATCAATGGGGTTTTCTGATTTTATTTTTTTTTCCCCTCTCCCCCTCCTTTCTTTATCCCACAGATTATGGAGATGTCAAATAGTAAATTCTAAAGATCTGTTTGAATCTCATGACATAAGCAGACAGAAACCCTGTAAACTGAAGCTGCGTTTCAGCTGTCGTATTGATTTTGATTGGGGATGGATGAAAATTGCTGTGCAAGGAAAGATATTGGGAGTCAACCCCCTTTTGGCCTGTTATTTAGCAGGAAATGGCCTGGAGGGGGCGGCTTCACACACACACACATCCTTACAAAGCTGCTCCTTAAAACTGGCCACGCATTCCTAATGTAGTTGGTATTTTTCCCAGGTGATTGCAATGCCAGGTTGCTCGCGAGCGTGTTGCTTCGGATGGTTGCCTGGCACCTGCTGAGGTTAGATTAACGTGCCACTGAATCGTGACAAATTGTTGTGGCAGTGTCTGTAGATCTGGGCTGATCTTGAGGGGTAGGGGGTAGACTCCAGCCCTGATGATACGCTCCCAAGAAGAATGAAGCAATCAAGGGGGCTAAGAACGCTGGGAGAATGTTGATAGAAGTGTTGGGATGGGGCGACGGGCGTCTCTTTAAGATAATGACAGGTGGCAGGTTGTGATAAAGCATCTCCCCCAGCTTGAAACAAGGAGAGAGAGAGAGAGATTTTTTTCCCCCCATTCTAACTCTTCAGGTGATGCTTGAGTTAGAACAAAAGTCATTCTCGCGAATGAAGGTAAATATAGGTGACCCAGGATAATGTTGCAGGAGCCAATCAGGAGTTGGTCACCAGGAGCAAAAGTTTATTCTTCTAAGGAAAGAGTTAATGGCTTGATAGCCAGTCATCAACACCCCAGTTAATAACAAAAAAGATACACACAACCAAGAATCATATAAATACAATTCATAGAAAAGCCGAGAGAGAGAGAGAGAGAGAGAGAGAGGCAGAGACAGAAACAAAAGAGAGACAGAGAAAGAGACAGATAGACAGACAAAGAGAGAGAGAGAGAGAGAGAGAGAGAGAGAGAGAGAGAGAGAGAGAGAGAGACTGAGATATGAGAAAGAGAGCAGGAGGGAGGGGGAGGGAGGGAGAGACTGAGAGAGGGAGGGAGGGAGAGGGAGACAGAAACAGAGAGACAGACAGACAAAGAGACAGAGAGGGAGACAAAGAGAGAGGGAGAGGGAGAGACAGAGAGAGAGAGATTCGGTTGTTAAGGGAATCCGACTTCCCCATTGTCTTTGTTGGTTAGAAAGTCATCAAAGGAGATTGCATGACCCCGGGGCACAGCAATGGTCATAAATATGAACCAGTCACCACACATTTGAATTTTAATCACGTGAAGTATGAAAAGCACTTGTAAATCCCGTTTGTCAGTGCATTGTAATTTTGAATGGTCACTAAATTTACTGATTTAAGTCTAGGAGTGCCTGTATCTGGTCTACAGATCAGAGGTGAAATCCAGCAGGTTCTGACAGGTTCTGGAGAACCGGTAGCGGAAATTTTGAGTAGTTCAGAGAACCGGCAAATACCACCTCTGGCTGGCCCCAGAGTGGGGAAGGAATGGGGATTTTGCAGTATCCTTCCCCTGCCACACCCACCAAGCCACACCATGCCCACCAAGCTATGCCCACAGAACCGGTAGTAAAACAAAATTGAATTTCACTTCTGCTACAAATGTAAAATGTTGATGTTATGATAGATATTTGCTTTAAAATTGTAAGTCAAAGACTACTTGTTCTGAAGAATTCAATGAAAATATCTCTATAGTAAGGTAAAGGTTCCCCTTGCACATATGTGCTAGTCGTTCCTGACTCTAGGGGGCGGTGCTCATCTCCGTTTCAAAGCCAGAGAACCAGCGCTGTCCGCAGACGTCTCTATGGTCATGTGCCCGGCATGACTCAATGCCAAAGGCGCATGGAACACTGTTACCTTCCCACCAAAGGGGGTCCCTGTTTTTCTACTTGCTTTTTTGCGTGCTTTCGAACTGCTAAGTTGGCAGAAGCTGGGACAAGTCATGGGAGCTCACCCCATTAACGCGGAACTAGGGATTCGAACCGCTGAACTGCTGACCTTTCGATCAACAAGCTCAGCGTTTTAGCCCCTGAGCCACCGCGTCCCTTCCTCTTTATAGTAGTAAGGCGGGGGGGGGGGGGGGGGAGACAACTCTGGTGAAGTTATGCTTAATTTTTACCTCAGAGAAGAAGGAAACTATTTAACGGTGAATCCCATTTCTTCTGGCAGGACTCTCAATCAAAAAAACACGGTAGCAATATTTCTAAAGAAAACTTATCGGCTCCCACTGATGGATCCATTGGTGTTCGCGAGTATTCCCGGCCTTCGTTCGATGGACAATAGACTTCATCAGTCATATGGATCAATATTGTCTGAAGACTGTCTTAACCAAAGCAGGGTCATTTGTCCTTGGCTATTCTGGCCAGTCCTCACTTGATTCTCAATGCATTCTTTCCTTCTGCATTAAATCAGCTCATCACAAAGAAGGGTGAGCTGAGTCTTCCAGAAACTGGCAGAGAATTTGTAAGTCAATCAACTGCACTTTTGGTCTGATATTCATGACCAGTTTTGACCCATGGAAGGGACCTTGGAGGACTTCTAGTCCAACCCCCTGCTCAATAGCAATAACACTTAGACTTATATACCACTTCACACTGCTTGACAGCACTGTCTAAGTGGTTTATAGAGTCAGCCTATCGCCCCCAACAATCTGGATCCTCATTTTACTGACCTCAGAAGGATGGAAGGCTGAGTCAACCTTTAGCTGGTTAGGATCGAACTCCTGACAGTGGACAGAGTTAGCCTGCAATACTGCATTGTAACAAATGGACCACTATGGCTTCCTTCCTTCCTTCCTTCCTTCCTTCCTTCCTTCCTTCCTTCCTTCCTTCCTTCCTTCCTCCCTCCCTCCCTCCCTCCCTCCCTCCCTCCTTCCTTCCTTCCTTCTTTCCTTCTTTCCTTCCTTCCTTCCTTCCTTCCTTCCTAACCTATAGCAGACTTACATGGCACTTCACAGTGCTTTTAGAGCCCTCTCTGAGTGTTTTACAGAGTCAGACTATTTCCCCCAACAATCTGGCTCCTCATTTTACCAACCTCAGAAGGATGGAAGGCTGAGTCAACCTTGAGCTTGGTGAGATTCGAACTGCCCAAATTGCAGCACCAGAAGTTGGAAAAAGCCCGTTTCCTGACTTCCGGTAGGTCCGGAAGGCGTGAAAATCAGCTGGCCGGCACACACATACATGTTGGAGCCGAGCTAGGGCAATACTTGTGTGCCCACAGATATGGCTCTGCATGCCACCAGTGGCACGTGTGCCATAGGTTCACCATCACGAAATTAGACCATCTGTGCCAAGGAATAAGGTACTAAAAAAGAGGGAATAAGTTTGTTTCGTTTCAACAAAGGACATGGCACAAGGTCACCCAGCTAAAACACTAACGAGGGCTTTGGGATTCTCCCAGCAGTATCCCCAGCTATGATCTTTAATTTTCTCCTTCTCCTTGGTGTCATTTACTTTAACATGGCTGCAGCTGCTAATAACCTCAGTTTTATTCCTCTCCCCCCCCCCCACTCAAGTAGCAGGAGAGGGACAGAAAATCAAGTGCTGCTTTGAGCCTCTGAGCAAAGGAAGTCTCTGTGCTTGGTCAGGAGGTCTATTATTAGTGGATACACATATATACCACAATAGAGAGACATGCAAAAACATGCTTTAATCTTTTTAGGAAGGAAGGGAGGGAGGAGGGTGGGAGGGAGCGAGGGAGGGAGGAATAAGGAAGGAAGGAAAAGAGAAGGGAAGAAAGGAGGGAGAGAGGAAGGAAGGAAGGAAGGAAGGAAGGAAGGAAGGAAGGAAGGAAGGAAGGAAGGAAGGAAGGAAGGAAGGAAGGAAGGAAGGAAGGAAGGAAGGAAGGAAGGAAAAAAAAGAGGGAAACTCCCCTCTTCTCTGTGAGAGCTCCTCAAATATTGGAAGACAGCTATCATGTCACCCCTATTCCTTCTCTATGTTAGACTAGTTGAATCTAATTCCCTCAATTGTTCATCGTAGCCTCCAATCTGTTCTGACCTAGGCTTCCTGAGACAAAAAAGTAAAAAGCACACGATTAGTCCCAAAAACCCTCTTTTTATTTCAACAGCTGTGAATTATTGTTCATTCACAGCTCATCATGAGTCACAAAGAGTTGGCAAAGAGTCCGACAGAAGTCTGCCACAGTCCTTCGGGATAAGGCTGATAAGCACCCACCTTTATCTCCCTTGACACGCTGCCAAAGACATCATTGGCAATTAGCTTTGCAAGGCCACATGGAGCACAGAGTCAAAACGGAGCTTCAGAATTTAAACCGACCAGAACGAACAAGGTTGCTTCCTCCAGAGGCTCACGTGCCTTGCTCCTCCTTTATGTCTTATGGGAGGGGCCAATCATCTCCAAGCCTTACTCCTGAGTTGCCCCTTTTGTCTTAACTGTTCTTGCCCTCTGGCAGCTCTGCGCATGCACACACTGGGAACAGGCTCCCTCTGTTCCTCTGCTTTGCTGATGTCCAATGCTGGAGGCTCCAGAGGCAGCACATAACCCCCAGATGGCCCTGACTCCCTCTCTGCCTCCGATGCAGAGCCCTCATCCAAGCCTTCCCCAGGCTCCAGGACTAGCCCATGTTCCTCCCCAGCCTCCTCACTGTCTGATTCTGCTGCCAGCTCCACAGGCCGCCGGCGGACCACAACAGTCCCCTAATCATCTTGGCTGCTCTTCTCTGCACTCTTTCTACAGCTGTGATGGTGAACCTATGGCACACGTGCCAGAGGTGGCACACAGAGCCCTCTCTGTGGGCACACGTGCCATCAGCAGCTGCTCTTCCAGTTTCTGGTGTGCACATGCATGCATGCATGACAGCCAGCTGGACTTCACGCATGCTGGAGTGCCAGAAACAACTGGTATTTAGGTTTCTAGTGTTCTGGCACAGGTGCACAAGTGTTCTAATTTGGGCACTCGGTGTTGAAAAAATTCGCCATCACTGTTCTAGGGTGTGTATCTAAGCAGTGCTTTATTGTTTAAATATTGTCCTTTTGATCATGTTGTAAACTGCCCAGAATCGCTCAATGACGAGAGGGTTGGCATGCCAGTTTCATAAGTAGATAAAAAATGAAATGTGACGAGCAAAAGAAGAAGAAACAACATAGAGAAGCAACTTCCCCCTTCCTCTCAACAGATTTTAACAACTTATCACTTCCTCTCAAAGGGCAGCACACAACCTGCTCAGCCCAAATCACATTGTTTGCCTATAGACAAATCCTTAAAACGGCATCTCTAATACCTGTTGTTACTAAGGAAACAAAACTTGCACAGATTCCACCTTTTTCATCAATCTTGGATATTTTTATGGGCCACTCATAATCATATCCTAATGTGTTTGTTGTTGTTGTTGTTGTTGTTGTTGTTTATTTATCTACAATAGATGGAAACTAATCAAGGAGAGAACCAACCTAGAACCTGTTAGTTAGGATCGATTTGGGTCCCAATAATATACGAGGACACGCTTGGTTTGTTCCTCAAGGTGAGTCTTTATTCATCCATGTACATTTGTTTCTTTGCAGATATCATCAGGAACAACAGAAGCAACAACAACAGGGGAAGACCTTAAATACCCAGGAGGTGGAGCTACAGGTAATGGGAAGGGCGAGAAGGTGGGGTTAGGTTCTCTTGTGCTGGTTAACCCTTGGCATACCAAGTTATTGAGCAGGACATGCCCAGGGAGAAGATTTACTTGTAACAAATCCCCCTCTAAATCCTTATCCCTGGGGCTGACAGTTTCGACCTGGCTAATGTTTATGGGTATGACACATAGTTTGGAAGTAAGATATGAGTGTTGTTTAACAGGTAAGGGTTTAGTGAGTATGTCAGCGGTTTGGTGCTCGGTGTCACAGTGCGTGATGGTAACGAAGCCTGATTTGTGGTGCTGCCTTACGTGCTTGTTTTTGATGTCGATGTGTCTTGACCTATGACCTATAGCATCTGATGTGGAAATCTCTATTGCTGCCTTATTGTCTTCAAAAATCTGGATTGGGTGTATAGGTTCGGTCCAGATGTTTGTCAGCAGTTCATCGAACCAAACTAGATTGTTTATGGCCTTAGACAGGCAGATGTACTCTGCCTCAGTGGTGGAGGTGGCCACAAGGTTTTGCTTTCCAGTGTACCAATATACTGGGCAATCATTTAGGAAGAGGACATACCCTGAGGTACTTTTCCTGCTTTTGGTGTCGCCTGCCCAATCAGCGTCTGCGTAGCAGTGTAGGAGAGGTTTCTCATTGGTATTGGGCTCTAATTTGAGGCAGCTATTAATGCTATACTTTAGGTACCTGAGTATTCTTTTTATTGCTTCCCAATGAAACACTGTGGGGTTGGCTACGTGCCTCGAGAGCAGGTTCACGGGCAGAGCAATGTCCGGCCGTGTCCAGTTAGCAATGTATAACAGAGAACCTATCGTGGATCTGTACAAGGTGTTCTCTGGGAACTGTGGTGAGTCACTGTGCACGTTTTTTTGAAAGTCTGTTGACATGGGAGTTTCACAGGGTTTGGCATTTGACATGTTACATTTGGCAAGGAGCTCGCTTATTTTTTCTTTTTGGCTTAGCAGGAAGCCCTTGGGTGATCTAGTGACGTGTACCCCAAGGTATTTGTTGATGCCCCCTAGTGACTTGAGTGAAAAATGTTTGCCTAATTCATTTGCAAAGGCATCGCAATCCCCTTTGTTCTTACTTATAAACAAAATATCATCCACATATATGAGGACATACTCCTTGCCTCTACTGCTCTCCTTGGTGAAGAGGCAGTTATCAGCTATGGTGGCCTTGAACCCCATAGATTCTAATACTTTAACCAGACAGTCAT
Source organism: Coluber constrictor foxii (assembly GCA_038048745.1). NCBI lineage: Eukaryota > Metazoa > Chordata > Lepidosauria > Squamata > Colubridae > Coluber > Coluber constrictor. The sequence goes on from CM075973.1 coordinate 4,660,330, forward strand.
ACCATTGTTTACCCGACTGCTTAAGCCCATACAAGCTCTTGTTTAGTAACCAGGTTTCGCCCTTGGTGGTGTCTTTACCAGGAGGAGCCCTTACGTAAATTTCTTTGTCTAACTTAGCATGTAGGTAGGCTGTCTGTATATCATACTGTTGCACCTCAAGACCCAGGGCGGCTGCAATGACCAGCGCGCTTTTGACACTTTCTGGCCTTACTGTTGGTGAGTACGTTTCTGTGTAGTCATCGGGGAATCTTTGGGCGAATCCCTGTGCTACGAGTCTGGCCTTGTATAGATTCTGGCCCCCCTCCAGAGTCTTTACCTTAAAGACCCACTTTGTCCCGATGGTGGTCTTACCCTCTGGTACCTTGGATGGTGTGTATACGCTCAGCTCCCTAAGGCTGCTCATTTCTTTCTCCATCGCTGCTTCCCACTTTTGCCTTTCCTCTAATGGTAATTTTGTTATGTCGCTGTATGTTTCTGGGGTAATGGGTTCTGTCTGCAGGTGCATGACGTAGTCATCGAACCTTTTTGGTTTTTGGTTCCTATTGTTTCTGACTGGCCTACCTTGCAGGGTCTCCGCGTCGTGCATGTATTTTGCCTCTTTATGGGTGAGCGAGTCTACCTTGTGTTTGGGTTGGAGTGACCTTTGGGTGTGGTTGTTTTGTGGGTGATTAATTTGGTCTGTTTTCTGCTGGCTGTTTTCTACCTGGTGATGCAATTCATTGAGGTGTATTTTTGACCAATTGGCCTGTTCGTGGAATGTGGCCGTTCTGGAGATGATGAATTTGTTGTCACTGTCTATGAACCTATATCCTTTCGTGCCTGTCTCATAACCCATGAACCTAAGGCGTTTTGAAATCTTGTCTCCCTTCCTACGGAGCTGCTTGGGTATGTGCACGTCTGCCGTGACCCCAAAGATGTGGAGATGGGATATCTTTGGCTTTCTATTGTACATCACCTCGTAAGGGGTCATGTTTAGTACGCTCGACCAAAGTCTGTTAATCGTGTAATTAGAATAAACCAGGGCTTCGGCCCAGAAGTGTTGGCCAAGCCCAGCGTCCTCGAGGACGCACCTCACCATTGTTTGGAGTGCTGAGTTCTTGCGTTCTGCCACGCCATTCTGGAATGGCGAGAAAGGAGATGACTTAAAGTGCAGCACGCCCTTTGACCTCAGCCAGCGGGAGAAGTCATTGGATAAGAACTCTGATCCCCTGTCTGTCATGATTTTCTTGATTTTTGTATTGTGTTGTGTCTCCACACGCTTATAGAATTCCTTAAATTTTTGGTAGGTCTCACTTTTGTGTTTCAGTGTGTACACGAAGCCGTAGCGACTGTAGTCGTCTACTATGGTTAAGAAGAACCTCTTGCCATACTTTATGGAAGGCCTGAGGGGGCCTACGAGGTCCATGTGTACCATTTCGAATAATTGATTTGTTGAGCGTGTGGCCTTTTTGGGTTTGGGGGCTACTTTTAGCTTAGAGCGTTTGCATACAGAGCAGTCCAAGTAAGTTTCACAATTCTTTATTCTTGAGCCCTCAGTACAGTCATTAGCCCTTTGAACAACAGGGAAGCTAGCGTGTCCTAACCTGCGGTGCAGCAGGTGTGCGCACTCATCATGGAGCGGCTTCCCTATGCTAACCTTTTCCCTACCTTGCTTGTCTTCCTTGCGTGGTTGGGTACCCTCCCCCTCTTGCCCTTTGCTACCTTCGGTGTCTTCTTTGGCGTTAGTCTTGTCTATGTAGAGGAAGGGCAGGCCCCCTTTAATTGTGATTTTCCCTATGGTTATACTTCCCTTGGTCATGGTGATCCCCCCCTCCTTGATGTTAATTTCTATCCCTGCCTCCTTGCTGAGTTTCAAGGAGGCGAGGATGTTGTGGGGTATCTCGGGTACTAACAACACTCCTTCTAGTTTCCCTAATTTGGGGAGGGTTACGTTTCCTTTTCCTGTCACCCTCACGTCGTTTTGATTGGCCACTTTGATTAGGTAGTCCTCCTCGGTGAAGGAGGAGAGGAGTCCTCTCTCACACGTGGTGTGATTGGTGGCCCCTGAGTCGATGAGCCACCAGGACCCATTTTCGTAGGTCTTGTTACTTTGTGTGGCTCCTCCTACTCTGCATAGGGACCCGTCTTTGCTATCCCTGGAGTTGTCTCTGCTTTCTTTCTTCTCCCAGGGTCTGGGGGAGTCCCTTCGCCTGGCCCTGTTGTCATGGTGACGCTTGTCTGTGTGCCTTTCGCGTGGCTCGTGTTTATATCTGTCCCTGTGCCCCCTGGTGCAGTCTCGTTTGTAGTGGCCTTTTCGCCCGCAGTTATAGCACTCGGGGGAGTCTCGGGTGGTGTCAGTGAAGGCCACTCTTCGTGTTGGTTTGTGTTCCCTGGGTGTCACCTGGTGTTCCCTTCTGTGGTTGTCCTCTGCTATGAGCAGGTTAGACAGGCTTTCTATGGTCATCTGGCCTAAGCTAAGTATGTTTAGCTGCGTTAGGAAGGTTCGCCAGGAGGGGTCTAGTGAGTTGAGGATGACACTCTTCATGGTCTGCTCTGACACTATTTCCCCCCTCATTTGCAATTCTGCCCTGGCCGCATTTAGTCCCATTAAATGCTCTCCCATTGACATCCCTGGTTTAATCCTGGCTGAATAGAAGTCCTTGGAGATCTTAGTTGTTGTGGCTACGCTATCGCTATAGTAGTAACCGAATATTTTTTGAACCACATCATGCACAGTCAGGTCATCCTCAATGCTATAGTAAATAGCGGGTGAAATGCTGGAGATGAGGAGACCAAATGCCTTGTGATGCATGCAGTCCATTTCAAATGTCCATGGTGTATCAGGTGGGTCAGTTATGAAAAACCTTAAATTTTCTTTTAGGAATAAAACTTGGAGTTGTTGATACCACTCCATTAGGTTTGAACCCTGCATTTTTAAAATTGGAAACCCATTTGGTAAGTTCCCTGTGTTATTTTGTGTATTACTCACAGGTGGGTGTTGCTGTCCATGGTACTTGGCATGCTGGAAAAAGCAGAGTGGTTCAGGAACGCTTGAAGGTAATTTAAAAATCCCTCCTTGCATTTTTTTTTCTTTTTTTGTCCACAGGAGCTCCTGCGCATGCGCGGCGTTCATTCCGGCTGAGACTTCGTCGTGGAAGGACCTCTTCATCTCTGCTCCGGCCAGGCTGTCCGTCCAAGATGGTAAGGCCTCCGGTCCGGCTCCGGGTGTCCAGCGGCGGTCGAGGAAGGCTGTCCTCTCAGCTGGGCGGCTCCAGGTCTCTCTCTGCAGCGGCGGCGGCGGCGGTGAGTATTCTCGCCATTCGGCCCGTTCCGGTAGTCGCGGCTTGGGAGTGGGGTGGCGTATCGCTACCGGGGGGTGCTGCGGCATCGGTGGGTCCCCAGCGGTGTCCGCGCCCCTTGGTAAACAGCTGGGAGGTCTTCTCTTGTCCCCTTTGGTTTTTTTAGCATTTTTTTGGGGCCCCTTTAAAATTTTTATTTTTGTCCCGAAGGCGGCGGTGAGCGTTCTTATCGCCTCTTCCACCGCTTGATCGTCGGGGATGTCCTCGGGGGGTGATTCCTCACTTTCTTCCGAGGAATCATCATTATTTTGGGGTTTTCGGGGTTCGGGCACCTCATTGGTTGGCGGATTAGCATATGCTAATTCGTCTTTTTGGAGGTCGGCCATCTTTTTTGGCCACGTGTTCCAAGATGGCCGCCAGTCTTGATTTTGGGCGGGAATCCCCCCCTCAGCCTTTGGAAAATAACAGTTCTGGGGGGTTTTTCTTACCGGGCTTGTGTCCGGTCGCCCTGTTTGTCGTCCTTGAGTCCTCCTGGCCTCGTTCTGGCTTTGGATGAGGTAGCTGATCCCGGCCAGGAGGTCTTCGTCGGTGGTAGGGGTTTCTAGCAGGCTCATCATTCCTCTTCTGAGTCTGCTGATTTCCCTCTGTTGGATTTTTTCTTCATTTATGTCCTTTTGCCCCCTTTCATCGTCCGATGAATATTCTTCGGGGGTGTTTTCTTTTTCTTCCTCTGAAGTTATTGGCGTTGCCATGTCTTCAGTTGGTTTTCGTTGTTTTTCTCTCCTTTTGGTCTCTGACCTTGTTTGAGGTTTCTTTGGCATGTCTTCTGATTATTGGGTTGCCCAACCATCGACTGCTACCATTTTGTTAGTTAGGATCGATTTGGGTCCCAATAATATACGAGGACACGCTTGGTTTGTTCCTCAAGGTGAGTCTTTATTCATCCATGTACATTTGTTTCTTTGCAGATATCATCAGGAACAACAGAAGCAACAACAACAGGGGAAGACCTTAAATACCCAGGAGGTGGAGCTACAGGTAATGGGAAGGGCGAGAAGGTGGGGTTAGGTTCTCTTGTGCTGGTTAACCCTTGGCATACCAAGTTATTGAGCAGGACATGCCCAGGGAGAAGATTTACTTGTAACAGAACCAAAGAAAAATTTCCTAATAGGGAGAACAATTAAACCCATGGAACGGCTCACCACCAGAAGTTGTGGGGGCTCCATCACTGGAAGTTTTCAAGAAGAGATTGGAAAACCATTTGTCTGAAATGGTATAGGGTCTCCAAATTGAATAGGGAGTTGGACTACAAGGCCTCCAAGATCCCTTGCAGCCCGATTCTGATTCTGATTCTGATTCTGATTCTGATTCTGATTCTGATTCTGATTCTGATTCTGATTCTGATTCTGATTCTGATTCTTTCTTTTGCCATACTTGCAGACGTCGTCCATCCATCTTGTTTTAGGTTATTCTGTTACATGTTGCCCATCTTATGGGTGGCAGCAACTCTGGGCAGCTTACAAGACGATAAAAACGTTTGGGGAAAAAAAAAAGAGATTATACAGAACGATGAAAACCAAGAGGATTAAATAAGAAAAGAAGTGGTTGCAAGATGTTGGTCCTCCAAGGTTCCTCTAGCATGGCTAAAGAATCTCCCATTGTTAAGGACTTTAATATTTTCCTTTCCAGCCTCATTTCTGAGCTCGCCCGGCCTAGGGGCTGAAGATGCAGAATTTTATTTTATTCCCCCCTCCCCCCCACCATTTCTATGACCTATTTCTTCATCATAGCTTTGCGGCCCTCCTCCCCCTCCCACCTCCCCTCCACCAGCTCTCCGCCATTCTGCATTACAAGCATCATTTTTTTTCACGCAGCGCCTGGTTTAAAACACGGTGTCTTCTCCTGAATTAAATACCCCCCACACACCCCTTCCACTTTGTTCATTCCTGGGTGAATGAACGCATTTGCATCTGTTTGATCCGTACAAGGTTGGGAATGCGTATGTAGATCTCTGCCTTCTCCAGCCCTTCGCTGCTGGGGAGGGGAGGGGAGGGGGGAAGTGTTAATATGCTTCTCTCAGATCACATTCGTAATCCTTGAATTACGACCACAACGGTGCCCCAATGTCTCTGTCGCTGAGCAAGACCGTTGTTAAGTGAATTCCGCTTCCTTTCATGATCTTCCCTGCCACAGTGGTTTAGTGAACTGCTGCAGTTTTCATTTGCAAATTTATTTATTTATTTATTTATTTATTTAATTACTTTTTGATGAAGAATCTCCATGGACTTGAAGAAGAATCTAACAAAATGAAATTCAATGGGGAAAAAAGCAAGGTGCTACATTTAGGCAAGGAAAACAAAATGTACAGGTACAGTATATATGTTACCTTGCTCAATAGCAGTAACTGTGAGGGGATCTTGGAGTCCTAATGGACAACCATTTAAATATGAGCCAGCCATGTGCAGCAGCTGCCAAAAAAGCCAACGCAGTTCTAGGCTGCATAAACAGAGGGATAGAATCAAGATCACGTGAAGTGTTAATACCACTTTATAAGGCCTTGGTAAGGCCACAGTTGGAGTACTGCATCAAGTTTTGGTCGCCATAATGTAAAAAAGATGTGGAGAAAGAGTGCAGAGAAGAGCAACCAAGATGATTAGGAGACTGGAGACTAAAACATATGAAGAAGGACTGCAGGAACTGGGTATGTCTAGTTTAATGAAAATAAGGACTAGGGGAGACATGATAGCAATCTTCCAAAATCCCAGGAGCTGCCCCAAAGAAGCGGAAGTCAACTTATTCTCCAAAGAACCTGAGGGCAGGAAAAGAAGCAATGATGGATGAATAAACTAATCAAGGAGAGAAGCAACCTAAAACTAAGAAGACATTTCCTGACAGTGAGAACAATTAATCAGTGGAACAACTTGCCTGCAGAAGTTGTGAATTCTTCAACACTGGAAGTTTTTAAGAAGATGTTGGATAACCATTTGTCTGAAGTGGTATAGGGTTTCCAACCTAAGGAAGAGGTTGGATTAGAAGACCTCCAAGGTCCCTTCCACCTCTGTTATTCTATTCCATTCTAAGTTCTGAAGAATCTTCTTGGGATGAGAAGCAAAACATCTTCAAAGAAAAACCAGTTGCCTTTTGAGGAAAAAACACACACACACCTTCAGGACCTCTTTTCCATCTGCTGAAAAAGTGACGACTCAAAGAGACGCACAGGCTACCTTCGCATACTGTCGGGAAGGAGCCTCCGTGAATCAGTTGCTAACTCCAGCTTCCCGCCATCTTTAGGCCTGTCCAAATCCAGGAAGACAATGTCGGCTACGATCTTATCCGGGCCTTTAATGGACATGTGGGATTAGCACGCAGAGAAAGACTTAAATCCCTCTGGGAGCTAATTAACGGCGGGTCCATCGGAAAGCATTTCAAAACTGTTTTACAGGTTTACGTAGATGGCTCCCTCCAGAAAGCCGCAGCCTGTTTCGCTATCTTCAGAAAAAAAGGCTTATTATGGGGTTTGGGAAGCTTGAAGGCAGGAGAAGAATCAGCGGATACAACAGGACATTTTCAGTTAAAAGTACAGTGACCTAAACTGCCACTGACAGGTCCTGCAATTTACCAAACGTAAGTTGGGTGGAAGACGGAGAGTAAAGGTGAAAGGGAAACACGGGGATTTGGGGCCTGTACTTTTGCTTGTCTTCTTCAATCATTTCCTACAAGCCGTTTCGTTCTCATCAAGGTAGCAACCGTTGCGGCTTATGAATGCAGCACATTAGCAAACCAGGATTCGCACGCGATTGATTTTGATAAGTCTGAGTACAGTTCAGACAATGTTTTGGAACGATATATTTCAGAATATAAAGCCTGCATTGGGGGGGGGGGTGTTGCATTTTCTTTGTTATTGATTAACAATAATGAGTGGAATGATGATGAATGGGTTGAGATTGATGGCTCGGTTAACAATCGGATGAACGCCTTTTAAATTCAGTATTTTGTGGAGAAAGGAAGGAAGGAAGGAAGGGAGGGAGGGAGGGAGGGAGGGAGGGAGGGAGGGAAAGAAAGAAGAAAGAAAGAAAGAAAGAAAGAAAGAAAGAAAGAAAGAAAGAAAGAAAGAAAGAAAGAAAGAAAGAAAGAAAGAAAGAAAGAAAGAAGGGGGAAGGGAAGGGAAGGAAAGGAAAGGAAAGGAAAGGAAAGGAAAGGAAAGGAGGAAGAAGGAAGGTAGGGAAAGAGGAAGAGGAAGAGGAAAGGGGAAGAAAGAAAGGAGGAAGGAGGAAGGAAGGAAGGAAGGAAGGAAGGAAGGAAGGAAGGAAGGAAGAAAGGAAGGAAGGAAGGAAGGTAGGAAGGAAGGAAGGAAGGAAGGAAGATGAGATACTCTGGAGTAATCATATCATTAACATACTGGACGACTAGCAGACATGGATTGGAAGTAATAGCACTACTTGACAGCCAAGCAAGAGAAAATCTGAGCACTTTGTTGACATCTATTGGTCATCCAGAACATTGCAACCCAGACCTGAAAGCCTCAATATTTTGATGAATGCTTTGTTCTCGTTCTATAGAATTAAGCTGTTTGAACAGAGAGAAATTCTCTCTCTCTCTCTCTTCCTCTCTTTCAAAAAGATGGACATCTGGAAGCCATAAGTGTGTTCTCTCGGGTAACATTATTCTTCTGAAGATATCGGCCTGTCTTCCTGCAGATTGTGCATAATCCTTCTCATTTAATGGTAGCTCCATTTCAGTGATGCAGAAAATTAATTAGTGCATTTTATTTTCACACTTCATGGAGCTACACATCATGGCAAAACCGAGAGAAAAGGAAGGAAAAGCCAACTTCACAAATGAACAGACTCCAAATTTGCTTCTCCCCAAGTAGCTTTCAGAAGTCAGAATAATGCCAGCAGCTTGTCGTTGGTATAGTAATTGGAGTAAGGGGTTAGGGGACGTTTCTGAGCTATTAATGTAGTATGGTCTTAGAGGAGATTGAATGCTTACAAGACCAGCTTCAACACTCATGATTCTCCTTTCTACCAGGGCGTCTGGATCTCTCCTGATCTCAGTTGCACAGTGGGTTAAGTTCAGAAAGTGGGGTCCTTGGTGCTCTTTGAACTTGGTTGTGTTCCTGTAGACATTTCTTTACCAGACCAGGTAATATCATCAGTGCAGTGCCTAGTTGGGTAATGAAATAACTTCAAAAAACTCAGAGAACACCAAAGAACCCCATAATTCCCCTCCTCCTCCTTCCAAACCCCACGCCCTTCTAGTGCTGATAAAGTTACCTACTCAGGTCATGAAATATCTTCAAGAAAACCACCAAGCTCTATGCAACAACTACAGTAGTATTCAGCCAGTAGATGGCAGTATTTACAAATTGTTATATGCTCTTTTGTTGTAAGTAGAGTTTCCTGTTTCCAGTTACAGTTATATAGGGAGTTGAGCAGTAAAGCACATGGTGACTGTTTGCTCTGTGTGCTGCTTTATATAAACAGGATTTCTAACAATGATTCAGGACATGCTATATTTGGTCACTTGGAGTGAAACAATCTTTAGTCTCTAATAGAAATTATTTTTCTTCTTCATGTGGCCAATTCTCAAAGACGTCCCTGCAGTTTTCTTGGCAAGATTTTTCAGAAGTGGATCTGCCATTGCCTCCTTCTTAGGGCTGAGAGAAAGGGACTGGCCCAAGGTCACCCAGTTGACTTTCATACTTAAGGCAGAACTAGAACTCATATCTCCCAGTTTCTAGCTTGATACCTTAGCTTGACACCAAACTGACTCTCATAATGAAATTTAGCTGGTTCCAGAGAGAAAGTATAGAGTTACAAGAGCTAAAATGTGTGTCTTGGGCAGCATTTCCCTCCCTCCCTCCCTCTCCCTCCCTCCCTCTTTCTAACATCACAAAGACTCCCTGTGGCACAGGGAGAAAAGAATGACTAAAAGGTAGAAGGTTTAGATTTTTAAAAAAATGCCGAAAACTTTAGGCCTTTATCTGTTTTGCAAATCACAGGTCAATGTGACTTTGGAGAGAAAGGTCTAATTGGTTTTAAGAGTTAATTGGAGTTATTAGCAGCTCTGTTAATACAGACAGACACGCTGTCCCCACCACCACCACCAAAGCACAACTGTTTGTTTGAATTACACCGATCTGTGGGATTAGATATGCAGAAACGGCATTATTCTGGAGCACAGAAAGATTTATAAACCCACCGTTATCTATACAGCACTTTAAAGTCCCCGGAAAGCTTACAGAAACAGATAAGAGCAAGACTGGGATTAGCTCAAAATTTTGCTCTGTGTCCCATATGAAATATTAGAAATCTGAAATTGCAGATCTGTGTTTTGCCGAAAAGAGGTACCGGTTTTTGTGGTTTGTTTTTCTGAGCCAGGGGATGAAAGCAAGGAATCAGGGGTTTGATAGCCCCTTTCCCATCTGATGCACGTTATTATTAAAAGGCGTAAACTTTCATAAAATGTGCTCATCAGAAACGTTGCTGTCAGATGCCTGATTTATTTATTTATTTGCTATCCTAGATGAACGCGGCTCTCTTTCTACCATGTCTGTGATGAAAGCTGGTAGGTTTCCTTTGATGAAGAGAGTCTGGAACGTGGAATATGGAAGGCTCTCTCAAGAGTTTTCATCTGAATCTTTTGCTCAAGCGTGAAGATCTGAAGATTGAAGGTTATCGCTTCACTCAAGACTCCCTTTAGGTTATAAATGGGAGGGAAGGAAGGAAAGATGGATAGAAGGGAAGATGAAGGGAAGGGAAGATGGAAGGGACAGAAGAGAAGAGAAAGGAGGGGGAAGGGGAAATAAGGAAGGGAGGAAAGGGGGAAGGGAGGGAGGAGAGGGGGGAAGAAAGGAAAGATGGATAGAAGGAAAGATGAAGGGAAGATGGAAGATGGAAGGGACAGAAGAGAAGGGAGGGGGAAGGGAAAGAAGGGGGAAGGGAGGGAGGGAAAAAAGAAGGAAGGAAGGAAGGAAGGATAGAAGGGAAAGGAAGGGAAGGGATGGAGAGATTGGAGGGGAAGGAAGAAAGGAAGGAAGGAAGGAAGGAAGGAAGGAAGGAAGGAAAGATAGATAGATAGAAGGGAAAGGAAGGGAAAGGAAGGGAAAAGAAGGGAAAGGAAGGGAAGGGATAGAGAGGATTGGAGGGGGAAGGAAGGAAGGAAGGAAGGAAGGAAGGAAGGAAGGAAGGAAGGAAAGAAAAAGAAAAAAAGAAAGAAAGAAAGAAAGAAAGAAAGAAAGAAAGAAAGAAAGAAAGAAAGAAAGAAAGAAAGAAAGAAAGAAAGAAAGAAAGAAAGAAAGAAAGAAAGAAAGAAAGCTACTTGTAGGTTTCTCAAAATCTTTGGGTTGGCTGGTGTGGGTCATACCCAGGAGAGGTCTTCTTAACTTTGAAAGAAATATAATGTGACATATTTCAGGGCAATCTTATTTGGGAAGGGGTCTCCCTTTGGGATTTGTATCTATTGTCTCGAATGACAAAGAATGTCATTAATAATACCAGGACCCCCATAGGGTGCAGATAAGAAAAATTATTTGGAGCCAGTCTGATCCTGGGGAGGGGAAAACCTCAACGATAATGTCGGAACAAAACATGGTGAGAACTCCTAAATGAGACGATGGGCATCGTGCCCAACTTATTAAGGGCCTCCCAAGGGCTCTGTCCCCTGTAATTAATGAAGAACATTAATCTATCTGGGAAACCATGATAGTCCAGAAGAAAAGAATAATTATAAGGAGAAGGGTTTTTTTCTTTCCTCCTTCCTGCCAGAGAAAATATTCAACTTACAGTGATAATTGCCCTGGGATTTAACCTTATTGGTTGCCCAGGAGATTACAGACCACCAAGGGTCCATGCAAGAACTTCAGTAAGGAAAGATCAAGCCATATATTCTGCATCTGCAGGCAGTCCTTGACTTACGGCCACAACTGAGTCTGAAATTTAAGTTGCTAATTGAGAAAAGTGTTGAATTTTGCCCCATTTTACAAATTTTCATGTAAATCCTCCCGTTAAACGAATCCTATGGCCCCACTCATATTTCTCATCAGCTGGGAAGATCACCATGGTGATCGCCTCACTTGAACCCAGGACCATCTTTGATACATGTTGGTTGCCAACTGCCCAAATTTTGATCACATGACCCCAAGTATGCTGTGACGGTCGTAAGGACAAGGATCAGTTGTAAGTTACTTTTTTTCCAGTGTCGCTATAACTTTGAAGATTTGCTAAACAAAGGATTGTAAGTCAAGGACTGCGTATATTTCATGTAGCCCTTCTTCTTGGAACCTGGCACACCCATAACACACAGTTCTGAAAGTATGCAGTTTCATGTTAGCAGTACCCAAATGAAGCCAACTCTGTAATTTACGGCCCCAATCATGACCCTATTCCCCTCCCCCCAGGGTGTGTCATCAATCACATTTGCCAAAGGAGCAATTTTGCGAATTGTAGAGATCACTCCCCTCCAGCCACTGTAGGTAACCCTGGGAAGCAGCCTTGTGAAAGATATGTCTGGAATGTGCTCCTGTCTTTGGCTGCCATGTTGCTTCACCAGTTTCCCATCTCCCTTGCCTATGGCAACTCGACAGCAGGCCAGGGATGTTTTGTGAGTTGACACTAAGGAGAAATTTCTTGATAACGAGAACAATTAGCCAGTGGAACGGCTTGCCTCCAGAAGCTGTGGGTGCTCCATCACTGGAAATTTTCAAGAAGAGATTGGACAGCCATTTTTCCAGAATGGTATAGGGTCACCTGCTTGAGAAGGGGGTTAGACTAGAAGATCTCCAAGGTCCATTCCAATTCTGTTATTCTCCTCCTCCTCTTCCTCCTCCTCCCTTCTTCCCTCCTTGGATGAAGAGAGCAAAATAATAAATGGTGACAAGCAAGGAACAAATGCAGGACAGATGTTTTACATCGCATGCAGAGGGAACATTTTGATGTTAGACTAGGACAGCCATTTGTCCAGAATGATATAGGGTCTCTTGCTCAAGAAAGGGTTTGGACTAGAAGACCTCTGAGGTCCCTTCCAACCAAGAGAGCCTTAATGTCAACCTCGCTAGCTTTGCCTTGCTGCTTCGGCTGTCATAGAAACAGAGGGAGGGGGGTTTAGGCTCACACGGGCTTTGTGAAATCTGGGAAATGAAACCATTTCTTAAGCTGTTATCAGACCAACGGACACTACATTCCTGGATGCTGACATGACCAGACGTTTGATCCCGCCTGACCTCTGGGAGACCTGTGGATTGGATGATTTATGGTGCACAGGGGAGGGAATGCCTTCTAATTGCAACTTTCGCGCGTTTTGCTTCAGAATCCTGCTTTCCACGGTTGCGTTCATTTCATATCTAGTAAAAGTACCAGTCTTAAACCTATGATGAAGTCTGGGTCTTCCTTTCCTGGATACTGAAGAAAGCATACCTGACAATTGGTGGTGCAGCAGACTAAAGTACTGTTAAGTAGCACTTAGCTGCCAGCCGCCTGCAATTACTGTGAATTCAAATCTCACCAGGCTCAAGGTTGACTCAGCCTTCCATCCTTCCGAAGTAGGTAAAATGAGGACCCTGATTGTGGGGACAGTAAGCTGACTTTGTATAAAAAAGAACACCGCTGAGGGGGGGGGCGAAAGCCCTATTAAGCAGGTATATACAAAAGTATGAAGGCTATTGCTTAACGCATTGTAAGCCGCCCTGAGTCTCCAGAGAAGGGCGGCATATAAATCGAACCAGTAAGTAAATAATAAATAAACCCTGTTATTCCAGTTTCTGTGTCATTTAAGGGCAGCTATGAAAACCAGAAGTCTAGTTTGAATTTCACGGTCTGCTCTTTCAGCTCATGGTCAGTAACACTCGAGAGATGAGACCGAGTTACGAAAGGATCAACAGACCTGAAGTGGGTGGGGAAGAAGCATGGGCCAAAATGAAAAGGCAGAAGGGAAAAGAGAGGATACCTTTCATACATCTGAAAAGATGAAAAAGCATCTCTCTCTCTTTTTAAATCAAAGATGCCCGAGAAGGACAGAAGGCGAGAAGAGGAAGAATAACAAGATAAACGCCAGTAAAAAAAAATAAAAAACCAACCAAAAAAAACCGTTCTCCTCTTATAGATGGATTTGAAACAGAATTTAAAAAGAAGTTGTATCGCTTTGTTTTTGAACAGCTGGAAATCCCTCAAGGTTTGCAAAATACCCATGCAAGCTTGAAGAGCGATGAAGACATCTCACGCGGAGGCGATGGAAGGTCCATTCTAAGTACCGCTGGTACGAGGAATAGTGCTGGAAACGCTGCTGGCAATATAAATACGAAGCGTAGTTGTAAAAGACTGTAGTCAGGTCCCCATCTTGCTTGGGGTAATGAGGCTGGGGTCTCATTGACAGGATTGCAAATGATGTGAATGATTTCATGGCTATTGAATGCTAATCTGTGGGATTCTTGGTGGTCTCTAAGATGGATTGTTTTCGTTACCCAACTGGGTAACACCTTCAGTGCTAGAAAGGGGGGTTGTGGGGGGGGGGAGAAAGAGAAAGACTGTGGGGTCCTTAATGCTCTCTGTGTCAGGGTTCCAACAGATGCCCTAATTAAATCATGAGCCTCAAGTCAAGCTTCAAAAGAAATCCAGTTATTTATTAGGAGCTTCACGTCAGCACATTCCAAGTGAAGCCAACTCTGACCCCACATAATTTACAACCCAGGCATGACCCTGTTTTCCCCCTCCCCCCCCCCCAGGGTGTGTCATCAGTCACATTCGCCAACGGAGCAATTTTGCGGGTTGTAGAGATCACTCTCTCTGGTCGCTATGGGTAATCCTGGGAGACAGATGTCTGGAATGTGCTTTTGTTTTTGGCTGCTGTGGTGCTTCGGTGCTTTTCCCATTCCTCTTGCCTATGGCAACTTGAGAGCAGGCCAGGGATGCTTTGCGAGTTGACACTCTGAGCAGACATTTTATTACCCAACTAGGTAACAGCATCAGTGCTAGAAAGGGGGTGGGGTTTGCTTCCTGTTTATATACTGCAGCTTGCCTGCCATTTTGGGGATAGATTTTCTCATTACTCATTTCCTCCTCCTCCTCCTCCTCCTCCTCCTCCTCCTCCTCCTCCTCCCTCCTCCCTCCTCCCTCCTCCCTTCTCCTTCTTCTTATCTTCATCTCCTCCTCCTCCTTCTCCCCCCTCCTCCTCCTCCTCTTCCTCTTCTTCCTTCTCCTGCTCTCCTTCTTCCTGTTCATCTTCACCTACTTCTTCAAAACAAGCATTTTCCCTATTGGAAAGGAGTGTTTCTTAACTGTGGCACGATACCATCTGTTTCATCCTAATATATAAATTGTTAATATTATCTGTAATCTTGTGGTGGAATATAATTAATAGTTTTAGAAAAATTCTGTCAGGATTTATGATCTAACCTTCCATTTTCAACTCGCCTGATAAAGTTATAAATATCATTTCATGCTTAATGGAATTATGTAAATAGGGCAATTAAAAGTTACAGTATAAAGACAACTCCATTCTATTTGATCCTTTTTTCTATCTCATCTTATCCCCACCCCCCCACCCCACCCCCTTTTCTGGCTCATGCACACAGAGCAGTCTATTATGGGCCGTGGTGGGTTTGGTGTTTTGTGATTCATTCTCTTGTGGAAAGTCATGTATAAGCCATCCCATTAAGTCATAATATGGTTTATTGGTTGCACACATAGTATCATATTAGAATACAGCAATTGTGTTTTGATAATTCAGCACACTGCACGAAGCCATCCATGAAGAAATGTAATGTAAACCCCTTCTGTATACCCTCTTGGAAATGTAATTCATAAATAGACAAATATTTTTCCTGGTATAATAGCTATGAAGTGGGGGGAGGAGGAGGAGGAGGAGGAGGAGGAGGAGGAGGAGGAGGAGGAGGAGGAGGAGGAGGAGGAGGAGGAGGAGGAGGAGGAAGAAGAAGAAGAAGAAGAAGAAGAAGAAGAAGAAGAAGAAGAAGAAGAAGAAGAAGAAGAAGAAGAAGAAGAAGAAGAATATCCTAGGCTGCATCTAGGTCAGATTGCCTCAAGAATATTGTAGGCATTGTTTCTTTTAGGAAGGACATTGACAAACTTGGAAGTGTCCAGGGAACATCTTCTGAAGGTCTTTCTTTACCTTACATATATATAAGGTAAAGGTTCCCCTCGCACATATGTGCTAATCGTTCCCAACTCTAGGGGGCGGTGCTCATCTCCGTTTCAAAGCCGAAGAGCCAGTGCTGTCCGGAGACGTCTCTGTGGTCACGTAGCTGGCATGACTCAACACCAAAGGCGCATGGAACACTGTTCCCTTCCCACCAAAGGTGGTCCCTCTTTTTCTACTTGCATTTTTTACGTGCTTTTGAACTGCTAGGTTGGCAGAAGCTGGGACAAGTCACGGGAGCTCACCCTGTTACATGGCACTAGGGATTCGAACTGGTGAACTGCCGACTTTTCGATCGACAAGCTCAGCATTTTAGCCACTGAGCCACCATGTGTGTGTGTGTATATACATACATACACACACACACACACACACACACATTTGGGGCAGGGATGAAATTTACTTACCTTCCCTACAGGTTTGGAAGTGTTAAAACCAGGAAGTAATGACGTCCAGGCAGGTGGGCGGAGCCTCATGCTGCCTCCGCTACCGGTTCTCTGAACCACTCACTACTGCTACTACCGCTTTGACCGAATCTGTCTGAACCGGTAGCATTTCACCCCTGATTTGGTGGCTTTGTGTATATTTAGCCTGGAGAACATGAGAAAACTATGATGAGATAAGATAGGTGTCTTCAGGTATCTGTCATGTAGAGGTTCAGTGTTTTTCCAGAAGACAAGACAAGGAACAAAGGCTGAAGCTTCAAGAGAATAGGTCTTCTGAAAAACACCCTAGTCAGAAAACCTGAAGAGGCTCCAGTTTTGACCCAGGATCAGGAAGTCTTCCCAATGTTGCTGGTTCACCTCTTCTAGCAGCCCTAGTCAACATGGCCAACTTCTAGAAGCTTCATTTTATTTACTTATTTGTCAAGCATATATAAGATAACAGGTAAAAGTAAAAACATAGTTTGAATATATGAAATGAGTAAGAGTAAAAAGGACAGGGATGATAGGCACACTGGTGTACTTATGCATGCCCCTTACAGACCTCTTAAGAATGGGGTGAGGTCAACAGTAGACAGTCTAAGGTTAAAGTTTTGGGGGTTTGGGGAAGAAACTACAGAGTCAAGTAGTGCATTCCAGGCATTGACCACTCTGTTGCTGAAGTCATATCTTCTGCAATCGAGTTTGGAGCGGTGTACCTTGAGTTTGTATCTATTATTTGCTCTTGTATTGTTGTGGTTGAAGCTGAAATAATCATTGACAGGAAGGACATTGTGGCAGATAACTTTATGTACTATATAACCTTCGCCATCACTCATAGAGACCATCCTGGATGGTCCAAAGCTAAGTTGACATACTGTATGACTGATAGAAAGACATCCAAAAGAAAAAAGAAAAAAAATCTGGACAATCCTGTCTAGTTAGACCTGCAATTTTACTAAGAGTTTTATGCACTCATGAAATCCCATTTATGGAAAGGTTGCCATGACCCCAAAATAAACAAAGCTTGGTCCATTCAAACTTAATTATCGACTACTCCCACTGCTTCAGCAATTATCCATTTTTCCCAGATAGGTCGGATCTCCAATATAGCATATCTCGGAAATACCACGGGCAATTATTTAATGATGAAATAAATGCTGATTAGGTACCCTTAAAGCTATTATTTTTCTTGATGGACTATTTCTGCAGCCACTGAAGAAATAAGAGTAATTTGCTTCTCATCAACCTAGCTACTTCTGCTGTTTTGGAAAATAATACACTGCTAATAAGAGGTTTGAGAAAGGGAAGGAAAGTGGCTACTGCAGAGGAAGAAATTCTCAGCCAATGAGCCTCTGCTCTTTTCTTTAGGATAAGTCCTTCACTTCTTGTGAAAAATCACGTTGGGTTGATGGTCACTCTTTAGAAATGTTGCAGGACTATGCACAGAGAAATGCAGGGTGAGTTTGGTGGCTTTAATTTAAATTAGGGGTCATTAAATTTTTACCCTTGCCGTATCATGTGTCTCTTTTAGAGCTAACAATATGTTCTTGCAGAGTTCAGAAAAGTTATTCTTCTTCTTCTTCTTCTTTTCTTTCTTTTTTTCTTTTTACAGTGATGAATTTGTGAGAAGTATGCTGTTTTGCTAATTTATGGAGGGAAAGGAATGAAAATTTTAATAGTCAGAGATGGGTATAAGTTTAAAAAGTGACATATGGTTGGGAATCTTTGTAAGAAAATGGCGAAGAGGAGAGAATGAGAAAAAGAGAGAGAGAGACACACACACAGAGAGAGAAACAGAGAGACAGAGACAGAGACAGACAGAGACAGACAGACAGAGACCGAGAGGGAGGGAGGGAGAGAGAGAGACTGAGACCGACAGAGAGAGACAGAGACAGAGATGACAGACAGACAAGCAGGCAGGCAGGCAGACAGAGAGAGATGGGAGAAAAAGAGAGACACAGACAGAGAGACAGAGAGACAGAGACAGAGACAGAGAGAGAGAGACAGAGGGAGAGAGACAGAGAGACAGAGAGACAGAGACAGAGAGAGAGACAGAGGGAGGGAGACAGAGACAGAGAGAGACAGAGGGAGAGAGAACATTCAATCAACCTCTAAAGAAATATCAAGCTGAATTGTTCAATGGAGCTGTATCAATTAGTTTCAGATTGTCGATTTCATTGATAAGCAAAGCATCCAATTTGATTCAACGTCAGGATGAAATTGCCAAAGCAAAGAGGCAGAAATTAGCTCAGTTTAATGCAAACACAGCAAATTCACATTTTCTGAGCCTGTCAATCAACTACAACCCGGGTCTACGTGCAAATCTATGCTTTTTCAAAGGCACTTTGCAACTGGAAGTAGTGAAGGAGTAATAGTCAATAACAGGTAGGTTTACAGAGGAGAATCCCAGAAATTAAATTTGGGAGAGCATGTTGGCAGAAAGTAAACGAGGTTTGCAGCGAGTGCTAAAAATGAGGGAATTTTAAAGTAATAAAGGAGAAAAGTCGAGTAGGACGGAAGGCACGCTGGTGTGCTTATGCATGGCCCCTGACAGACCTCTTAGGAATGGAGTGAGGTCAACAGTAGACAGTCTAAGGTTAAAATTAACCTTATTAATTATAATTAAATATAATATATATTTAAATATATCTTATTATATAATTATATATAATTATGCAATATATTATATTTATATAATATAATTATACTTATATATTATAGTTATAATATAATATATAATTAAAATTAAGGTTAAAAAGTCTAAGGTTAAAGCATAGCTTGTTGCAAAACAAAATTAAATCACAAAAGCATGCATCAACCCGTAAGGTTATTTCTTCACGGAAGGCTCTCTCCCAAAGCAATTGTATCTTTAAAAGCTTACAGGAAAGCCAGTAACAAACAGATCCCATCTGATTTCCAGCCAAGGGTCCCAGTGGTGGGTTTCAAAAATGTTTACTACTGGTTCTGTGGGTGTGGCTTGGTGGGCGTGGCGTGGCTTGGTGGGCGTGGCAGGGGAAGGATACTGTAAAATCTCCATTCCCTCCCCACTCCAGGGGAAAGTTACTGCAAAATCCCCATTTCCTCCCAATTAGCTGGGACTTGGGAGGCAGAGAATAGATGGGGGCGGGGCCAGTCAGAATTTTTACTACTGGTTCTCCGAGCTACTCAAAATTTCTGCTACCGGTTCTCCAGAACTGGTCAGAACCTGTTGCATCCCACCTCTGAAGGGTCCCCTGGTTGTTATCCCACAATCAGATTGCAAATGGTGGTGTTACGTTTTCTCTCTTTGGCGTGGTATGAGTTGAGCTTTAAGATGAGTCTACCCAGTCACTTATTTGAAATAGTATAGGTTCTCCTGTTTGAGTAGGACAAGAAGACCCCCGAAATCCCTTCCAGCTCATTCATTGTAAGGTTGTGGCTGAGCCACTTAACACTGAACAATGGAAGCACATTGGTGATAAAGAAAGAAAAGGAATTTCGAAAGTAACTTTTCAGCCTGGAGTTGGTAGCTCTGGGGAATTACTTTGATCTTCTTTTTCTTCCAGATACATTTCCTCGGAAGGGTGCAAAGTAACTTGTTTCTGCACCCTTGAGTAATGGAAACTGATAGGTTATTTGCTGGATATTGAGTACAACAGACAGAGTAATAGGCTGCACGAGCAACGATTTCAGAGACAGGGGCTTTGAACGAAAAGTTGGGAAGCGGCTTTTTAGCCACAAGCTGTCAAGGAGATAAGGGAACATATGATAGGAGAAGGGGGACTTTAGCAATCAGAAAAGAGGACGAGGAGGAGGAGGAGGAAGAAGAAGAATAGAATAAGGGAAAGAGAAGAAGAGAGCTGGGGGGAGAGGAGGAGGAGGAGGAGGAGGAGGAAAGATAATTTTGTCATTTTTTTACTGGCCCACATTAAAAATGAACTGTTGCCTGCTCTCAAGAGAAATTATATATCTACCCAAACACATGCATAACACATATATATACCTGCACCCATAGATATACATACACGTATAAATTAATAACTGTCTGTTTTGAATACATAGTGGAAAGAGGAAACCTGACACAAGGAATGGGAGGGAGAGGGGGAGGGGGAGGAAAAGGAGAAGGAGGAGGAGGAGGAGGAGGAGGAGGAAGTGGAAGAAGAAGAAGAAGAAGAAGAAGAAGAAGAAGAAGAAGAAGAAGAAGAAGAAGAAGAAGAAGAAGAAGAAGAAGAAGAAGGAAGAGGAGGAGGAGGAGGAGGAGGAGGAGGAGGAGGAGGAGGAGGAGGAGGAGGGAGGAGGAGGAGAAGGAGAAGGAGAAGGAGAAGGAGAAGGAGAAGGAGAAGGAGAAGGAGAAGGAGGAGAAGAAGAAGAAGAAGAAGAAGAAGAAGAAGAAGAAGAAGAAGAAGAAGAAGAAGAAGAAGAAGAAGAAGAAGAAGAAGAAGGCAAAGTACACCCATATGCCATTTTTACCGATGGACTATAAATACAGGAATAACTAAGTTACTAAAGATATCTAAGTTACTAAAGAGGAATGTCATAGCAACCCCGGTGGTGACAGGTCAGGAAAAATAATAGCATTTGACAGGAACAGAGCTATTCTCTGACTAGTTCTGGATGAACAACATCTTTGGCATTATCGCTCAAACTCCTTCAGAGATGAAATATCGGCTTCAGATATCGAACTGTTGACTCCGTTCGGATCAAGCTTAGGTGAAACACTTCAGTGTCCCTCACTTTTTGCCTGGCTGAATTGTATCAAGAATGTATGGCCTGCATTTAGAGATGAATTTAGGACAATGTCTTATCTGGTTTGGTTCTGCAACCCAACAAAACAGACACAGACTTCAGAGGATAATTAGAACTGCAGAAAAAAAATAATGGCTACCAACCTGCCTTCCATTGAGGACCTGAATACTGCATGAGTCAAAAAGAGGGCTGTGAAAATATTTACAGACCCCTCGCACCCTGGACATAAACTGTTTCAACTCCTACCCTCAAAACGATGCTATAGAGCACTGCACACCAGAACAACTGGACACAAGGACAATTTTTTCCCGAATGCCATCACTCTGCTAAACAAATAATTCCCTTAACACTGTCAAACTATTCACTAAGTCTGCATTACTATTCCTATTAGTCTTCTAATTGTTCCTATCACCCATCTCCTCACACTTATGACTGCATGACTGTAACTTTGTTGATAGTATCCTTATGATTTATATTGATTGTTTCCTAGTATTACTTGACTGCTTATTTGTACCCTATGACTAACACTAAGTGTTCTACCTTATGATTCTTGACAAATGTATTTTCTTTTTATATACACTGCACCAAAGACAAATTCTTATCAAAGACAATGTCTTATCACACTTGGCCAATAAAGAATTCTATTCTATTCCATTCCATGGTTTTGAGCATCAAGAATCCCACAGTTCTCCTCCACCTCCTCCTCCTTCCCCTTTCTCCACTCTGCAAACTTCACTTCCTTTTAGCATTGGTGATGTTACCAAGTTGGGTCATAAAACATCTTCAAGGAAACAGCCAAGCTCAGAGAGCATCAAGGTCCCCAACAGTTCAGCCCTGAACCCTACTAAGATTCTCTTCAATGGAGTTTGGAATATCAGGTAGGCAGGAAGAGCGCAAAGTAGCAGTTCATAGAGTATATCTATAGTTATGCATGATTTGTGCTTTAGTCTGGCAAGATTCTGTCTGCAGTCTATGGAGAATCTCAGTCATCTAGCTCAGTTGCCTTTTTCAAAAGGCAACTGGATTTTCTTGTCTTGTTTTTTTTCCCTTGAATATTTCATCCAAGAAGTTTCTTCCATTCTAGGTTGAGAAGCAAAACATCTTCAAGGAAAAAAACAAGAAAGTACAGTTGCCTTTTGAAAAAGCACCATTGGGCAGTGGTGAAATCCATATTTTTTTTACTACTTGTTCTGTGGGTATGGCTTGGTGTGCGTGGCTTGGTGGGCATGGCAGGAGAAGGATACTGCAAAGTCCCCATTCCCTCCCCACTCCAGGGGGAAGGATATTGCAAAATCTCCATTCCCACCCCACTCTGGGGCCAGCCAGAGGTGGTATTTACCGGAACTACTCAAGATTTCCGCTACCGGTTTCCACAGCCTGTCAGAAACTGCTGGATTTCACCCCTGCCATTGGGACATTCTATCTGTAGGCGAACAACAATAAAGAACCTACTCAGAAGTAACTCCATGCGTCATCCTTGAATTGTGGGGTAAAGGTAAAGGTAAAGATTCCCCTTGCTCATCTCCGTTTCAAAGCCAAAGAGCCAACACTGTCCGAAGACGTCTCTGTGGTCATGTGGCCAGCATGACTCAATGCCAAAGGCGCACAGAACGCTGTGGCCTTCCCACCAAAGGGGATCCCTGTTTTTCTCCTTGCATTTTTTACGTGCTTTTGAACTGCTAGGTTGGCAGAAGCTGCAACAAGGAACAGGAGCTCACCGCATTACATGGCACTAGGGATTCGAACCGCTGAACTGCCGACTTGTCAATCGGCAAGCTCAGCATCTTAGCCACTGAGCCACCGCATCCCATGATTTGTGGGGTAGATAAAGACAAAAGGTTTATATGAGCTGAACAGAAGTTCATGGTTCTTTCTAGTGGACTAATATGGACACTGATCTTTCCACCGTTTCTCACCACGCCAGTAAACAATTCTCAGCTGCAGAAATTGGACATTCAGGACCCAAACCGTCTTTCTTAAGCCTTGACTTGGAGCCTCAGCAAGAGAGAAAAATAAGCTTTATCGAACATGATATCACAGGTAGCCTTTAAAAAATGGTGCTCTCAATATCAATGGCTTCTTCCCCACTTATTTATATTTGTCTTCAAATTATCTACACCTGGAATCTTTCGATGGGTTTCAGGCAGAAGATGCATTCCCCAAAAACTAAAAATAATGTAGTCTTCTTTTGTTGAAAAGAATATTAATAATAATTGCATGCTTTCTCTCAGCGGATGGTAGAGAGAAATGTTTTATTGAAAAGGTCATCCGAGGATTCTGAACTTTAACATTTTGTAATGCAATTTATTAAAATGACAGCGCGTGGTAAGTTTTTAGCATCTTCTTGGGCAAGTTCATTTTCTTTATTTGTGTGTTTGATATAACATCCTTGCCAGCAGAGAAGAGAAGGTATTGTTATATTAATCATTGTGTGCAGAACATATATTTTTCTTTTCTGAGAAGGAAGTTACTTTTAATGGAACCTGGGTCACAGGAGAGCAATTACGCTAGACAGAATGGATGATATGGCATTATTTAAAACACAATTTCAGGTCAGACTCCTTTACTTATCTAATTTATCAACAGTTTTGGGCTAGCAGTTTTCAGTAATTGTATTAGCATAATACCTAGGTATGTAATTGCTTTCCAGTTTCCTTCATTCTAATCTCATTGTCAGCCTGTTAACTTGGTGCAAAGTTCATATTTGTGGCTGCTTGAAGATGGGGAAAATGTGTGTGTGTATATATATATTTATCATATTTTAGCAGCCGATGAATTGTTTCCACATTTCTTTAAAACTATGCATTAGAAGTCTTTAGAAATTAAAATCAAGCATTCTCAGGTGAAAACTTTCCTAATCTTGTCAGTTTGCTGGGAATACACTATTTTAATAATAATAATAACTTTATTGTCATTGTACGTGTATACACAGTATACCCATACAACGGAATTCACTTAACACCCAAAGATCAGGGCCAACACATATAACAATCCCCAAACACCCTCCCACCCACCGTAATTCCCCACCCCAAAACCACCCAAACATCCACATAACAGACCAAGTAACGCTGTCCAACAGCTCACTGATGGTGGCCCTTTAGTTCATCGTTGAGTGCAATTATAGCTCTGGGATAAAAACTATTCAGAAAATGTGCGGTCCAAGTTTGAATTGTTCTGTATCTTCTGCCAGAAGACAACAGTCCAAAAAGATTGTAAGCAGGATGGGAAGAGTCTCTGAGAATGTTATGCAACTTTCTCAAAGAGCGAGATTCAAAGATGTTGTCCAGGGCTGGTAGCTGGAGTCCGATGATATTCTGGGCAGTTTTATCATCATATCGTCACTGCTACCGGTTCTGGAGAACTGGGCCAAACTGGGAGGAACCCACCACTGCTGGAGACTAACCCAAGATGAAGACTAATGAAGATTCCATACCCCGACTTCTCCAACCTGGACCCCTTCCAAATGTGTGGACTTCAACTCCCAGAATTTCCCACAATGGTTTTATTGCAAGGAATCCTGGGAGCTATTGGTCCATTCAAATCATAAGATTATAGTGATTCACAAACTGAAAGATGAAGCAATAATACATACGTTTGTTTAAATAAAAGAATGACAGAGGAACTGAACGGGTTTAGTGCAGGCACGCAACCAAGCAACTGGGGCAGGGTTGAAATCCAGCAGGTTCTGACAGGTTCTGGAGAACCAGTAGCGAAAATTTTGAGCAGTTCGGAGAACCGGTAGTGGAAATTATGAGTAGTTTGGAGAACCAGTAAATACCACCTCTGGCTGGCCCCAGAGTGGGGTGGGAATGGAGATTTTGCAATATCTTTCCCCCAGGAATAGGGAGGGAATGGGGATTTTGCAGTATCCTTCCCCTGCCACTCCCACCAAGCCTCACCACGCCCACCAAGCCATGCCCACAGAATTGGTAGTTTTTTAAAAAATGGATTTCACCACTAGATTGGGGATAGCTACAATCTGTTCAGAAGTTCCAGATGAGAATTTGGGAAGTTTTCCTTACAAAGAGAACTACAGTTCTTATCCATGAGTCTTTCTGAAGGTGTCAGATCAATTTGGGTTGATAGGTTTTCGGCACGTAAGAGCAGCTTTTAAAATTTTTAATAATCAGTTTAGGGGGCTTGCCATTGAAATATGTTTGCACAGTTGCTGTCAGGGTACTTAACAACACTGCCTAAGTACATTTTAATTCTTGGATTCCAGCCAAAGAAATAATAACGTCTGCAAAATGCACGCTTGAATATTACCGAAATTTAGCCTTTTTAAACAGCTGTATTGGTAGAGTGTGCAGAAGAATATCCGGTCCTGATTGAAAATGATTTTTCTTCCCAAAAGCAGCCGAAACACACGTTGGTTAAATCACATGAAATAACCCAATGGGAACTGGATCACTTTGAAAGGCAGATAAGATATCCTAGGATTCAGTTCTTTTTCCTGTCCAAAAATAATCTGACTTGCTACTGCATGGATCTGGATGGCCAGAAAGTGCTTCTAATAAATTACTGAAAGCATCAAAAAATACTTCAGGGAAAGTCCATCAGCTGCAAACAAAAAATGTCCTTTTCCTCTTGTTGCAAGGGTTGATGGAGACTCTAAAGTAGGGGAGTCCAACCTTGCCAACATTAAGATGTGTGGACTTCAACTCCCAGAATTCTTCAGCCAGCCATGCTTTAAGATTTGCAGAGTTGGAAGTCCACAAGTCTTAAAGTTGACAAGGTTGGACATCCATGCTTTAAGGGCTCGTGAAGATGTGCTTCTCGTCCACCACTAGTGAAATGAGATCTTTTGATGCTTCTATTTGAAGAACCTCTTTGAAGGCAATTTTCAATGACTTCCTTCACTTTGGCTTTGCAGAACCAAGGAGCTGATCAGTCAAGAGTAACTCACTTGTGGCTGTGCATGACAGACAGACAGACAGACAGACAGACAGACAGACAGACAGATAGGGAACAATATTGTTGTCCAGATACAGTCCAAACTCCCACTCAAGCAGGAGACCCTACACCATTTCTGACAAATAGCAGTTCAATCTTTTCTTGAAAGTCTCAAATAATGAAGCTTCCACAACTTTCAAAGGCAACTTCTGTTCCATCATTTGATTGTTCTCTGTGAAAGCTATCAGAAAGTTGCTCCTCATTTCTAGATTGAATCTTTTTGGTCAATTTCCATTCATTATTCCTTCAGGTGCTTTGGAAAATAGCTTGACCCCCTCCTCTCTGTGGCAGCCCCTCAATTATTGGAAGATTGCTATCATGTCTCCCCTGGTCCTTCTCTTCACTAGACTAGCCATGCCCAGTTCCTGCAACCGTTCTTCGTATGTTTTAGCCTCCAGTCCCCTCATCATCTTGGTTGCTCTTCTCTGCACTCTTTCTAGACTCTCAACATCTTTTTTATAGTGTGGTGACCAAAACTGGATGCAGATAAATTCCAGATCTGGCTTATAAGCCCTCATCAGTTAGCCACATCCTCTTTCATGTATCCTCCTTGTAAAGGTACAGTATTTGTTTTTGTTTTTCCTTTTTGTAGGCTTTATGTGTATTTCTCTTTAGCCAGGTTCTTTCTATGTAAACCAAGATTTTTATGCAGCCCTAGTTCAGTGAAATGACAATCCGCTAGTTTCTAGGCTTTTTTTTTCTGGCAGCCAACAAACACTCTGCTGCCCATTGGGAGACTAAGATAGATCTATTTCGGACTTATAAGTCCTCATCAGTCAGCCACACCCTCATCCCATGAATCCTCCCTGTAAAGGTACAGTATTTGTTTTCTTTCCTTTTTGTAGGCTTTATATGTATTTCTCTTTAGCCAGGTTCTTCCTACGTAAACCAAGATTTTTATGCAGCCCTAGTTCAGTGAAATCACAATCCGCTAGTTTCTAGGCTTTGTCGCATTCATGACTGTAGCTCAGAGGTTAATACAACTGCCTAACATGCAGGCAGTCCAAGTTCGAATCCAAGTAAGGGTATGGCTACTGATGAGAGCTAAATAGCTTGAAATAGATCTATACTAGACTCCCTTTATTTCTTTATCAGCAAAATATAAATTTGGTATAAAAATGGTTTGTTGTGAATGCGACTGCTTGAGGGCTCCTGGATTGGAGCTGAAAGGTGAAAGGGATGCAATATGCTCCCTCCCACATGCTGGGGAAGACCAGGTGCCTCGACAGAAAAACACTTAAAATATATATGTGTGTGTGTGTGTATGTATGTGTGTGTATATATATATAGAGAGAGAGATATAGATATATAGATATAGATATAGATACTCAAAATTTGACAAGATTTTACAAACTTCAAACATTGTTTTGCCAGTTTTTCTACAACTCTCTTTTGGGTGGGCTCGGTGGAGTCACACAACTGAGAAATTCAGTTGAAATTGAACTTGGTTCTACGACTTAGAACAAATGAAGCAGGAGAAAACATCAATGAACCTTTTTTTTTTACATGTTGCTATCTTTAAAAAAAAACATAAAAGCAAGCTTTTCTTAATTTTCTCCTTTATTCACTCTCACTTCCAGCTGAATTGTCTGTGTTGGAAATATAAGCCCTTGGGAATTAAATTATCAGAACTGGAATGCATTGCAAGAAAGTCATATATATATGTATGTGTGTGTATATATATATATATATATATGTGTGTGTGTGTGTGTGTGTGTGTGTGTGTGTGTGTGTGTGTGTATGTATGTATGTATGTATGTATGTATATATATATATATATATATATATATATATATATATATATATATATATATATATATATATATATATTCCATCAGCTCAATATTTGCCTTTTCCTTATGGGGCAGAACTGAAATACCAGAACGCAGCCAATATATCTGCTCCCAAAGAGCAGGGTGAGATAGATTCTTAATGCAGTTAAATGAAGCATTCTGTTCCACAGGATGCTTAACCCTTCAACAAAGCTGAATTAAATCCTCACGTTGGGAAGCGATGCTTTTAAAAAAAAAGGGAGACAGAGAGAAAAACAATATTACCTGTTTAAAAGGAGTATGAAAATCCAATTAAGTTTTGAATTTTAATTTCCTTGCATGCGTAGTTTTGTGGCACCGTGAAAAGAAGGAAAATGTAAATGGCATTTTCGCGGTGTTATCGCCATAATCCAGAGGCTAGAATATCCCGTCATAGTTATTTTGTCTGGCAAGGATAAAAAAAAAACACAGCAACCCGAACCCGCAGACTTTTAAAACTAAATTTGCTTTGAATGAGCGCGTAATCATGGCTAAACATCTCTATAGGCAAATCTGTAATTAATGTGTATGCATGAAAAGCTGTCGTAAGGAGTTTAGCTTAGACCAAAAAAAAAATAAAATAAAAATGATACGGAGTTGAGGAAGAATATTTTTACTTATTTCAGAAATGTATCTAACCATCTCATAAAAAGTGACTCTCACTAGCGTACAACAGTTTAAATCAGGGGTGTCAACCTCGATTTCATTGCGGGCCGCATCACGATTACGTTTGATCTTGGGGTGCTGCTGGGATGGGCGTGGCCAGGGTGGGCGTGGCCAGCTCAACATCACTCATAGGAGTCACTCATATAGCAGACTTATATACCACTTCGCAGTGCTTTTACAGCCCTCTCTAAGCTTTTTACAGAGTCAGCCTCTCGCCCCCAACAATCTGGATCCTCGTTTTACTGACCTTGGAAGGATGGAAGGCCTAGTCAACCTTGAGCTGGTCAGGATCGAATTGTTGGCACTTGGCAGAGTTAGCCTGCAACACTGCATTTTAACCACTGAGCACCATGGAAGGAAGGAAGGAAGGAAGGAAGGAAGGAAGGAAGGAAGGAAGGAAGGAAGGAAGGAAGGAAGGAAGGAAGGAAGGAAGGAAGGAAGGAAGGAAGGAAGGAAGGAAGGAAGGACTTGAGCACTTAGCACTTAGACTCAAATACCACTTCGTAGTGCTTTTACAGCCCTCTCTAAGCAGTTTACAGAGCCAGTAAATTTAGAATTTCTAAATAGTGGGGTAGCCCGGTACTTTGTGATTTTTTCTGTTATGTCAGGTGTGTTGTGGACCAAGTGCCTATTATTATTATTATTATTATTATTATTATTATTATTATTATTATTATTATTATTATTATTATTATTATTATTATTATTATTACAAAAGATAGTGCCCGCTTTCTGATTTTTATACTTTGAAAGCTGGCTGTATCTATAATCGAGCCAAACCAGGTGGCAGTGAAGTGAGGTGAAAGAAATGCTGGATGCCTCAGTTGTTTAGCATTACCTCAGTTTCTCAAGAATGGAAACTCCTGTGGTGAACGATGAAATCAGTTCTCCGGTACACCCTGCAGATTAAATAACAAAAATAGGCTGGCCCTCGACCTTTTCGAAGTGGCTGCGTTTCGGGTCTCTGCGTTCTGAGAGTAGAAGAAGCGAGTCGAAGGCTTATCTGGGAGCTAACGGCTTATTTCTTCCAAGTAGCGATATGTCTGGGGTTTAGGAACACAATCACACACACATACAAACACACACACACACACGCACACCAGTGGTGCAATTCAGCTGGTTCTATCTGGATCGTGCAAACCAGTAGAGGTGGCTACAGGAGGCTCCGCCCACTTGTCCTGATGTCATTTTTTAGCCTCTGCGCGAAATGCCCTGCACGCATGCTCACATTTGTGAACCAGTGGTATCACTGGTACCATCACACACACACACACACACACACACACACACACACACACACACAGAACACACACCAAGTAAAGGCCCAGGATGCATTGTGTATCCATGAACTGGCCGGGTGGAAGTCATGTTTGAATTGCCCAAACACAGTGGTGCTTCTGTTCAGGAAAGGACGTTCTGAAGAAGAGCTGCCTTTTTCATCAAAAGGAAGTCAAACTGAAGTCAATGGGCAAAAATAAATAAATAAATAAATAAATAAATAAATAAATAAATAAATAAATAAATAAATAAATAATTTGAATCTCACCACTGATTCAGATGGTTTCCTTGCTGGCCTTAAAGTTAAAAAAAAAATACCACTCTCTCCCACCAATTGATTTTGCGTGCCAATTGAATCAAATCAACAGTGGCCTTGATGCTATTAGGAGGTGAGATAAATTAATTCGGTCACAGAATCCCTTCAAAGTTTCTGGGTATAAACGGGCATAATGGAAGAGAGGTTTTTTTTTTTTCCCCGAACGGCTTTCCTGTAAAAGTCAGCGCACGGAGGAAAGGAAAGCACTCAAAAATTTGTGTCTTTCCCCTTAGAAACATCTCAATTCCCACAACTGAGAACAAAACCCCACCCATTTCTCTCTCCGGGCAAATTCAGCTGCAAGCTTATGTTAGCTGGCCTTGCAAAAGAGCTGTCGGAAAACTCATTAACTTGTTACTCTACCAGATTAACCTATTAAATAAAAACCAGTTAGCATCACCAGGGTGTAATGCAAAAAAATCTGAAGGCTGAAGTTCAAAAGACAACACATTTTGACAACTCAAACAGCCAAGCCTAAATTCATAGGTCTTTTTGTTAATAGTAATTCTGCTTCACCTACAAAGCTGTTTCTGTATCATAGCAACTATGGTTTCTCGGGGTTTTAATTTTTTGACCCTTTGAAAGTTCTCCCTGGCTGCGTTTAAAATAATCCATTTCTCTCCCCCCTCCTTTTTTTTTTGTGCATGTCACACAACGCTTTTCCAAATGTTGTCGTGCAGCCCTTTAATTAAGGGGGGAAAGTACAAAACGAATGTATTATCGCGCCTGCCTAAATGCATCTACGGGAAAGCAAGACGTAAATATGGCATTAGCAACAATGGCCCGCAAAAAAATACACATGAGAAGAAAACGTGTAGAAAAAACGCATGTGTGTTTTCCTTTTTTAATTTTTTAAAAAGCAAAACCTCTCCTCTTTTGAAAACAGCGTGAACTGTTTTAGGAAAAAAAAAAAACACAAATATAGAAGGGGAAAAAAGTAGAATAAACACCATGTTCCTGCCCGAGAAGGACGAGAAGCAATGGTGGGATTCAGCCGGTTCGCACCACTTCGGGAGAACCGGTTGTTAACTTTCTGAGCGGTTTGGCAAACTGGTTGTTGAAAGAAATCATTAGGGCGGAGAACCGGTTGTTAAATTACTTGAATCCCATCACTGACTAGAAGACCTCCAAGGTTCCTTTCCAACTGGATGGAAACTGATCAAGGAGAGATTCAACCTGGAAACAAGGAGAAATTTTCTGACAAAAGTGAGAACAATCAACTGATGGAACAAGGAGTTGCCTTCGGAAGTTGTGGGAGCTTCATCCCTGGAGGCTTTCAAGAAGAGACTGGACTGCCATCTGTCAGGAATGGTGTAGGGTCTCCTGCTTGGGCTACAAGGTCCCTTCCAACTCTGTTATTCTATTATACTGTTATATGTATACCAAGAACCTCAACCAACCACCCCAGATGGCTTTTTTTTTCCAGATTAACCAGAGCTCCAAATTTTATGTACATTCAACATCATACTAATGTATGCCTTCACTTGCCTTAGCAAAATCCATGCAGACGTTAAACGTCTCCCTTCCCCAGCCCCAAATCAGGATCCTGTGATCTACCACTTCGCTCCCTTCTTCATTTTGCTGAATGATTCCTGCCATCCGGGTCATCGCGGGATAGAAAAAGGAAAGCTGAAGGAGAAGAAGAGGTCTGAGCACTTGATCTGAAGCTCTGGGGCATATGGTGAACCGTTCTATTGAGCTGAAGAAGAGCTGAAGAAGCTTCTTGGATGAGAAGCAAAATGCCCTCCAGTTGCCTCTTGGAAAAGCACCTTTGAGATTATACTAAAAGTTTCCATGAAGCAGAACTCAGTTGAGGTAAAAGGTAAAGGTAAAGTTTCCCCTTGCACATATGTGCTAGTCGTTCCTGACTCTAGGGGTCGGTACTCATCGCTGGCCAACGCTGTCCGAAGATGTCTCCGTGGTCATTTGGCATGACTCAACGCCAAAGGCGCACGGAACGCTGTTCCCTTCCCACCAAAGGTGGTCCCTATTTTTCTACTTGCATTTTTTACCTGCTTTCGAACTGCTAGGTTGGCAGAAGCTGGGACAAGTCACGGGAGCTCACCCCGTTATGCAGCATTCGGGATTCGAACCGCTGAACTGTTGATCTTTTGTTCTTTTAGCCACTGAGCCACCACATCCAGTTGAGGTACCAAAAAAACATGTCCACAAGTTTTTGTTTGGCTTGGAGGTGGTATCTCAGCACCAATTTGAAAAGTCAGTAAGAAAAGCCACCCACCACATCATGTCTGGCCTCAGATAGTACCAGTAATGGGGGAATGTTATTTTTTTGGACAGTGGGAGGAGTGAGTCATCCCAACACTGGGTGGTAATGCATGAATAATCGTGATGTTAGGAAGACCAGCAAAGTTCCAACAGGGCATCTGTGGTTTCCCGAGACTACTTAAACAACACAACCCCTCCAGTCCTTTGCAACAAAAACATTTGAAACTTGCCAAGAAGAATGGTTTTTTGCTAAAATGAGATCCACCAAAGGCTTGGCTCTAGCAACTAAGATGATTAAAGGCCTGGAGACTAAAACATGTGAAGAACTGTTTCAGGAACTGGGTCTGGCTTTACAAAGCCTCATATATCCTCATAGATAGACAGACAGACAGACAGATAGATATTATTAGTTAGATTAAGTAATCTAATTTACTTAAATGGACTCCAGAGGGTGGTAAAGGTCAGGAAGGCCTGGAGGAACATGGTCCATGGGGTCACAACGGGTTGGACATGACTTTGCAACCAACAACAAGTTAGAGAAGAGAAAGACTATTCCAGCATTTGAAAGGCTATCACAAAGAAGAGGAGGGTCAACTTATTTTCCAAAGCACCAGAGGGCAAGACAAGAAATAACGTCTGGAAACAAATCAAGGAGAGAAGAAACTTGGAATTAAGGAGAAACTTCCTAACAATTAACCCAGTTGAACAGCTTGCCTTCAGAAGTTGTGGTTGTTTCATCACTGGAGCTTTTTAAGAAGAGACTGGACAGCCCCTTGTCTCAAATTGTATAGGGGTTGGACTAGAAGACCTCCGAGTTCCCTTCCAGCTCTGTTCTTACTGATTGTCTTCTCTTGTATACAGACGGTATTGTTAATCTGAGATTCTGAAACCCGAGCAAACATAGGTAAATCCATTGAAGAGCAGAATTTTCCCAGGTTGAGCAAACCCTGTCCTTGATGGATCAACCGTACCATTTAGAAGGCGGCAATTCGATCTCGTCCTACCTTAACGCCATTCCACTTTAAAAATGGTATCTTCATTTTTGTTTCCCCAGTTCGAGGTGGGGGGAAAAAAATGCAAACTCACATATTTCCCTATCGATCTGTAGGAATGGGAGAGCTCCCTTGAACTGGAAGAGAGAACATATAGATTGGGCTTACATAATGCTTAATGAGACAGAAGACTCTGCCGGATTTCAGCCAAGTGGAAATATTCCTACATTTGCAAAGTAATTTTAAAGTCATGTCCAGTTCTCCTTGGGTCTCTCACCCAACCTGCCGTCTGCTGCATTGCCCTGGGTTTTAAATGCGAGCTGTTAGGAGGTATAATCCTCAGGGAGTGAAATTTATATTTGTAATTGTGGCGATGATTAATAAAGGAAACAAAACGGGACATTCAAGGTTTAACCAAAATGAATGGGATGCAGAAAGGAACTGGATTCAACAGGGAAGAGCGGATAGAGAAGTACATCGATCTATCAGAATAGAGCTGGAAGGAACTTTGGAGATCTTCTAGTCCAACCCCCCTTTGCTCAAGGAGGAGATCCGAGACCATTTCAGATAGTTGGCTGTCCAGTCATTTCTTCAAAACCTCCAGTGATGAAGCCCCTACAACTTCTGGAGGCAAGCTGTTCGTCTGGTTGTGTTGTGACTCCCTCTCCCGAGCCTGTCCTCATGGAGGAAGAGGACTCAGAAGGTGAGGGGGAGGAAGTGACAAGGCCTCCCTCTCCAGGAACCTCCTCTCTGGCAATGCCTCAGGTTCCATCCAAAGGCCAGGAGGAAGGCATTTCGAAGCACCCATTGATAGAGAGTGATCATGATGAATCCTGGCTTGATCCTAGGCAGTGTCAGAGGGAGAAGCGTGCGCAGCAAAGGAAGAGGCGTGGGAGAGCCAGGGATTGAGCTGAGTCACTGAGCTACGCCCCACAAGGGATAAAAGGGGGCGTGATTGCTCGGCAGGCTTTATGACGGACAAAAATTTAAACTCTAAAGAGTCACATCATGATATCTCAGATATCTTTTGGACTAAACTCTTGTGGATAATTTATCGCTTTGGAAACGGGCTGCAGATAAGGCCTCTCCTCCTTTTTGGGAGTAGTAATTGGACTTGGCAGGCGTTTTACAGTTAGCTGCCAGAACTCTCATCTGCCAGAAATTCTGGTCTGTTTATACAATAAATTATTGGCAGAAGTGTTTGATATTGCATTTGTCTGTGTGAGGACGGGAGACAGAACAGGTTGATTGTCCTCAATGTTAGGAAGTTTCTCCTTAATTCCAGATTGCTTCTCTCCTTGAATAGTTTCCATCCATTGCCATCAAACACGTTTTATTATACTATTCACTTTACACTCATCATAAGGTGTTAAGTCCACGCCTACTTAAATATCCTAGTCACTCTGACCGTTTCGAGCGAAAATATTTACTTTCAGGTTCAAATGATTCCATTTCCTTAAGTCTGGCCAATTTTGGTAAGACACCCAGCAGTCTGATTGATCTGTTTACCCAATTGACTAATCAATGCTACCTACATGTACGCAATGTGTTTACAGAGTTGGAAGGGAGACCTTGGAGGTCATCTAGTCCAGCCCCCTGCTCAGGTAGCAAACCCTATATCACTTCAGACAAATGGTTGTCCAATCTCTTCTTTAAAAACTTCCAGTCTTGGAGCATTCACACCTTCTGGAGGCAAGTCATTTCACGGATTCATTGTTCTAAGTGTAACTCCGATTCCAAAAAAACCTTTTTTCCTGCCTCTAAAAGACTCCAAAACAGAGCTTCAGAAAAAAAGCCTCTGAAGCTCTGTTTGGGAGCTTCTTTTCTGAAGCTTCGTTTCTGATGCTTTTTGCAGCCTCTGAAACCTCCGTTTGAGAAGCCGGGTGGGGCTACATTCGGAGTATAAGACGCACCCAGATTTTCACCCCTTTTTGGGGAGGAAAAGGTGCATCTTATACTCCGAAAAATACAGTATATGTATGTGTGTGTGTGTGTGTGTGTGTGTGTGTGTGTGTGTGTGTGTGTGTGTGTGTGTGTGTGTTTTCTGTCAAAGCACCTGATCTACCTCAATATGAGAGGGAGCAAACTGCTTCCCTTTCGCTTTTCAGCTCCAATCCAGGGGCCCTCAAGCAGTCACATTCACGACAAACCATTAATTTTGGATGAAATTTGCTTGATGAAATTTGTTCGATGAACAATATGTTGAGCAAAGTAAAGATTCTCCTTTTGTTCACATCCGGGATAATTCCTCTCACAAATTCCTTTGCTATCCACGCAAGGAGCTCAGCCACGTCGGCGATAGAAACCCCCCTCCAGACCAGACCCATGGATTAATCTCCCCTCGGCTATCCCTTTCAAAAGCTTTAACTCAAGAGCGGCCAACCAGAGGGGTCATTCTTCTCAAGGGCAAACATCAAATGTCATTTCCCTCCTCCCCCTCTTTTTTTTTAGGATAGGATACATTTCTTGATGGCGGGGCTCATCGCAACCGCTTTTCCGCATGGCTGACTCTCTGCCGGGGATGCACAAAGGGGTCGGTCTGCTGGGTGATAAAATTGTGAGTATAATAACCGTGCCTGAGATGCACCTGAGGAAACTCGAAAGCGTTTCATTTGGCTGTCGAGCGAGCTTTTTAGAAAACGAGGAGGCCGTGAAAGCCACATGCCATTTTCCAATTGCATTTGATGTCTTCTCAAAAACGGCCTTTCTCTATTCTCCTTTTTAAAAAAGAAGAAGAGTGGGGCAGGGTGCCAGGTTTCCAAGGGATGAAACCCATTCAAAAAAGGAATAGGCAAGGTCCAAACCAAATTTCTTTTATTTGGGTAAGCATCAAACTGGCAAAGTCCGTTGTCATTCCGGATCTGACACAAACCGGAATGACACCACATAATATTGTGAGTTAGAAAAATCCCTCAAAAGTCAGAGTCTCCAATTAAACACTCCGTCCACATTTCCCGGTGTCTTCAAACTCTGCCTTCCATTCACGCCAGGAGCAGCCTCTGTTCCCACGGGACAGAAAGTCACCTAGCCAAAACAATCCTCACTACAGGGGTGAAATCCAGCAGGTTCTGGAGAACCGGTAGCGGAAATTTTGAGTAGTTCAGCGAACCAGCAAATACCACCTCTGATTGGCCCCAGAGTGGGGAGAGAATGGGGATTTTGCAGTATCCTTCCCCTGCCATGCCCAACAAGCCACGCCCACCAAGCCAAGCCACGCCCAACAAGCCATGCCCACAGAACCGGTAGTAAAAAAAAAAAATTGAATTGCACCACTGCCTCACTATTTATTTGCACCTTCCCTCCATCTTAAGAATGTGGCGAGCCTGGAACCCCCCCCCCTCCTTTATTAGTAAAGACAAAAAATAAAATAAAATAAAATAAGGAATAAATGAGTATAACAGAAAGCTAAATAAAATGGCTACATATATGTCAAATTCGGGCTCGCCAGGGTTACCTTTCTCCTCCTCCTCCTCCTCCTCCTCCTCCTCCTCCTCCTCCTCCTCCTCCTCCTCCTCCTCCTCCTCCTCCTCCCGGCCATTCCTTCCTATGCTCTTCAAACGTGCACACAATAGCAGGAATTGTACAATAGGAGTGTGAGAGACACCGGTCTCATTGTGAAAGGTTCTCTGTTTCTCTTCCTTTACTTGCCGAATCATATTTTCAAATGTTGGCATGGATGTGGGATCCAAGACACCAAAAAAGAATTGTACAATGGCAAAAAGACAGCATTGTTTCTTTTCACTCGTGGCCAGCTGCTTGTCTTCTCTGTCTCTCTCTCCTCACTCTCTTATTATTATTATAATTTGACAGATGGGTTATTAATTTTTTTTTTTAAAGTTTCCCGTTGCTCTCTCGGAGCTGTGATTAACATCCAGATTTAAACGCTACCACTGCCATCACCGCCTCCCGAAAAGATCAGGGAAAGAATTTAGGCGTTCAGGTTATTTCAATAGCTGCTTCACAAAAGGCTCCCTGCTTTGAGCACACGGATTTTTTTACCAGCACAGAAGATGAAAAACAAAAAAGGGCTCACATCCAATTTGGATTTCGGCTTTCCTTTCTCTTTCCTCCTCTTAAGGTTGGAAAGAAAAGGAAAGGAGCGTTCTTCGCCCAGATGTTCAGAGACAATCGGAGAAAACGGGATGCGAGAAAGTTCAAAAATAGGATAAAGAAGACATCCAACCTTGCCTGTTGTTAGCAGAAGTTCTCTGAAAACTTCTGAACAGATGGAACAAGAAGGAACTTTTCACTTTTCCAATCCAGGTGGCGTTAAAGTTATGGATCGGTGGCTGAATTACAATGAAAGACAAGTAACTTTTTTTAAAAAAGATACGATTCTTGTAGGTGTAGGCTGGCATTGATGAAGATGAAAGGATATGTGCTAGCCATAAAACGTATGAAGAGCAATCGCAGAGGCTAAAGTAGGGTAAGTTTCATTAATCGGGATTAATGCCAGGACCAAAAAAATGGGTTAAGTTACAAAATATTGGCATCCCAACAAGCAAACTTTAAGCCCTCATTTACTTTATTTATTATCACATTTCTACACTACTCATCTCACTTAAGTGACTCTCGATGGCTTACAATAAGAATAATTAGCAATGAATTCATTAGGGTGCATCTCTGGGAATTATTTTAACTTCATCTCGTTGATAGCTTCACAGAAGCATTATCAGCTCTTTAGCCGGATATGAGCAATATGACCAACTGCTTTTCACCTGCTAAGATTGGAAATCTTTGCTTTTGTTTCTCAGACTTCAGATGTGGGGGGAGAGGGAGAGAGAGGGGGGAGGGAGATGTAGATAGAGAGATAGAGAGATAGAAATAGAGTTAGAGATAGAGATAGGGATAGGAGAGATAAATAGAGATAGAGATAGAGATAGAGATAGAGATAGAGATAGAGATAGAGATAGAGATAGAGA
Source organism: Coluber constrictor foxii (assembly GCA_038048745.1). NCBI lineage: Eukaryota > Metazoa > Chordata > Lepidosauria > Squamata > Colubridae > Coluber > Coluber constrictor. The sequence goes on from CM075973.1 coordinate 4,698,072, forward strand.
TAGAGATAGAGATTGGAGATTGGAGATTGGAGATGGAGATGGAGATGGAGATGGAGATGGAGATGGAGATGGAGATGGAGATGGAGATAGAGATAGAGATAGAGATAGAGATAGAGATAGAGATAGAGATAGAGATAGAGATAGAGATAGGAGATGGAGATGGAGATGGAGATGGAGATGGAGATGGAGATGGAGATGGAGATGGAGAGAGAGAGAGAGAGAGAGAGAGAGAGATAGGAGATAGGAGATAGGAGATAGGAGATAGGAGATGGAGATGGAGATGGAGATGGAGATGGAGATGGAGATGATAGAGATGGAGATGGAGATGGAGATGGAGATGGAGATGGAGATGGAGATGGAGATAGGAGATAGGAGATAGGAGATAGGAGATAGGAGATAGGAGATAGGAGATAGGAGGTAGGAGGTAGGAGGTAGGAGGTAGGAGGTAGGAGATAGGAGATGGGGATGGGGATGGGGATGGGGATGGGGATGGGGATGGAGATGATAGAGATAGAGATGGATAGAGATAGAGGGGAGAGAGAGAGAGAGAGAGAGAGAGAGAGAGAGAGAGAGAGAGAGAGAGAGAGCGATACTGTAGATATATAAAATTGGTTAATAGCAACATTCAAAGGCTGCTAAAGAACCTTTCCTTCCTGAATGTCAGGGGCTTCAGAGATGATTGGTTTTTTAAAACTTTGCTTGTTAAACACACCAATTAATTGCGTTGCTGCAGTGATGTTAAACATAAAAGAGAATTAATCGCCAGTTTTAGAGAAAAAGGAGTGGAACAGGCAGCTTGCACGTTTGACATATGTTAACCAGTTAACTCTCCCTTGCTATGTTCAGCAAAGTTAATCGTTAGCTTCAGAATAAACCCCAGGTGCTCTTATTAAAAAAAAAAAAAGGGATGGAGAGCTAAAGCCAATGTATCAAAGATGGATCTTCCAATATGGGTAGTCCTCAACTTATGGCCACAATTCAGCTCATAATTTCTATCGCTAAACGAGACAGTCGTTAAATGAGTTTTGCCCCATTTTACAACCTTCCTTGCCACTGTTGTTACACTAAGTGAATCACTGCCATTGCTAATTACTAACATGGTTGTTAAGTGAATCTGGCTTCCCCATTGACTGGTTGTCACCAGGATCATCCGATCCGGTAGCAATGGCGGCGGGTAGTTCGGAGAACCGGTAGAGGCTTTTTAAAAAAAAAAACAAAACAAAACATTTTTTCTACAACCTCTTCGGCCGAAAAAATGCTTTTAAAAGCCTCTGACGATCCCAGCTAAATTGCCTGATTGTCAGAGGCTTTTAAAAGCTTTTTTTTTTTAACAACCTCTTTGGCCGAAGAGGTTGTAGAAAAACCTCGTTTTTAAAAGAAAAAAAGTCTCTGACAATCAGGTAACTCAGCTGGGATCGTCAGAGGCTTTTAAAAGAAAATAAAAGCCTCTGACGATCAGCAACTGAGCTGGGATCGTCAGAGGTTTTTAAAAGAAAAAAAAGCCGCTGATGATCAGGCAACTCAGCTGGGATCGTCAGAGGCTTTTAAAAGCATTTTTTCTACAACCTGTTCAGCAGAAAAAAAATGGTTTTAAAACTTTTTTTAAAAAAAGTTGGCCACGCCCACCCAGTCACATTACCCCCCCCCACCACCACCAAACCATGCCCACAGAACCAGTAGTAACAAATTTTACATTTCACCACTGGAATGGATGCTCAGGAAAAGTTTTTCTTCATCTACCTTCCGGCCACAAATACTCCTGATTTTTCAGGTTTTCAACCTTTCACACTGACCTTCTGGAAATGCCTTAATTTAGAAATAAAGCTAACCCATTATTCTTATCTCCCGAGTTGAACTAAAAGCTTTTGTTCACCTCTGTAATTTACGGAAAAAACTATATTTTAGAACTATACCAAAAGGTTCTCATTACTCTCAGATATTCGTGAGTTAAAGAGCTCTTGATTTCCTCCCCCTCCACTTCAAAAGCATTAAGAGTCTATAATAACGACAAAGTCTGGAAGGTGGATGAGGGTGGATATTTCCAACCTCCCTACTGACCGCTTTTGATCTTCTGTAACCTCATGGTGGGTCGACAGTTTCATTCAACTTCCTCCAGCATGAATTTACTTGAGGAGGTCTACTGCTATGTTTAATTAAGAAGGACAAAGTGAGAACATCAACAGAACCTGAGCTTTGTCAACTCATGGACATGTACGGACATCCTTGTCATGACACACCATGAATCGGATGGAGATAAGCAGGGGTGGGATTCAGCCGGTTCGGAGAACCGGATGTTAATTTTAATCTGGCTTGCTGAACCATTCGTTGCAAGGACTGGCTGACTGCGCCGACCCCACCCTGCCCCTCCCAGAAGTCTCCACGCAGCCTGTTTTGGATGCCATGTAAGTGCAGGGACCGCGCAGAGGCTCTAGGAGGGCGAAAAATGGGCCTACTGAAAGTTCCGGAAGTCCAGAAACATGCTTGTCTCCGGATGGCCTCTGGAGCCTGGGGAAGACTGTTTTCACCCTCCTGTAGGTTTGAGGAAAGCCTCCGGAGTCTGGGGAGGGTGAAAACGCCTCCCCATTGTGCAGGAGGGCAAGTAGGCCATGCCCACCATGGGCACACTCACCCAGCAACCAGGCGAAGAACCGGTTACTAAAGGAGTTGAATTCTGGGAGTTGAAGTCCATAAGTTTTAAAATCGCCAGAGTAGGATACCCCTTGTGTAATGTTAATAGGAGAGACAAGAAGAGCAAACAACAATAGATCTATAATATTTGAGGCAGTAGAAGGTCAAGAAATTACTCGACTACAGAGCTCTCAAAGACCAGTTCATCAGTCCAAACTTGACTTCAACCATTGGCTCCTCACAGCTTGCGCAATGGACTAAAACATGAACCATTGTTTACCTACTACACATTGGGTTCACAAACCATGCTGTGTCTCAAACCAACCCAACGATATTATCACTTGATACAGTATAACAACTGGACCCCACGCAGAGAGAAATCATGGTTTCCTGCTGCTATCTGACTGTTAAAACACATTTTTTCCTCCTTCCTAAATTGAGTTCAGCTGACCAATTTTAGCTGAAGTTATTTTCTTCAACTGCTTTTTAAGAGAATCACAGTTCTGTCTGAAAAGAGAGAAAAGACATTGAAGATGGTTGTGTTTGCCGGTACAGATGGGCCATTAAGTTAGAAGGTTTTAATCTTAGTGGTTTATTTTAATCTGCTGAAGAGATGAGAAGAGCAGGTGCGATGCTTCCAGATGCATGATGTGAGCAGGCCCACGTTACTCAAGGGTCTTCTCTACCAACCCTCAACCCAACTAGCAAGACTGATTAAACCCCTTAGACAAGCGTGCAAGAATATCCAAGAAACTAGAATGATAATGATTAAAGATAGGAAGGCATAATCAAAAAAAATTAAGCAAATGCAATTAATAAAAAATTGGATGGCTGGATGGATGGCCCTTAGGTTGACATGGACTCTTAATGACCATTTAGATAAATTTGCTCCATATGAATCTGTTACATTGTCTATCCAAATCATTTTATTCCAAGACAATGCTTAGAAAATTGCATCTGATTTTAGTTGCCACGATGTAAAAAAGATGTGGAGACTCTAGAAAGAGTGCAGAGAAGATCAACCAAGAGGATTAGGGGATTGGAGGTTAAAACATATGAAGAACGGTTGCTGGAACTGGGTAGGTCTAGTCTGATGAAAAGAAGGACTAGGGGAGACATGATAGCAGTGTCCCGATATCTCAGGGGCTGCCCCAAAGAAGGGGGAGTCAAGCTATTCTCCAAAACACCTGAGGGCAGGAGAAGAAGCAATGGGTGAAAACTAAAAAAGGAGAGAAGCAACTTAAAATTAAGGAGAAACTTCCTGACAGTGAAGACAATTAATCAGTGAAACAACTTGCCTCCAGAAGTTCTCTAGAACCTGTCAGAACCTGCTGGATTTCACCCCTTCTCTGACACAAAGACTGTTTAAGCAGGTCCCCTAAGGAATGCCATGAAGACTTTCATGGCAACTTAAGATCAATCCAATATAAGTTTCTAAAGATCAGAGTTAATTTCTGATTAAGCAGATACTACCTCCTTGGGAGCAAATCCCATTTAACTCATTGCATCCACAGAGATGGGTTGCAAGTAGTTTAAGGCCTACAGTTGAATTCCAATGGTTAAGTTAACATAGCATCAGGTGCTGTTGTGAACATAAATACAATACTCGCACAAGCATTCATCGCCTCCTTTGTGTTCCTTTGTGGGCCACCACTAAAGAAGTCAATCTATAGAATATGCCATTTAACTAAATTAAATTCTACTTAGCATCTGGGATTCCTGTCAAACAATTGCCTTTATAGTTTGAAACAGCCAAACATCAGGGCCAGTAATAGACGCATAAAGATTTTAATAGGTAAATAAATTAGAAGCTCGCATTTCAATTGTTACCAAAAACATGGTTTCAACAGAGCCATTAGTAATTAGGTGTCTGACTTTAATGAACAAAATTTTGCAATCGTTAAGATTCTCAAGGAAGACATTTATACCATCAGCAATGTTTATTTACTCTCAAATGCATTAACTCTGCATCATGGTTAGGTCCTTATCTTCGTTTATTGCACAGTGTAAATCTTCAAGCGGTAGGAAAATTTGCACCCACATTATAAAGCGATTACTGTGTTTCCTAATTTCTCTTTAAATAGAAGAACTTAGTCAGGAAATAATTCCAACATTTTCTCCATCCTTCCTTCACAATATATACATCATTAATTCCCAGATCGGAAAACTTTAGGCAAGAAGTTCAAATTAGAATTCAAAGGAAGAATTCGAGTTGAAATTAAGGCCTTTCCATAACTCCAAGAATTTACGATACTTGTTATCTGCCAAATAACCAGTGGGGAAAGGTAAAATTTGTTACTACCGGTTCCGTGGGCGTGGCTTGGTGGTGGTGGGGTTAATGTGACTGAGTGGGCGTGGCCAACTTTTTTTTTAAACTTTTAAAACCATTTTTTTCTATAACCTCTTCAGCCAAAGAGGTTGTAAAAAAAATGCTTTTAAAAGCCTCTGACGATCAGGCAACTCAGCTGGGATCGTCAGAGGCTTTTAAAACCATTTTTCCTATAAGCTCTTCAGCTGAAGAGGTTGTAGAAAATATGCTTTAAAAAGCCTCTGACGATCCCAGCTGAGCCGCACGATCATCAGAGGCTTTTTTTAAACTTTTAGAAGTATTTTTTTTGGCCAAAGAGGTTGTAGAAAAAATACTTTTAAAAATAATTTTTAAAAAGCCTCTGATGATCGCGTGGCTCAGCTGGGCATGAGGGAAGGGGGGAGGGATTTTTGCTACCGGTTCTCTGAACTACCCACCGTCATCGGTACCCGATCGGGCACTCCAGTCCAAACCTGGAGCATTTCACCCCTGCAAATAACCACCATCCTTTGGCTGGATTGCAAAATAATTTTTAAAAAAATAAAAAAAAAGCAGAGTAGCTATAAAAGCAATGAATTACGCACGTTGCGACTGTAATTTTTGTTTTAATTTCATGGGGAAGGACATTAAATTTTAATAGTGAAACGAAAATGGAAATGGACCCCCAAACCTATAATAATGTTTGGAACAAGAAGAATGCCATCACTGGATGATGATATAGCACAACGATATAGCATCAAAACCTTACAGAAGATGAATTCTAAATTTAAAAGAAATCAGAAACAGCTGTGGGGTGGCATTGTTCTTTAAAATTATTTACTTTGAAATATTTTGAGGGTTGGCTCCTGCATCCATTCTATCCATTGCAAATCTTGGATAATAGCTGGATACTCGTGCTTTGCTATGAAACTATGTGATGGGGCTTGATAAATTGACCATTAAAGCTTGAAAATTAATGAGTAGTTACGATCGGCCTCTCCTATCCCCTTCTCTCCCTCAGCCTTGCCCCACAGAAGCCTCCCCCACCCACCCATCTGGGCTCCATGTCATGCTATTTAGGCACATTTTCAGAGCCGGGCGAATGCACAGAAGGCATGCAAGTGAGCACAGCACATTCACGGAAGGCCGGGAGCATGCACGGACAGTGCACGCCTGAAGCAAGCATGATCCAGTTGTAAAGGTACCGTATTTTTTGGAGTATAAGACGCACCTACCTTTTTGGGGGAGGAAAACAAGAAAAAGAAATCTGCCTCTGCCTCTGAGCAATTTTGCCTCTTTGCAGCAAACAGCAAACAGCTTTACTTTCATTTTCGTTTTCAGCATAGCTTGATTAGCACAAGGGAAAAAAAATCTGCTTCAGCAATTTACCTCCTTGCAGCAAGCAGCAGAGGCCTGCGCCAAACAGCTGAGAGCAAATCAGCTGAGAGTCGGGAGGCCGATCCAATCAACTTGTGCTAATTAGGCTGTGCTGAAGCTGAACGGAGCTGTTTTTTCTTGCTGTTTGCTTGCAAGGAGGTAACTGTTGCAAGGTAGAGGCCAAAGGGTGGGGGCCAGTGGGTGGGCGAGGCTACATTCGGTGTATAAGACACACCTAAATTTTCATCCCCTTTTAGGGAAGAAAAGGGTGCATCTTATACTCCGAAAAATACGGTAAGTGAAACCAACCCCTGAGCCACTTTGACATCCCCGATGTGGAATGAACTGGGGACAAACTCTACCCCTTTAACAATTTTAACACATTCATGTCCTCAGTTTCCTCTCTGTTCACTCTTCAGGCTAATGAATTATCGTGGAAAGATTCAGTCCATTGGCTCAATTAAGATTTCACAGCCTTCCAGCGTCTGAAGACGTGGAGTTTAGCTCTTATGTGTGAGATATTTAAATAGTAGAATGCATAATAGCCGGCTACATTTATCTGCTTTAATCTTTGCTAATTTCTTTTTCCTCGCCATTAAAGTTGCCACAGATTTCTTCCCCCCCCACCCAAAAGGAATTTTTTGAGTGAACAGTGGGAGAGCTTCTAAAGCCGGATTATGAATAAAAATTAGAATATAGGAAACGGAGGGGCTGCCATGAATCAAGTTCATTTACGCCAGCTTTGCAATCTTACCAACCATGTTTTCTTTTGACCCCTATTTATAAATTCAATCAGGGCCATGTGAATATGCGCAGTCAATTGTTTGCACGCAAAAATTCCCCACATTATGCAAAATAGAGAGAGAGAAACCCAGTTGGTGCAAGTATTTTATTTATGAGAAATAAATTGTTGAGAAAAATTTCTCTCTTCCTCAGGTAGTTTCTTTGACTCCATTTTCTCTGTATATATTACCTCCCTATTATATACCATTTTTGTGATTTTTTTTTAATTCTGAAAAGCGCAGCTATCAGTACCTTCAGTGGCTAAAAATGTTTTTTTTTTCCCCAATTATGAAAACTTGTATTCCCCAGCCCATCCATCTTTGGAAGAAAAAAAAAACTGTGCCTTACATCCATGAGTTATTTTTCCATCTGGTGTGGTAACTATTTGAGTAACTGCATTCCTCAAAGCTATAAAATAGATATAAAGGTAAAAGTATCCCCTGTCTAGTCATTCTCAACTCTAGGGGGCAATGTCGAGTCCATTTAATCTCACTCCTACTACATCAGTGACTCCACCCAGCCACCTCGTTCTCTGCCATCCCCTTCTTCTTTTGCCCTCCATTGTTCCCAACATTAGGCCCTTCTCCAAGGAGTCCTTCCTTCTCATTAGGTGGCCAAAGTATTTGAGATTCCTCTTCAGGATCTGGCCTTCTAAGGAGCAGTCGGGATTGATCTCCCTTAGGACTGACTGGTTTGATTGCCTTGCTATCCAAGGGACTCGCAGGAGTCTTCTCCAGCACCAGAGTTCAAAGGAGGCTTTCAGAGGCAGAAAAAAAAGTTTTTTCTGAAACAGAGTTTCAGAAGTTTCAGAAGAAAAGCAAGGCACAGAGCTCACAACCAGGGAACCTGTTGCTAAAATTCACCACCAGCAACAGCTGATTGGGGGTATTCCAGGAGACCAATCCACCCACCAATCCACTTTTTTCTCATTTTCCTCCCCAAAAACTAAGGTGCATCTTATACTCCAAAAACTACGATAACTGGACAAGTAAAGATAACTACTTGGTGGGAGGTGGGAAGAAGGGAAAAGGTAATCTGATGCTTTGGGTGCAAAAATTTAGATCCAGCTTTGCTACACTGTAACAATCACTTCGCTCTGCTAAAGTGTACTTTCATTAACAATGGAGTCGAGAGTCTTTCTTGGCTGATCACTCAAGTTGGGATGACTGACAGTAACACCCAACCATCAATGAAGTTATATGAAGCCTCGCTCCATCACCGGTACTTTAACCCAACAGTAATTGAAGTCTGGACAATGGCCAAAGACCAATAATAATAAAGATAATAATAATAATAAAGAATAATAATAAAGAGCAATAATAAAGCAAAGAAGTTCAAGTTTGGGTGAAAGAGAGAGAGAGAGAGAAATAACTAAAACTGTTTCTTACACCAATAGCATTTCCTAAACCTCTTCATCGCTTTCTAACCTTGCAAAGAGTCGCCCAATGACTAGTTTAAGACCCTGAATATTCATATTCCTGCTTAATCGCCTGTGCCAATTACGTTTAGGAGATTGAGTACAGTAGAAAAATCTAGACAACCTTGTTTAGTGCCATTATTTATTGGAATAACTGTCTTCTGCCTGCACATGTGCTAATTACTGCTTGTGTGGGGTGGAAAATGACTGAGTTGAGAAATAAAATTACACCCAAAATGTAAACACATCGCAGCTCGGTCTCCGTAAAGAAGATAACCAAATTTAAAACTATAAGCAACTGTTTGACGTTATGTGCGTTATTCTGAATATATTAATTTAAAAAAAAAAGATTATTAAACATTTTTTAAAAACAAAAAGAAAGCTTTAACACTTTTTCTGTTTCAACAGTTTTCGCATCAGTCAAGAATTTCATACAGTACATAACATTTTTTTCCTTATTTCTACTATATCTTTTATACATATACTTCTAATATTTATTTATTTAGTTACATATATGCATAACAATACCCGTGTACCCACTTCTATTTCTACAGTTTTTGTTTCCTCATATTAGCAATTATACTTCAACTCCTATGTTGACCATTATTTAATTTTTCCCTTCCTTTTATCTCTATCCTCCAACCAGTCATTCCATTTCTCCCACACTAAGTAATATTCTGTTTCTTCTTTTTCTTGTATCTCCTTTGTTAATTTGCCCATCTCCGCACATTCCAAAACTTTTCTGATCAGATTGTCTTCGGATGGTATATTATCATTTTTCCAATTCTGAGCGTAGCTTATTCTTGCTGCTGTAGTAACGTGGATAATTAAATATTGTATTTCTTTTTCGTATGACCCTGGGAGTATTCCTAATAAAAATGTTCCTGGCCTCATCTCTATCTTTTGTTTGGTTATTTCTTCTAATTTTGATCTGATTCTACTCCAATATTGTTTCAGAATCAACATGGGGTTGTTTTGAGTTTCTTTCCCACCCGTTCTTCATTCTCAGGACCGAGCTGTCATTTACTTAACAGTTCTTGCATTCCTTCTTAAAGGTTATCTCCTTAGCCTTCTATTTCCACTTTGCACAATCCGCAGAAGCCACAATGCACGAGAGAAAATCAAGATCATGTGAAGTTCTACAACTGTTCTGCAAAGTCTTAGTAAGATCACACTTGGAATACAGCATCCAGTTCTGGTCACCACAATATTAAAAAAAAAAGATTTTGGAAACAGTACAGAGAATAAGAATAACCAGAGGGTTGGAGGCTAAATCAAATGAAGAGCAGTTACAGGAATTAGGTATGTCTACTCTAATAGAGTAGAGTAGAGTAGGGTGCAGTGGCTCAGAGTTTGTCGATCGAAAGGTCAGCGGTTCAGCGGTTCGAATCCCTAGTGCCGCGTAACGGGGTGAGCTCCCCTGACTTGTCCCAGCTTCTGCCAACCTAGCAGTTCGAAAGCACATAAAAAATGCAGGTAGAAAAATAGGGACCACCTTTGGTGGGAAGGTAACAGCGTTCCGTGCGCCTTTGGCAGTGAGTCATGCCAGCCACATGACCACGGAGACTTCTTCGGACAGCGCTGGCTCTTCAGCTTTGAAACGGAGATGAGCACCGCCCCCTAGAGTCAGGAACGACTAGTACGTATGTGCAAGGGGAACCTTTACCTTTACTCTAATGAAAAGAAAGACTGGGGGAGATATGATAGCAGTGTTCCAATATTTGAGGGGCTCCTACCAAGAGGAGGGGGTCAACTATTTTCCAAAGCACCAGAAGGCAAGTCAAATACTTCCAACCTATGCCCATCGGATCCATTCGCATAAAAATATGGAGCAAACAAAATTTGCCCGGCTTCCCTCTTTAAGGTAGTTGACATATAAATAACATCAGCCAATATTTAAAGAGCAGTTAAGTAGCCAGTGCTACTTCAGTAATTTGAATGGATTTTTTTTTAATAGACTCCAGCATCATGATTAAATAGTTAAGTGGCTCTGATGCCTACATCCCCAGTGGTGTTTTCAGCATTTCATTGATATGTGCCAGGGCATTCAATGGTTGACTGCCTTAATCAATAGTTCAGGCACTCAGGGAAAGGTCCCGAGTGAGAAACCTGGGCATGTAAAAAAAAAAAGAAGAAGAATGGGGGGAGGGAGGGAATTGAGAGGACCACGTGCTAATTCGGTTGCATGCTTGAGTTCAGCCCAAGAGAACAGCCAATTTTCCATCCCGGGGATTCCACCAACTACTTCTTCTTGGCATATTTACGCATGTGCAGCAGGGTGAAATGCTCCCAGCTCAGACCCGATTGCCCGATCCGGTAGCGATGGCGGGTGGTGGTTAGGAGAACCGGTAGCAAACATCCCTGCCCACCCACCCCCCATGCCCAGCTGAGCTGCGCAATCATCAGAGGTGTTTTTAAAATTATTTTTTAAAGCATTTTTTCTACAACCTCTTGGGTGAAATCCAGCAGGTTCTGACAGGTTCTGGAGAACTGGTAGCGGAAATTTTGAGTAGTTTGGAGAACCGGCCAATGCCATTTCTGGCTGGCCCCAGAGTGGGATGGGAATGGAGATTTTGCAGTATCCTTCCCCTGGAGTGGGGTGGGAATGGGGATTTTGCAATATCCTTCCTGACATACTCAAAATTCCAGAGACTCTGCAACAGAGATCTAGTTAACATTTCATACAGTCAAATATTGTTGTGACCTAGGCTTCCTGAGTCATTAAAACACATGAGTAGTCCCCAAAACCTCTTTTATTGCAACAGTTATGAATTACGTTCATTCACAGCTGAGTCCCAATAAATTGCAAAAAGTCCTTCGGGATAATCACTAACCTTTACTTCCTTTTGACAATCTGCCAAAGACCTACTTGGCAAAGCCACACGGAGTCCAGAATCAAACAGAGATGCTGACTGGAAACAGAATTAACAACGTTGCTTTCCTGCAAAGTGCTCATGTGCCCTTGCTCCTCTTTTAAGCCTTCTGGGAGGGGCCAATCATCTCCAGGCCTTACTCCTGAGTCATCCCTTTTGTTTTAACAGTTTGTGCTCTGCACATGCGCGCACTAGGCACAGGCTCCTCCTGTTCCTCTGCCTCTCTGCTGTCTGACTCTGGAAGCTCCGGAATCCATGCATCATTCCCAGATGGCCCTGGCCCCATCTCTGCCTCCAACACAGAGCTCTCGTCCGAGCCTTCCCCAGACTCCAGGACTGGCCCATGTTCCTCCCCAGCCTCCTCACTGCCCGATTTCGCTGCCAGCTCCACAGGCTGCTGATGGACCACAACAAATATCTTTATCGGTCCTAAAGTATCAGAACGCAACTTACTCTTGATATTAAACAATAAGAACATTGTGAGTAACTGTTGCTTTCTAGCTTTCCAAAGAAGAATCTTTCCTAGCCTTACCAGGAGACGGGCAAGAATAAAACTCAGACTCCAAAAAAACCCCATAAAGCAATATTTCTGCCTCGAAGGAAAATAACTTCTTTGAAGAGAAAGAAATCCTCCACTTGAGGAAAACCGGGACCACAAAGATACCCACATCAGAACATTGCGAACGCGAGCGTGTGTTGTACATGCAAAATGTTTTTGAGGATGTTCAGGAAATGTCCATGGCAAAATCCTGCAGGTTGTTTTTTTTCTTTATAAATATTTTTTTCCCCAAAAAAGGGCGAAGGGTATTAAAAAGAGAGAAAGAGAGAGAGAGAGAGAGAGATTTGTCAGTGTCAGCAAAATTCCAAAAGAACACGAAACTTTTTTGCTGATTAGATTATAAAAGCTTCACTTTCCTCGCAGTTCCCTGAGGTAATTAGCAAACAGACTAGTGATTTTTAAATATATCTTCTTTTTTTTTTTTTTTGCCTGTCTGATAAAAGGGCATTCTCTAGGCTCCAAAGATTCAGCTCAGCTTGAAAAGCAAAGACTTGCAAGAGTCTCAAAAAGGCAGTTGAAAGACTAGATATTCCTCGTGTGAAATGAAATGGACGAGAGAGAAGAGAGAGAGAGAGAGATGGGATTGACACTGAGGAGAAATAGCCATCCTTTCTTTCAAATGTCATTCATATCTGGGAGTCAGATCCTATTTTTATTTTATTTATTTGTCAAATACGTATAAGATAACAGATATAAGTATAAACATGATGATGAATACAGGATAAGGTTACGAATAAATGGAGACAGTAGGACATGGGCACATTGGTGCGTTTATGCATGCTCCCTTACTCCCTCTTAGGAATGGGGTGAGGTGAGGGGTGAAATCCAACAGGTTCTGGAGAACTGGTAGCGGAAATTTTGAATAGTTTGGAAACCAGTAGTGGAAATTTTAAGTAGTTCAGAGAACTGGCAAATACCACCTCTGGCTGGCCACAGAGTGGAGTGGGAATGGAGTTTTTGCAATATCCTTCCTCCAGGAGTGGGGAGGGAATGGGGTTTTTGCAGTATCCTTGTCATCAACCTGGATGTCCTTGTACTCAACACAAACACAGAGACCCCCGTGTCTCTTTCCCATTTTGGAGAACTTGGTGCAAATCTTCCTCATCCATCTGAGAACATCCAAAAAAAACCAAAAAATCTTGAATTTCTAGCTTTTGTGTAGCTATCTCAGCTTGTGTTTGACTTTGTGTTCTGTCCCAGCTACGGACCCCAAAGAACACAGCACACACAAAATCTATACAAAGCTTATTTTACTCAAATAACTCAGTCTTTTTCAAACAAAAACTGTTAATAAACTTTCTTAACAGCCTACAAGAATTCTAAGATAAGGTAATCACAGTCTTACTAGGGTTGGCTGAAAGCCCAGAAGCAATTTTTGCAGAGAATCCAGACGTGAAAGAAAGTGAACTAAAGTTGTTCCCTACAGCTTGCTGCAATCGGCGTTCCTCCTTAAATAAACTAAGGGAGTGGCCAATTAGCCCCAAGCCTTAATCTCGAGGAAACTTCCTCCTGAGGAGCCACTCCTGCCTTTTGGCAGCTCTGTGCGCCCCTGAATCGAGAAGAGGCTCCTCCTCTTCTTCCTGTTCACTTATGGGAGCTTCTGGAGGTTCTGAAGACCCTGGCTGAATCCCCGCCTCTGGCACCACATCTTCTCCAGCCTCCTCACTGTCCGACTTGAGCACCAGCTGCACAGGCTGCTGGCGCAGCACCACACCCACCTCCTCATTGTCAGAATCAGCTACAATCTGCACAGGCTGCTGACGGGCCACAATACTTTGTGCCATTTCTGAACATTCTCCAGGCATGTCATCGCACCGACAGGGTGGCTTAGGCTAATGACTTTTTTTATTGAAAATACACATTCCATCTTGCTCTAAATTTGAGGTCATTGTGTTCGCCTAGATAGCTTTCCTAATATTTAGCTGAGAAAGACCAGGTAGGAAAAGCAGGAAGTGAAAATTGCCTGATGACCTCGCTAACCAACAATTCTGTGGCTTCCCCCCGCTTGGTCTCTGATTGAACAAACCATTCCTCTTTTAAATATTTCCACCCATTCATTGAAGTTGGGTGAGGAGCAGAGCTAATAAGAAATGACAGCTGAAATCACTACGTTTCAAGACCTGACAGTCCTCTTTCTTTTCTAATTTAACTGGGCTCGTGGATTGATGGGAACATCCAACCCTGCGAGCTGATAAAAGTGGCGAAGCTGGGGTTCAACTTACATTTATCTTTCATTGATCTTTTTTTTTAAAGAAAAAAGAAAGAATGATAGACAAACAGAAAGAAAGGTAAGGAGAAGAAGAGTTTTGAAGCTGGCAGACCTGATCTCAGAACCAACATGGATCCACTCTAGATGAGTTCAAATCACCAGGACCGGATGGTTTACATTCCAGAGTTTTGAATCTGGTGGACATGATCTTGGAACAACTGAACCATGTCTTTCAAAGATCCTGGAGCAGTGGGGAACTATCAGAGGAATGGAAAAGAAATGGTGTAGTTAAAAAAAAAAGACTACAGAGAAGAGCAACAAAGATGATTAGGATACTGGAGGTTAAAACATAAAATGAATGGTTGCAGGAATTGGGTATGTCTACTCTAGTATAAAGAAGGACATGATAGCAGTGTTCCAATATTTGAAGGGCTGCCACAAAATAGAGGGTCAAGGGGCTGATGTTATTCAGTGGAAGCTGCGCAGATGTTTTAAACACAATATAGACTAAAATAAAGCTTTCCATTCAACCTTTTTTGGTTCAAAATGTCATATTCTTATTAGTCTTCTTGAGGTATTGTGGCCCATCAGCAGCCTATGCAGTTAGTAGCTGATTCCAACAACGAGGAGGCTGGTGTGGTGCTGCACCAGCAGCCTGTGCAGCTGGCATTCGAGTCAGACAATGAGGAGGCTGGAGAAGATGTGGTGCCAGAGGCGGTGATTCAGCCAGGGCCTTCAGAACCTCCAGAAGCTCCCATAAGTGAAGAGGAAGAAGAGGAGGAGCCTTTTCTTGGTGCACGAGCTCACAGAGCTGCCAAAGGACAGGAATGGCTCCTCCTGAGGTCTCCTCGAGAGTAAGGCTTGGGGCTAATTGGCCACTCCCTTAGCGTATTTAAGGAGGAATGCCAACTGAAGCAATTTGCAGGGAACAACTTCGTTCACATACCTTCTTGTCTTTTCTTGTTTATCTTATCAGCTTCCTGCAAATTGCTTCTGGGCACTCTGCCAACCACAGTAAGATTACAGTTATCTGAAATATTGTGACTCAGAATTGAGTTGTTATTCTTTGGATTCTTGTCGGATGCTGGGGAATTCTGGGAGTTGAAGTCCACTAGAACCAACCTCTAGAAGTCTTGAGTGTTTTATTAGAGACTTGAATTTGTCCCATGCTTCTCTTCACCTCAGCTTCGAATCTTTGAATCAAGATCATGTGAAGTGTTAATGCCGCTTTATAATGCATTGGTAAGGCCACACTTGGAATACTGCATTCAGTTTTGGTCTGAAAAAAGATGTGGAGACTCTAGAAAGAGTGCAGAGAAGAGCAACCAAGAGGATTAGGGGACTGAAGGCTAAAACATAGGAAGAACAGTTGCAGGAACTGGGTATATCTAGTTTAATGAAAAGAAGGACTAGGGGAGACATGAAAGCAGTCTTCCAATATCTCAGGGGCTGCCCCAGAGAAGAGGGAGTCAAGCTATTCTCCAAACCACCTGAGGACAGGAGAAGAAGCAACGGGTAGAAACTCATCAAGGAGAGAAGCAACCTAGAACTAAGGAGAATTTTCCTGACAGTTAGAACAATGAATCAGTGGAACAACTAGCCTCCAGAAGTTGTGAATGCTCCAACACTGGAAGTTTTTAAGAAGAGGTTGGATAACCATTTGCCGAAAGTGGTGTAAGTTTTCCTGCCTAAGCAGGGGGTTGGACTAGAAGACCTCCAAGGTCCCTTCCAACTCTTATTCTATTCTATTCTATTCTATTCTATTCTATTCTATTCTATTCTATTCTATTCTATTCTATTCTATTCTATTCTATTCTATTCTATTCTATTCTATTCTATTCTGGTCTGATCTAGTCTAGTCTAGTCTAGTCTAGTCTAGTCTAGTCTAGTCTAGTCTAGTCTAGTCTAGTCTAGTCTAGTCCTTGGATTTCACCAAGTCTTCAGAAAGCCTTGCTTGAAAACTGTCCCCCCTCCATCCTGAACTCGATCACTTTGGATGTTTACCCATACTGCAAAATGACATGGAATGACCCCCCTGAAGGGAGTAAAGCAGATACAAAGAACAGAAATGAATGCTTGCCCTATTGAGCAGGGACATAAAAGGGATTTCTGATCCATAAAGCCAAACTATTAAACAAACACGACTGCAAATGATTAGAGAGCCTCCCCATCAAAAGCTTCTCTCGTGGCTGCATCAAGAGGGCTTTCTTATCTGCCAACACTGCAGATGTTTTGACGGGCGGGCTAATAGGTTTCCCCTTTCAGCTACCATATCTGAGGGGGTTTTTTTTTTCCTCTTTGAACTTCAACCCCATATTCAGGTGACTCAGGCCACAGAGCTGGTCCCGCTGTGGAATTGGGCTGATGAAGGATAGCAAACGACAGAAAGTGAAGATTGATTTTAAAAACCATTTTTTTAGAAGCTTTCATTCTCATGAATGGGTTTTTTTTCTTTTTTTCCCCCACACCTGAACTGAAAGTTCTAAAATAGGACAGAACTGGGGAAAAAGAAAAGTTGAGGAATATTCTCATCGGGAATAGATGAAATTCTCCAACGGTGTTGGGTGTCCTGCATTTTTGTTTGCATTTTTCACACTGAGAATCTCACACATACTCCACACCCACCTAGCTTTCCATTTTCTTCTGCCTGAGGCAGGGGTCAGCAACCTGAGGCTCTGGAGCCGCATGTGGCTCTTTCACCCCTCTGCTGCGGCTCCCTCCCACCTGCCACAATTGCTACCGGATCAGCTGATCCGGTCCGAACCGGTGAGCATTTCACCCCTGGAAATGGCTAACAATTGTGGCAAACCCTGCTTAGTCAAACATTTGTGTATGTTGCTTTGTTTGTTTCCCTTTTATTTTTTTTCCTCCCCTGTAAAAACCTCGCTTATCCTCCTATTCCTGTTACATCAGGGAGGCTTCCTGGTTGCAGACTTTGAATCCCTTCCAACTTTTATTTCTGAGAACAATCAATACACGAGCTACATTGGTGAAGGGAGGGCATGGTGCCAGACACACTGCAGCGAAGGGCCTAAAATGAGCAGCACCAAAAAAATCCGCCAGCGCCCGTCATCCATCTAAGAGCTATTTAACGGCATTGAAACATTAATTAAAACAAAACACCATGTTCAAAAACATCGCAACAGAAGCCTGCAAACTTTTCTGGCCTCGCTGGCCGGGGACCAAACAGAAAACGGGAACAGGTTTCTCCCAATTTAGCCAACCCGGCTGGTTAAAAAAAACTTCATTGTTTTGTTTGCTTCGTTTGATAAATTTAAGAGCTGCTTTGCGCGTCGCCTTATTGAGGCAGTTGGTAAAACAAAAACCAAAAATAAAAATAAAAAGGCATTTAAAGAGAGGAGCAGGAGGCCCTGATTAAGTTTCAGACTAGGAGAGAATGATCCAGAGAGAGCTGCCACCGGTTTGAATGTCGTCTTGGAATTAAATGCTAGGAGGAAATGCTCACTTAAAAGGCTGGTGGAAGACAATATTTGGAGCTCAGGGGTTGAACTGTTGGGTGTTGGTGCTCTCTGAGGTTGGTGGTTGCCTTGCAGATGTCCCATGACCCAACTAGGGAACATCATCAGTACTAGAAGGGAGTGGTTTTGTGGATGGAGAAGAAGAGGAAGAGAAAGGGGGGAGGAGGAGGAGATGTTAGAGGAAGAAAAGGAGGAGAGGTGAGGAGGAGAGGGGGAGGAAGAGGACCAGAGGAAGAGGACTATGGGGTCCTTGGTGGTCTCTGAGCCTGGCGGTTTCCTTTCAGATGTTCCATGACCCAACTAGGGAACATCATCAGCACTAGAAGGGAGTGGGGCTTGTGAAGAGGACGGGGAGGAGGAGGAGGAGGAGGAGGACAACGACTGTGGGTCTTTGGTGCTCTCTGAGCTTAGTAGGTTTCTTCCAGATGTTTCATTATCCAACCAGGTAATATCATCATTGGTAGAAGGGAGAGGTGGTTGTTTGAGAAGAGGACAGGAGAGGAGGAGGATGAGAAGGAAGAAGAAGAAGAGGAGGAGAAGGAGGACGAGGACTATGAGGTCCTTGGTGCTCATTGACCTTGGTTGGTTTCTTCCAGATGTTTCATTATCCAACCAGGTAATATCATCATTGCTAGAAGGGAGAGGTGGTTGTTTGAGAAGAGGGCAGGAAAGGAGGAGGACGAGGAGGAAGAAGAAGAGGAGGAGAAGGAGGAGGACGAGGACTATGTGGTCCTTGGTGCTCATTGACCTTGGTTGGTTTCTTCCAGATGTTTCATTATCCAACCAGGTAACCTCATCATTGCTAGAAGGGAGAGGTGGTTGTTTGAGAAGAAGACAGGAGAGGAGGATGAGGAGGAGGAAGAAGAAGAGGAGGACAAGGAGGAGGACGAGGATTATGGGGTCCTTGGTGCTCATTGACCTTGGTTGGTTTCTTCCAGATGTTTCATTATCCAACCAGGTAATATCATCATCGATAGAAGGGAGAGGTGGCTGTTTGAGAAGAAGACAGGAGAGGAGGATGAGGAGGAGGAAGAAGAAGAGGAGGACAAGGAGGAGGACGAGGATTATGGGGTCCTTGGTGCTCATTGACCTTGGTTGGTTTCTTCCAGATGTTTCATTATCCAACCAGGTAATATCATCATCGATAGAAGGGAGAGGTGGCTGTTTGAGAAGAAGACAGGAGAGGAGGAGGAGGAGGAGGAGGAGGAGGAGGAGGAAGAAGAGGAGGATGAGGAAGAGGACGAGGACAATGAGTTCCTTGGTGCTCTCTGAGTTTGGTGGTATTCTTCCAGACCTTTCATGACCCAACTAGGTAACCTCATCAGTGCTAATAGGGAGTAGGCTTTGCTTTCCCTTCTAGCGCCCATGAAGTTATCTAGTGAATAGCTTCCCCAAAACAGGTTCTTCTAGCAACCCAACCATTGCCAGGGGAAAAACAAGTGTTGTCAAGAAATATTTCCCCCCTCCACACACCTTTTGGTGGTGGTGGGAAACACTAAACCCGCCCCCATCACCACCACCTTCTCCACAATTCTCAACGAATTGGCAGGGAATGGCAATGACCCATCCAAAGAACTCGCGAAACAGACATCCGCGAACAAGTAACCTTCGCGAAACGCCACCGGTAAATATAGATCGCCGTGTTTGCAACCGTTTGGCTTTTTAGCACTTCTGCATAATTGACAGTCTGGTACTTCTCCGTCTGAAATTAAACTCCAGCGAAGCATAGCAGACGGATCTAGATGAGTCGCAAAAACCACACACCAAGCCGGCGGAGGGCCTTGCCTCCGATCGCATTGCGTGTTTGTGTGTGTGTGTGTGTGTGTGTGTGTGTGTGTGTGTGTGTCGTGGTTTTTTTTCTCTCTCTCCCTGCGGCAGATAATTGACTCCTGACCCCCGATACTGCTTTTTATGGCTGCTGATTTAGCACCAGTTTATTCATCAACATCTGGTGGGCTCAAAATGATGTTTTATTTTATTAGCTCCCAAATGGGCGGCTAATGCAGCTTAATGGGGCAGGGATGGGCATGTAACAGAATAGAATAACAGAGTAACCGAGTCAGAAGGGACCTTTGGAGGTCTTCTAGTCCAACCCCCTGCTTAGGCAGGAAACCCTACACCACTTCAGACCAATGGTTGTCCAATCTCTTCTTAAAAACTTCCAGTGTTGGAGCATTCACAACTTCTGCAGGCAAGTTGTTCCACGGGTTAATTGTTCTAACTGTCAGGAAATTTCCTCCATAATTCTAAGTTGCTTTCTCTCTTGATTAGTTTCCACCCGTTGCTTCTTGTCCTGCCTTCCGGTGCTTTGGAGAATAGCTTGACTCCCTTTTCTTTGGGCAGCCCCTGAGATATTGGAAGACTGCTTTCATATCTCCCCTAGTCCTTCTTTTCATTAAACTAGTATTTATTTTATTTAGCGTATGGCTGGTCACACACAGTATTAAAAATACTTCATTTTTACAGATTAAAAACAATTAAATCAATAAAAAAAGCAGTAAGAAAATCTAAAGGTTTTCTTTTAAAACTAAAAAAACCAAAAAAAAATTAATTTTAAAAAATTTAAAAAAACTAAATCGTTTCTGCTATTTTTTTGGAACTTAAAAGGTCCTTAAAAGGACCGTGGGGTTGTGTGTGAAGCCAAGAGATCCTCACGGATGTCTGGCTACCAGCCCGTCTGTTACTCATTTAGCACCACCCAGGAGGCACGTGTGACTTAAGGATTGCCACGGACGCGAGTAACTTTGCCTCCCATTAAACTAGTCATACCCAGTTTCTTGTGATATATCCAGTTTCTTGTGAGTCACAAGGACTCACTGGAGATGAGCCTAATGCTGGAAAATATTGAGGGCAAAAGAAGAAGGGGACGGCAGAGAATGAGGTAGCTGGATGGAGTCACTGAAGCAGTTGGTGTGAGCTGAAATGGACTCCAGAGGATGGCAGAGGGCAGGAAGGCCTGGAGGAACAGTATCATGATGGGTCGGACATGACTTCGCCACTAACAATAACAACCCAGTTCCTGCGGCGGTTCTTCATATGTTTTAGCCTCCAGTCCCCAAATCGTCTTTGTTGCTCTTCTCTGCACTCTTCCTAGAGTCTCAACATCTCTTTTACAATGTGGCTTGACTCCCTCTTCTTGGTGGCAGCCCCTGAGATATTGGTACACTTCTATCATGTCACTCCTAACGAGTGGTAAAATCCAAATTTTTTTACTACTCGTTCTGTGGTGGGCATGGCAGGGGAAGGATATTGCAAAATCCCCATTCCCTTCCCACTCCTGGGGGAAGAATATTGCAAAATCTCCATTCCCACCCCACTCTGGGGCCAGCCAGAGGTGGTATTTGCCGGTTCTCCGAACTACTCAAAATTTCCGCTACCGGTTCTCCAGTACCTGTCAGAACCTGCTGGATTTCACCCCTGCTCCTAGCCCTTCTTTTCATTAAACTAGACATACCCCCCATTAGAGTCTTCAGTCTCTGCACCCCACCCCACTCCCAAAATCTGGCCCTTCCAATTTAGAAGACCTTTCTGAGTGGAGGTAGTTGAACTTTGGATGTTTTTGTCTGCATTTGTTTTGTCTTTCTTTAATTTTTTTTCCCCCTTCCTTTGGACTCTGCATTTTGATTTTTGGAACAAAATATATATATATTTTTAAAGGGGGAAAAAAAGAAGAGCAACGATGAGGACATCAAATGGTAAAATGAAGGGGGGAGCATTGCCTTTCATTTCATGCTCTCTCTCCCATCTGCCTTCTCTGTTCTCTAAGGCCCGTGATGGCTGTCATTTCAAAGAGAACGGCCAGTAATCTAAATTTACTGAATCATGTCGAAACGGTGCCAAGTTGAAAGCAACTTAGAGGACTCGTGGACCATAGCAGGGTGCAGATGTCGGCTTGAATTTCATCCAGACAAAAAAAAAAAAGAGGTTACCACTTTTAGTCAGTGGTGAAATCCAATTTTTTTTTACTACCAGTTCTGTGGGCGTGTCTTGGTGGGCATGGTGTGGCTTGGTGGGCGTGGCAGGGGAAGGATACTGCAAAATCTCCATTCCCACCCCACTCCAGGGGAAGGATACTGCAAAATCTCCATTCCCACCCCACTCTGGGGCCAGCCAGAGTTGGTATTTGCCGGTTCTCTGAACTGCTCAAAATTTCCGCTACCAGTTCGCCAGAACCTGTTGGATTTCACCTCTGCTTTTAGCCTTTCAGAGTTATCCCCAGCCCTCATAAAGGGAGATTTTGGAGCATGGATGGCATCCAGAATCTTCAGAAGGTGACGGTGAATATTTCACCCAGATTCAGAAAGAACAGGTTGACTTATAACCCTTGGTTTATGACCATTTGAAGTTACAACAACACTGCAAAAAAAATGTCATTTATGATTGGTCCTCGCATTTAGCCTAGTATCACGTGATCAAAATTCAGGTACTTGGCACCCGGCTTTTTCTGACTCAGAGACAAACCCTCTGAAGTGAACTCAAAGATTATTTTATTAGGAGCGCCGGTAGCCCCGGCAAAAAGTTTCTCTCTCAACACAGGCTAACAACATCTTCATCCGGAGAGAAGATGAATAGTTGTCTGCCATATCTATTCATCTCTGGCCTCTGCCTTTTATCCCCAGAGCTAAGGTGGAGCTTTGCTAGCAGTGGTGATTCTTCCGTCCCAAGGACCGGCCCATAGATTTCCACTGCTCTCCTCTCTTCTGCCTTCTGTGCATCTGTGCATCAGCACTGGACCCAGCTGTTCTGTAGAACCGGTCTAAACCAGGGACAACCCACCACCGCCAGCAAGGCTTAACAGCAACTCTCAACATAAGTGAAGAGGGTTACACCAGGTTTTTATTACTCTTACTCAATACAGCATGCTACTCTTCAATGCAAGGTAACTTAAAAATCATCCCTCAGGCTAACTTGGTGTTTTATGAGGGAAAATTAGGTGGGGGATATGAATGAGAGAACAAGAAAGCAAGGAGTTTGAAAAAAAAATGTTCTGAAATAAAATAGGGGGGGGGAAGAGAGAGAGAGAATTCCCATTTGTATTTATTTATTTTATTTATTAAATTTTTATGCCGCCCTACCGGGTGATTCTGGGCGCTTACAAGTTATAAAACAGGGGGGGGGGAGGATAATTAAAACATTAATGTATGATTAACCGTATCACGCCTTTGAACATGTAGGTCACACGAGAGCCAGTGTGGATTTGTATTGTGTGTGTATAAATTATATATGCCTGCTTTTTTTTGGGGGGGGGGAGTGTTTATAATTATTAAAGCACCCGCATGTGTGTGTAATTTTCAAAGCATGGGTGCACATTGAGCGTGCTTTGAACATAACTCAAGCAAAAAAAAACACCCCACTCGGATATTATATGAGCTCAGCATATGTCTGAAATTAATTAGAGTAACTTCTTGCGTTTGAAAAGGTAAGCTTGGAAAAGATGTAGATTCTTGAATACTAACTTTAAAAGGTGGATTTCTGAATGGAAGATTCCTAGTTAACCAGTTAATTAACCTAGTTAATGAATTAATGACTCTGTAAACCGCTTAGAGAGGGTTGTACAAGCACAATGAAGCAGTATACAAGAAGCTATTGCTGGGGAAGGAAGGAAGGAAGGAAGGAAGGAAGGAAGGAAGGAAGGAAGGAAGGAAGGAAGGAAGGAAGGAAGGAAGGAAGGAAGGAAGGAAGGAAGGAAGGAAGGAAGGAAGGAAGCCAGTGGTGGGATTCAAATAATTTAACAACCGGTTCTAATGACCAGCTGGATAGGCATGGGTCGGTGGCAGTGGTGAAATCCAAATTTTTTACTACCGTTTCTGTGGATGTGGCTCAGTGGGCATGGCAGGGGAAGGATATTGCAAAAATCTCCATTCCCACCCCACTCCAGGGAAAGGATACTGCAAGTTTGAATCTCCCCAGGCTCAAGGTTGACTGAGCCTTCCATCCTTTCTAAGGTAGGTAAATTGAGGACCCAGTTTGTGGGGGCAATAAGCTGACTTTGTATAAATATACAAAAGTATGAAGGCTATTGTTTAACACATTGTAAGCCGCCCTGAGTCTCCGGAGAAGGACGGCATATAAATCAAATTTTTTAAAAAATCCCCATTCCCTCCCCACTCCTGGGGGAAGGATATTGCAAAATTTCCATTCCTACCCCACTCTGAGACGAGCCAGAGGTGCTATTTACCGGTTCTCCAAACTACTCAAAATTTCCGCTACTGGTTCTCCATAACCTGTCAGAACCTGCTGGATTTCACCCTTGCTCAGTGGTCATGTGACCATGTGGGCATGGCCAACTCAACGTCACTCATGTTGATGGGCGTTTCACCTGACTGTTACAATGTAATAAGGGTTAACCAGAGAGGCAGTTTCTGTAAGCAGGGCAATAAAGATTAGGCTAGAAACACCACCAGAATGTTTCCTTCCTGCCTTCCTTACAGGATTAGCCCTGAAAAGTGAAAAACAAAAAAAACAAAATAAGATTTCTTCCAAGAACCGGTTCTCCGAAGTGCTTAGAAAGTTCAAATATAGGTGTGAACAATAAAGCCATAAAGCCATAAAGCCATAAAGCCATAGTGGTGCATTTGTTACAATGCAGTGTTGCAGGCTGACTCTGCCCACTGCCAGGAGTTCGATCCTAACCGGCTCAAAGTTAACTCAGCTTTCCATCCTTCCGAGGTCGGTAAAATGAGGACCAAGCTTGTTTGGGGGTGGAGGGGCATAGGCTGACTCTGTAAACCGCTTACAGAGGTCCGTAAAGCACTGTGAAGCAGTATATAAGTCCATGTGCTATTGCTAAGTGCTATCCTTATAGTCAAATCGCAGAACGCAAAGCCCAGAAAGAACCCAGCTCCAGTTTCCTTCCTATGTCAAAATAATATTTCATGAAACTCTTTCCAAAGCTCGTAAGTTTCATTAGTTTTCAGTCAGCTCCTCTCAGGAGAACTTCACGGAAGAAGGACAAGACCGGTGAGATTCTGGAGGCTGCCAGAGAAGCACCAAGTGACGGGAAGACTGTTAATGTGACAGACTGCATGCTGAGGCAGCCTGAGGCAACGCAACCTTAGCTAGTGAGAGTGCATTTCATCTGCATATCTCAAAGTACGTTGATTTCTCCTTGGCGGTGAATCCCATTGATAAATGAAGGGTTAGTTCTCCAGAACCCACATGAAAGGGCCAGTGTGTGCTTCCCTTCCCTGCCTGCTCCCATCGCACCGCCGTCAAACCTTTTAAACAATGATGGGGCGTCTCAGTGGCTGAGCTCCTGCTTTGCATACAGAAAGGCCTGGGTTCAGTTCCGTGGAATTGAGGATATTTGGATATTTGGAGCTGCTGTCACCAGCCAGCATCCAGATGCAGATGAAAAAAAGCCACAGCTTCCCTCTGTGGAAGGGAAACGTCTATGCAAACTCTTCAAAAAGGGATCTTGAGGGAGGGAGAGAGGGAAGGAAGGAAGGGAAAAAGAGAGAAAGGGAAGGAAGGGTGAAGGAAGGGAGGGAGGAGGGAGGGAGGGAGGGAGGGAGGGAGGGAGGAAGGAAGGAAGGAAGGAAGGAAGGAAGGAAGGAAGGATGGAAGGAAGGAAGGAAGGAAGTGAGAAAGGGAAGGAATGAATAGGGAAGGAAGGATGAAGGGAGGAAAGAAAGAAAGAAAGGAGGAAAGGAAGGAAGGAAGGAAGGAAGGAAGGAAGGAAGGAAGGAAGGAAGGAAGGAAGGAAGGAAGGAAGGAAGGAAGGAAGGAAGAAAGAAAGAAAGAAAGAAAGAAAGAAAAGAGGGAGGAAGGGAGGGAAGGAAGGAAAGAAAAAAGAGAGAAAAAGAAGGAAGGAATAGGGAAGGAAGGATGAAGGGGGAAGGAAAGGAAGGAAGGAAGGAAGGAAGGAAGGAAGGAAGGAAGGAAGGAAGGAAAGAAGGAAAAAAGAGAGAGAAGGAAGGAATAGGGAAGGAAGGAGGGGGAGGGAGGGAAGAAAGGAAGGAAGAAAGAAAGGAAGAGGGAGGGAGGGAGGGAGGGAGGGAGGGAGGAAGGAAGGAAGGAAGGAAGGAAGGAAGGAAGGAAGGAAGGAAGGAAGGAAGGAAGGAAGGAAGGAAGGAAGGCTCTCAATGCTTCCTGATCTTCCCTTTCTTTTTCCTGCCATGCCATCTATTCCTTTGCATGTCATGTTGACGTTTGTAGGAGACATAACAAATTGTCAGAACGAATCAATTCCTCCAAATCAGTTCAGACCAGTGGCTAACACGGACAATGGCAAGGGGGTGGCTGTTGAAATCCAAAACATCTCCCAATCCATGCCTTGTGTGATAGGAAATTGGATCACCTTGGAGAAACGTAAAACGGATTGGGCGTGAAGGATCCAAACCGGATGAGATCTAATGAGTGTAAATTACAAGGTAGGATTTCCCACCAGGTCTTTTTTTTTTCCCCTGGAATATTCTTTCCTTGAAGATTTAGGATTTCAAAACTGATCATCTGACTTTCTTGGCTCAATCCTCACCCCTCCATCGTCAAGATTTCCCTAGGATTCTTGTTCGCATTGTGATATTTGCATCCCGTGTTCTGCAACATTATCACTCAAAGACAGATGGTCAAATGCCATTTTGCTTTGTGTAAAGCATATGGCATCTTTAAAAAAAAAATCAGAGCCAAAGATGTTCTTGCATTCTTTGTTGAAGGTCAAGGAAAGCGCTCGAAATGACATTCCTTTTTTTCAAAACAAACAAAAAAACAACCAGTGGGGGCTTTTAAAATACAAGTATTTAAGAAACACAACAATGGAAAGAGATGGAATGTCCATCTTTGGCCAAAGAGTCTAGTTGAAGAGCTAGATCTGATAAAGGAGAATACTTGTAGCTCAGGGTTAAACTTGGTTGTTCTCTTGGATTTGGGGGAAGAGGAGGAGGAGAAGAAGAAGAAGAAGAGGAAGAAGAAGAGGAAGAGGAGGAGGAGGAGGAGGAGGAGGAGGAGGAGGAGGAGGAGGAGGATTGTAGAGGCCTTGGTGCTCTCTGAACTGGTTGTTCTCTTGGATTTGGGGGAAGAGGAGGAGGAGGAGGAGGAAGAAGAAGAGGAAGAAGAAGAGGAAGAGGAGGAGGAGGAGGAGGAGGAGGAGGAGGAGCAAGAGAAGGAGGAGGAGGAGGATTGTAGAGGCCTTGGTGCTCTCTGAACTGGTTGTTCTCTTGGATTTGGGGGAAGAGGAGGAGGAGGAGGAGGAAGAAGAAGAGGAAGAAGAAGAGGAAGAGGAGG